>CM066237.1:9366457-9966457 GCA_033675125.1 Athetis lepigone
AGGAACAAAACCCTGCCTTTAAACTGTTCATAATTGACAAAAATATTGAGAAATATAAAAAGAAAAACAAAAGAACATAGAACCTTCCTATTTTACGTCGGACAAAACTAGCCAATCAAATGAATTCCAATCACGCCAGCTGACGCTGCAATCGAGCGATTAGTTGCTACGCTACGTGCTTCAAGTTCGATTCCCAGACAATTTCCAAATTCATATTTATACGGCCTACAGATAATAGTACTGAGTGTATTAGTTTTTGTATGTGAGTTTATTATATTTGTAAACGACTACGATGCACGAGTAATGGCTATTGTGAGGCAACGTTTAAAATAATATAAAAAACAGTAATCTATATGTAAATGGTATACTGACTCACTGTGTATATCAACGCACAGCCTAAACCGCTGGTCATAGAGACATGAAGGTGGTTTTTGTGAAGAGTAAGAATCGATCTACCAGAAACAGATTTTTAGGAATTTACACAAAAAACTTAGAATAATCTATATTATATATTTACTTGTGTACGAAAATGCTGTATTGGGGGCGCGTCATTTCTACTTAGGCAAGCTCTTCCTTTACAATTCTATAAATCCGCTTCATTAATTATATCTAATCTGTCTATTCCATTACTCCACTATTCCTTCCTTACTATGTAGATTTACATGCATATTCTAAGACTTCATTAGAACACATTTATCACCATCAAGCAAAAGATACATTCGATTTGTTTCTATTTTTGCTTCATCTGTCAAAGAAGACATAATGCTTGGGTAAGACTGCAAGCGTTTGATCTGATAATAAATTTTGTTTGTTTCTGTTCAAACAGAAATATGAAACCAAGTCAGTATAGTATTTAATAATGCATGTTTTTTGCAATTGTGTAGTTCTGACGCAAATATTGATTTGATTTTATAATAAATATTTTTAACATATTTTTTTCTTTGTTAACTATTTCCATATTTTAACTGACAATGATTGTTATGAATCGTTATGATATTTAGTAGTCATACCATTTCAGTGTTGTTTATTTGTATTCATTTTCCTGAAATCGGCGTTTGTTTAAAAACTGACGTCCGCTCATACAGCAAACTCTTTGTTATTGTCATTATTATCACTGGATTTGAAAACAACGGAAGTTTTCAATGCTCAACTTCTGAGCAATCGACACATAACTTTCTAACAATGCATAAAACATGTGAAAAATTGAACAAATTCTGTCTTTCTATTAATTCAATAACATTTGATTGCATATTTTTCAAATATAAAGCTTAAAATCAAAGAAAATTTTCACAAAACCCATTAAATATAGGTGTAAAACCTAGTACTACATTTTATTTATACACTCGATATAAATAAAAATGTAGTACTAGGTTTTAAGCATGAACTCCACATTAAACCTTCAAACACACGTGATTCGAGACACAATAGAAAGACACCGTTTAGACCTACCCTGGACTACGACAAACATTTTAAACCCAAAATCAGCTCAATCGGCCCAGCCGTTCTCGAGTTTTAATCAGACTAACGAACATCAATTCATTTTTATTTATATAGATAATTCAGTGAGCCTTTCAAAACGTAACGGTCGGACATGTAGAGTTACTTTCACAATTATAATAAAATATGAAAACCGCTTCCCGCTTCACCCCGGACCTAGCCTTACCCTACATAACAAGCTTAGGAACGCGATCCAACCTGTATAACCCGTCACCTGTCCCGTTACACTGACTTATCGAGATCGCCTCCATTTCTATAAATAGCCCTTACACTTACTTTGACGACACTAGAACCTTCGATGTAAAGACCCTATAGGGCTCGCGGTATGCTGGTCAACAACGTAAGTAAAGATTACACTAGTATAAGTTGAACTGTAAGACCGTGCTGTAAAAATCTCCTCGGTTGAAGGTGTGAAGTGAGTTTGAGGTGAGCTGTTTATCACTTAAAGCTTGCTGCTCACTGCAAAGGTACAATTAACATTAGCCATGTATATGTTGAGGCCGGTCTTCAGCTTTATTGGTTCCAGCTAAATGTCAATATTTTACATGGAGCGACTGCATGTCAGACCTCCACAACCCAGCTACTTGGTAACACGGATATCCTTGATTATCGGACTAATTGTCGTCCTGGATTTTGACTATAGCACAAGACAAATGACAGTCCAATTTCAGCGCAAATGTAAACTTATTTGAGGGAATAGTCATCTAAACGAATTCAGGATTTTTTACGAGAGACAGCCGGGTCTACGACTTTGCGTGCTTTTCCCAAACGTGGGGTGTTAGTAAATGTTCTAGTTAAAGTTTCTAGATCGTTCTAGAAAGTACTTAAAAAATTTAAAATGGTCACATTAGTGCTTGAGATACATTTAAACTATATTCATAAACTATACTCTTTACTGACCTACGATCACTTTCACTATAATTATTTTTAGTAATGAATGTATTGGCTAATGGCCACAAATAAGTATAATGATATTGAAATTACCCATACATTAGTACTAAAATGACTAAACTCCAACAAAAAATATGTGAAATTGCATTAATCAGGCCACACATCGGGCATACATTTGCGTCTCGGTAAATGTGGCGCCACATTTGCAATGCGCCACATTAGCAATGCGCCACATTTAATTGCCCCCGTATATTTACCCCGTTCGCGGTCACGCACACTGAGGACACATTTGTTGCGGGCGTATACAATACATTTGTAGCAAATAATCGCAGCGCAACAATTGTGGCGAGGTTAGTGTTCGATGCATCCAGCATGCGGCGCTATAGTGTGGTTTGGTTAATAAACCTTGAAGAAATAGAGTGGAAAGTTATTTATCCTCTAATAGGATTTTCAGATCAAACGGTTTCAGATTTTGCATAAGTTCAATGTTATGCCAATGGTGCCGATTCTCTTATACACAAGCTAACGTAAATTTAAGTTAACGGCATCTATCTCTTTCTATTTAATTAAGAAAAATTAAAAATATTAGGTAAGTCCTGTCAAATTTAGACACTCCATAGATAATTTAGACGTGATTTAAAAACATGGCGTCTAAATATACGTCAATTTTCTTCAGGCACTGTCTAATCTGACAGGATTAAACTAAAATGTATCTTCTGTCCTTTTCTTTAAGAAATGGAAAGAGAAAGATGCTTTACGTTAATTAATGATTTAAGTTATATACTTAAATTTAGTTAAGTTTGTGAACAAGAGCACCATTGTCTTGTCAAACTTTACGTTATGTAGCCTATGTAGAACGTCAGTTGTAATTCACATAATGAGTGGTAGATGTCACCAGACTTAACACACTTACAGGTTTACTACTACAAATCATTTGTAAATATCAGTTCAAGAATTCAAGCAATTAAAATTTTTAATCATATTTTGAATTATGATGCTAATGGATTTCTCGTTAACTCGTAGTTTCCATTAACGCAACTTAAGATTATTCACATCAAGGTAAATTAGTTCATTGTTTGGATACGTGTTTGGTATCAGTTTACATAAAACGTTTTTCATCGAAAATGTCCAGTTTTTTGCGTGTTAAAGGAGTATGAGTTAATATTTCGACGACTAAGCGGCAGCCGGCTGACGGGCTGCTATTGTCTTTCTATCGTGTCTCAAATCACGTGTGTTCAAATAAATAAAAATTTAACATCAGAACCAATACATCTTTAGATATTTTTATAAAGGGTATATTATTATCGCGTTTTCAGAAAAAAATGGACAGCCTCCAAAGCTGAATGAGTTTTATTTTCTTCAATATTAATGAAATATTATTTGTCCTCTCGATAAAAGAATTTCAATTTTAGCACTATATTAATTTTCAATTTAATTGGTATAATGTAATTTAATTCGATTTTCACAAAGTCATATATGTGTATGTGTTATTATTTTGTCATAATCTTAACTTTAACTAAGAGTAGTTTAATGCATGCTGTGCTTATCTATAATAGATTGTTACACAAGTACTGTATTATGATAAATGTTTTTAATATTTTATAGTGTAAACAATTGTTGGTGAACCAAATAAAAAAAATAAAGAGACACATACTTCAAAAGAAGGTAAATAAACAAAATAGGAGTAACATAATACATTTGTCTAGCTACTATACTACTAAGGGTATTTTTACTAAATATCAATCTCAATATTACCTTATAAGGCAACAGACAGACATTTTTTTTAAGTAAGTATTTGGTAATCCATTGCTCAGCAGTACAGCATACAACCGACACCACTACCACATCTACATAATCTACACACTTAGCGAAAACTACGACAATTCCTATTTTTAGCAACGTGCATTAGAAAAATCAGCATAAATAGTCATTTGTGTCATTGGCCTGTCATCTGAAGCTCCTGGACTAATAGGAGAAGGAAGCGGACACTTGTCTTTGACTCCTACACTAGGATTCCGTTGCTAGTTTAACTGTTGGTGTTGAATGTCAGAATGTGTCTTCCCGTTGGTGAGTGAGCTGAGCAATGAGCAATTTTTTGCACTAGTGCCGAAAAATTTGGTGTTATGTTTTCAGGATTCATGTATGTATGTTTCTATACTCCAATTTTTTAGGTGTTTAGCTCAATGAAAACGACATGTCTACCTTTCAACAACCAACCGACAGCCGGCTGTCGGGCTGCTTTTGTCTTTCTATTGTGTCCTAAAAATCTAAACAATTAGTTAATGACCTAAACCGATGTTCGGCAATTAATGCATTTTTAATTGTCTCGGTATGTCTTTTTTGCGTTTATTTTACATAAAAACACATGTCAAGATTATTGACATTAAGTTAAATACCTAAATATATAGAGTATTACTATATACTCCATTTAAATAGTCATATAGGAAGGTAAATACTAAAAACTCAGTGTGATCAATAAGAACATTGTAATCCGTACTAATCCGTACTAATATTATTAATGCGAAAGTAATTCTGTCTGTCTGTCTCTTCTTCACTCTTTAGGCGTGAAGCCACTTATCCGATTTGAATGAAATTTGGTACAGATATGGTCCGGGACCCGAGAAAGGACATAGGATAGTTTTCATCCCGGAAATCGCCCGGGAACGGGAGTTATTCTACGTGGACGGCCAGTATTAAATACTGTCTTTTTTTAACAATTAGTTAAATAGACTTGTACAATTATTTCTTTTATGTGATTGTTATAAGGTTAATATAAACGTTTGGATGTCTGAAAAGGTGAATATACAGTTATTTAATAATGTACTTACTATTACATTACAGTTATTATACAGATCAGTCTAAGGATGGCAAGCTGACCATAAGCATCTGCAAATGTATCTTATGTGCCTGAAATTGCACTAACACCCATATATTTCAACTATAGGATTTAATTAATAAAATAAACTTATCAGATCTATTCCAAATATACACACATCATGCCATTGACACGTAACATATACAACTATCTATCTAGATACATACAGACGGACATGCACTCAACACTGATTTGGCACTGAACTTACGTCGTCACATAAAGAAACGTTTAATAACAAACAACGTCATGAAGAATGAGACGACTTGTAATTTTAGCATAATAAAAGTATCGAAAGAATATTAGTCTAGAAAAAGCATCAATGGGGACAGCGGGAAGAAAATTTCATAGATTCCTGATGTCCCCCATAATGTTAACAGATAGCTGGAGACAATAGGAATACATGAACTGCTCCACAGCAGGGCTTAAGCATGAAGTATCACAAAAGACAAAAAATCCCGCCTAATAAGTCAAAGTCAAAGCATTTATTGCCAAATAGTTAAGACTCTCTCCCTTATGTACTTTCTAAAGTTTATCTTAGACATCACTGACATCCAGTGCCTCGGAAAAGCATGTAAAGCCGTTGGTCCCGGTTGTCATTCGTAGAACTTTGACAGTCGTTACTGATTAGCCAGAAACTATGACCAGTCTAACCAAGAGGTATCGTGTCGCCCAGTTACTGGGTTGTGGAGGTCAGGTAGGCAGTCGCTCCACGTAAAACACCGGTATCCAGCTAAATCCGGTTAGGCTGGCAGCTGACCCCAACACGATTGGGAAAAGGCTAGGGAGATGATGAGTTAAGACTCTCTCCCTCTTCTACGAGCAAGTTTTATACAATGTGTTTTCTTTGACATACATAGATATATCCCTTTACTCTAGGGTATGATTGAGACCATAACAAAGAACTAACTGGCATATGAATTATTTTTCAACAAAATTTCATACAAAATTATTAGACAAATAAAATATAAAATAATATTTTCTTTATTTATTTTATTTTAGAGTCACGATTATTAATGTAAAACAGTCTTACGTGAAATATGACAAGGTCGCATTATCTTACCCTTAAATATGAATGATAAGTTTGAATAAAAATGAAATACTCGTATTTATCAAACACATGAGAGCCTATGATTTTATCTTCGAAACTATGCATTTTTGGACCACCTATTCTTGGAGATTTTGTGTTATTTTTACTTAAATAATTGTAACCCTAGAGTTATGGGATATCAAAAACAACAAGTTGTATAATAAGTCCTCGGTCTTGTTATAATTCTAAATCGTTTTTAAACAGTTGTAACAGATTCTTAGAAGTCAGAAATTGGTTGATATTTTTGTTAGTTGGTTGGTACAGCTATTAAAAAAATACCTACTTTAGAAATTTGCTTGAAATGTTGATGTTCATGACTGCATAGCTATATATCGAAGACTAAACTTTGGTAAAAATATTATAAGTAATTAGATAATGTTATTATTAGAACTACTCATGATTGACATCTGTGGGAAACGTATTATATGAGCACAACCCATTTATTTTTCTTGTACCTTTTAGAAATAACACATGACTGTACTTAAAATATTTACAATATTTTCTTTAAGTACATGGTTATCTCATTTATACTAATACAAGTGACTAAAATCAATTTGAAAGACGTACATGATTAAGTTAGGAACGTAGGTAGTTGCCTTTCAAATTAAAATCAATTTGAAAGACAACTACGTGCCTTAACTTAACCCATTCAATGCTCTAATTACAGACACAATTATAAAAGCATTGTGTCTCGCGTGGATCTACATCCTAGATACCTGAAAGGTTAATCATGAAAACTTTGAAATACATAATAAAGCTAATTTCTTTTGCCTATTGTTCTATGACTTTCAGAACAATTCAACTTGAAAATAGCTGTTTAAAACATTTTATTTTTTTATTTATTTTTTTAGCTATAGCATTATCAAATTACTTATTTTTGTATATTAGAGCAAGCTTTTAGTCAAAACGTACTGAGTACCAGTACTTTACATGGAACGGCATTTAATTATTTACTAACGATATCTCCTTGCGGGTTGTGCAAGACCAAAAATACACCTAGTATTCTTGAGAACACCCTCCGTATTAGAAAAGGGCATGCTTTAACCAAGGCAGGCATTTAACCAAAGATACTAACAATAACTAAAATAAAAAACTCTCAATACTCTAAGAACTAAACATCTAAAAAGTTAATATTTACAAAGTCTTCCCTAATAAACTTTCGTGAAAAATCAATGCGGATGAGTGGCTGAACTTCTCACGGTCAGGCAGAGTGCCAAGCTGACGCGCCACACTAAGTTCAAGGAGGAGACGGTCTTTCTCTGAGCAAGGAGGATTTTGTTTTGACTGAATGACTGACAATAGGCATTATTTTGACAGTAAAGTGTGTAGATGTAATTTATGTATGGTGTTGTTATTAGACTCTTAAACTCGTTTGTGCCCGCGATATTGTTTGCGTTATTGTACTATCTACAAATTGGATTCATGACCCATCATAAGCTTATTTTCCTACAGACATTCAAATACAATTAGGTCGATATTAATGTAAACATTTATTAAAAATGTCACTTTTCACGTCTTGTTGTTTTGACAGTCTCAAAAGATTTATCGTCAAAATGGGTCATGATTCCAATTTGTCGATAGTACGTAGTCATGAATACATAGGTTTTATGTTTTTGGGTCACACTTTTCTTATTTATGAGTTATCTTTCTGTCTTCTATTATTTCAGGCCCGCTCAGTGCTTAAATAAAATGACTGTTGATTAATTATTACAGCTTAAGCTTATTATAAACTATGCATTTTCTATGCATTCACTCAGAAATAAAGAATAGTACAGAATAAATTAAAAAAAAGTTGGCATAAAATTAGCCAATATATTTTTTCGCAAAATCAATACGTCTGTATATATAGAAAAAGCATCATCAGTTATTTAATAAATATAGAATATAACATTTTCAGATCGTCGTACTTGCCTAAAAGCTAACCACAATGTCAAAATGTTAATTAAAATAAATAATAAAGCTTTTTAGCAACGGCTACAAAATCTATAGCTTAATGCCTGAAGACGGAAACATACACCCTAACCTTTTCAACCGTGAGGTTACTAGGTTTCCAAGGCAACTAAGGGTAGACATAAAAACGAATAAAAATTAAGCTTGCAAAGCTAATTTTTTCACATAACAGCCGGTTTAGAAATTAATAAAAAATATATTATAGTTTATGCAATGAATATTTTTAAGTAGGTATATAAAATTACAGTGTATGTTTAAACGGTTATTATTATTTTTCTACCGGTATTTGCTATGGTTAAATGTTTTTTTTTAAATAAACATACAATGTTTAGTATATAAATATATTAATATATTGCCTACTCTATAATATATTAATCCAAAACACATCCACTAAAATCAATATTGTTAATTTCCGAATCTCCAATCACTGAACTACAGAAAACTACCATTTTCCTTCCCAAAAAATCACAGTTTTCCATTATCTTCCTCAACAAACACAATACATACACAAACAATAACAAAACAAACAATACTCACAAAGATACACGATCCAAAAATACACAATAATTGGCTTGCAGCCACTTCAGTCACAGACCGATGCAACGCGTGCGTTCAATAGGGCGCGCGACGCACGAATGCGTTCGATTCGGTCCGTTAACGCAACGGAACTGGTGTTGTGATGCGTCTTCTCGTCTTTTTATGTACCAGTTGTTTGATAAGTAAACATGCGTCTTGGTACATATTAATGGGTCTTGTGTGATTAGCGTTAAGGGTGCTAGTGTGACAGCTCGGGTTTTTGGTTTGGATGCATGTGTCATGTATGCGGAGATTTTGGGTTTGTTGTAATCGAAATTTTTTTTCGGTTTGTTGGTTTTTTGAGAAGAATATCGGGTGTTACTGGTAGTGAGGATCCAGAAAATCTGATAATTAGGAAAACCAAGAGGTAAGTTTGGGAAGGTCTTGTCTAAAACACTGGTATTCGGATGAAAAATGAAAATAAACTGGAAGCCGATCGTAACATATATTATTAGGAACTAGGGAGATAGTTTAACACCTATGAATAAATAGACCAGATAGTTTTACTAACATAGAATAATATCACTATAAAAGTAAAAAATAAATTGCTTTTCGCTGTCTGTCCCTATGTATGCTTAGACTTTTAACTACGCAACGTATTTCGATGCGCTTTTTTTTCTTTAGGTATAGAGTGATTCACGAATAAGGTTTATATACGGCTGATTATAGTAGAGAAAAGCCAAAATTTGCAAAGACTTGTATCATCTGAACAAAGCTGGAGAGAGTCGCTAGTATCATATAAATAACTATCTTTTGCTCGCGACTTCGTCCGCGTGGAATAGTAGTTCCCGATCCCGGGGGATTTCCGGGATGAAAACTATCCTATGTCCTTACGCGGGTTCCAGACTATATATGAACCAAATTTCATTCCAATCGGTTCAATACTCAATACTTTATTGCTTTCCATTTGTACATATAGGTCTTATAAAATATTGTAAGATCATAATGGACCCTGTCGGGCACAGCAAAGTTAGGAGAGAGGACGAAAAATCAAATAGCAATTCATATTATAGAATTAATTATTTATTATTATGTGATGAATTAGGAATTATTTTGATGTGTATTTTAATTAAATTAAATTCAGTGTTTAATTTTAATTAAATTAGTTCAGTGATTTAGGCGTGAAGAAGAGACAGACAGACAGAGTTACTTTCGCATTTATAATATTAGTATGAATTAACATCTTCACTCAGTCAATTTAAGTGAGGTAAGTTATAAGTTTTAATTTTTTTCAGTAGTCGACTGACTATAATTACTACCGAGAAGTCTTAAGTGAAACAATTTTTAGAGTTGGTCATTAGGTCCGGACAAAAACGCACAAAAAATTAACAAACTTTACTCGCTAATATAATAATGTTAATTAACCAAATTATTTTAATTTTAAACTGTCGTTTTTTCTTAAGTTGCTTTTTTTTAAGTTTTCCTTACGAGCACATGGGTGCTCGTAAGGAAAACTTAAAAAAAAAGCTACAACTGTCGCGCGAACACACGGGTGCTCGTAATAGATCGCTCACCATACACCAAATCTTAAAAAATGACGACAGTTAATTAAGGGATTTATTGAAGAATGTTCCGATGGGCGTAGGGAATTTTTCGAAGAATGTTCCGACTGGCGAGAGTATAATTATCATTTTAATATCCGCGTGATTTATCATTCGTAGAACTTTGGCAGCCTTTGCGGGTAGGTAGATGCCAGAAAGTCTGACCAGTCTAATCAAGAGGTACCGTGTTACCAGTAACTGGGCTGTGAAGGTCTGATGGGCGTTCGCTTCACGGAAAACACTGATATCCAGCTGAATCTGGTAACACTGGAAGCCGACCCCAGTATAGTTGGGAGCCGGGGTTGCGGAATGTTTATAATGGTTACCGTGACCCCGGAACATAAGGGGCAACCGAAGGAACATGAGTGGGTTTTAGTCAGTAAAAGTCTGACACGCCCTCCCGCCGCCTTTACGGCGGGAGAAGTCATTTGATGATTTCCCACTCCCCAAAAAAAAAAGTATAGTTGGGAGAAAGCTAGGGAGATGTTGATGTTGAATTTAAATAAGTTCTAAGATTAAATTTTTGCAGTTGTTGACTATACGTTAAATACTACCAAGAAGTCTGTCTTTAGTGATTCAATTCTTAGAGTCAAGTCATTAGGCCCCGAGAAAACCGCACAAAGAAATATACGAACTCTACCTCACTTATTATCACTAAATAAATAAATAAATATCCTGGGTCAATTCACACACAGCCATCTGATCCCAAACTAAGCAAAGCTTGTACTATGGTGACCAGACAACTGATGAACATACTTATATAATTTTTAAATACATATTGTAGATAAATCACACCCAGACACAGAACAAACATTCGTGCTCATCATACAAAGTTTGTCCTGGGTGGGAATCGAACCCACGGCTAGTATAAATCAACGTCGCTTTCTGTTTACTTGTCCCTGTGTGCTTAGATCATAAAGCTACGCAACGGATTTTTATGCAGTTTTGGAAAAACGTGATTTTTAAAATTTGTAAGGCCCGTGCAAATTGTTTGCAACCCATCCCAGCTTCTGCTAGAAATTAATTTAATTTTGTTTATAGTGTGAATGAACCAATTAATTTTTAATACTTATTAGAAAGAGAAAATGATAAAATATCTTGACCTCGCTCATGAGGTTACCAGCATGTGGAATATGGACACCGCAATTATTGTACCTATAGTTGTGTCAGTCAATGGTCTAATAGCGAAAAGTTTTGACCAACATATACAAAAGCTATCGCTCAACAGCTGGCTCAGGAATCAGATTCAAAAGGCAGTTGTTTTGGATACGGCACGCATTGTGACTTGTGAGGAGGTTCCTCACTCTGGAACCCTAACCATTTAACCATTGGGTTTCAATACCTAGCGACGGTGGAGCACTATTTTTATACATATTTTTATTAAAAAAATGTTTTTATTATGAAATTTCTTTTTTTTTTATATATGTAAAATAAAGAATGCTGAGAAAAATTATAATATCCGCCTGAATTCTACAAGTCACTCGCCTTTTCTACGAGGATTCACGTCAGGGCAACACACTGCGAAACGTCAACATGCGGACTCACTAATTATTTCTTAATTGACATAAAAATTGCTCCAGTCATTAAGTATTTTGTAGGCAACATTAGAAACAGTCATTGTAAGAGAATTGTCTTCAACACATTATGTGACAAAGTCTGTTGGCGATAACATCAAAAACTACTGAACGGATTATCATGTAATTTTTCTCAATTAATAGAAAGGTTCATAGGGAAGGTTGGTGTATTCATGACTATTTATCCATGACTATTTTAGCAGAGAAAAGTCGAGAATCTCAAAGATCT
Source organism: Athetis lepigone (assembly GCA_033675125.1). Taxonomy (NCBI): domain Eukaryota; kingdom Metazoa; phylum Arthropoda; class Insecta; order Lepidoptera; family Noctuidae; genus Athetis; species Athetis lepigone. The sequence goes on from CM066237.1 coordinate 9,378,678, forward strand.
GTAACAGGGTCATTTTTCTTCAAAGATCTGTTAAGTTTATAATGTAGGTAACTAAATCAAATTAAGACTTTCATAACAGCCTCGAGGTAAAAATTCAAGCATGAGGTGGTTATTAGAATACTGAAGTTTATCGTGGAAAAAAGAAAACATCGTAAGAAAACCTAGCCTTGTAGTTTATATAAGTCTGAAATCACCAGTCCACCTTAAGCAATGCTCGTGAATTTTCTCTACAACATAAGCCCTTTACCATGCAGTGGGATATTTTGCTATTACCTTACAGCACCGCAGCCTCTTTTATTTATTATTAAAATAAAACAATTCGACGTTTCGCTTTATTTTATGGATTTAAAGAAATAATATAAGGCTCGTAAAAAGTCTGCCGCGTTTCAAGCTATAAACAAACCAGTTTTCAGTATTTCATCCTTGTATTGAATAGACCTAATTTACTCGTACGTACGTTTGTGCTTGATGACCACGTTTTGTGAAATTATTATATAATAGTAATTTTGAGGCGCGTATACTCGATTCGTACAAAATTGTAATAATAAAGAAATATTGTATAATAAATTTTATGTCTTTGATCTACAATTTTAAGTTTTTCGAAATTTTTCTTCTCTTGTAGAATATCAGAATGACTTTTTGCGCAATTTCAAGATTCTAAGTCCAAGGGAAGTACCCTTTAGGTATTGATTTCTTTTCTTGGTCAAAGTATACACGTAAACAGCTCTATTATGACTTTATAAGATAGTGTATACTTAAGATTTATTCATAACTACAGTTCGCCGATATTAGTTAATGTAAAAAAAATTGGTCATGACAGACAACGAAGAGATCCTATAAAAAGATAATATAGCGAAGCAACTTATCTCCGTTGATCAGACACATAAACAAAAGACCTACAAGCCACGCCCACGACCACATGATTGTAATTAAATGCATCATAATGACGTTCCGTCTCGTGACGTCACAATCAAATACGTGCGCACACGCAGCACAAATATACAAACGTGCCTAATTACATTAAATTAGTAGTCATTACAATAACATTACTCATTTAACCAATGTATTCAATTATCGTGATGTTTTTTGGTTTTTACCGTAGCGTTAGTGTTTAAAAATTTCGTAATAAAAACCTTTTTTTAATAAGATGGCAAATAAGCTAACGGCCCTCCTGATAAAGATATTTGTCACCGCTACATATAGATATTTGCAATAACAGAGGCCTTATAGTGTTACCTCGCAGTGGCGCGAACACTTTAACGTCTAGATCTTACGGCGGGGATTCAGCCTGTGCACAAGCCACCTCGTAGAAGATCAATGTTCCCTAATGAATCTGACAGCCAGTCTGCAGCTTCCGCAGAACAGAAATGGTGCTAGCCGTCTGGTCAGCCGCCCATATCGGGGCCCCTTACTGAACATTGGTCGCACGCTCCCTACGTACAACCGCCTGCAGGCGGTGCTCATGCCTCTCAAATTGGGAGCTAACGTTGACAGCGCCCCGACCGCGCCCATCATCTTGGGCAACAGCCGCTGGAAGTGTGGGCCGTAATCCCACCGGCTGTCGAGCACCTACCCCAAGTACTTCTGAACCACGATGTTAGAGCCAAGAGGCGGCATTCGTCGGGGGCATAAAAAACCAAGGTCTTCGATTTCTTGAAAGCCACCCACAGGCTCGGGCGCCGTATGAGGCTCACCACCAGTAAGATCGCAGCCATCGCTAGCAAAGCAACGCTACTTCCCTGTGCTAGCTTCCACAGACAGTGACCAACGTGTCGTCCGCCGTCCGCGTAACACGTTAGGTCAACTCCCGGTAGAAACTCGCCCCTCAGCGCCCGGTCGTACTCGATGTTCCACAGAAGCGGCGCCAGAACCGAGCACTGTGAAATACTGCATGACATGCTGTGCTGGTAGACGCCATCGCATCCCAGGTAGATGACACACCTCTCCGACAAATAAGCCCCAACGAGGCGGTGGAGGTAGAGGGGAACTTGATGATATCGCAGTGCCTCCCGAATAGAAATCCACGACAGGGTATTGAAGGCGTTGGAGATGTTGAAAGACACCGCCAACAGTATCCCGCCCCGAGACACCGCTTCGTTGTAGACTCCATGCCCTGACCTACGCTAACCTTTAGCCATAACTTGGGCTTGATGCCTATCTAAAGTTAGATAATAATATCATAAAGGTATTGTCATCTGTCACGGTTGCGTGATACCTATCTCCCCATCAAAGTAGCTATTCATTCATAGGCGTGCAGTTTATCTGATAACTGTCTAGGGACCTGTGATTCACCTATCAGTAAATAGTAATACAAAATATTGAATGAAAGTTTGTTCCAAGTTATGATTCATTTTACCTCGTAGTAAGTGATTTATCTAATAAACACTTAACTGATAAAAGATTTGTTACAAGTAAAAATATTAAACCTATAATAAAATGAGATGATTTGGGCTCTAAATCATTTTAGTCGGATATTTTTCAAATTGGATGCAGTCGGCATTTTTTGACTATTACCTCTGAAAAGAATTGCCAGAAATATTATATTATATTTTACTTTTAAAACACAAGTTGTATGTATTATAACATATAGTTATGCTGAATTAAATAGTTGTTAAACAATAATTAAGGAATGTATCCAGTGTGGTGTGCTCGTTTACAAACATAAACTCACGTACACAAACAAACCAGACTTGAACCAAATACCTGTAGGCACAAATATTTATCGAATGCGGGAATCAAACCCATTCCCGCGACATAACTCGAGACGTAGCATCCGCGCGCTTTACCATTGCGCCAGCCTTGCCATCTGTAATTCTAAAAATAGTAACATAAAACTTATGTCAACATAGTCCACTTTATCTCGTCACTGCAGATAACCTAACATGTAGGTAATCTAAATATCTAGATTTTTTAAAAGCAAACCTTGTCACGAACGTCAATCGACGTCGTTGTTACCTACTAACCAAAACATATATTTTACATTTCATGAAAAGATGTGGACCAAGATACTGAAGTTAAAAGGCTTATATTATTTTAACATACATAGGTGCTGATTCTCTTGTGCACAAACTAACGTAAATTTAAGTTAAGTGCATCTTTCTCTTTCCGTTTTATTAAGAAAAGGACAGAAGATCAAATATTAGTTAAGTCCTCTCAAATTTAGACACTCCATAGATAATTTAGACGCAATTTAATAACATGGCGTCTAAATATACGTCAATTTTTATCAGGCGCTGTCTAATTTGACAGGATTAAACTAAATGTATTTTCTGTCCTTTTCTTTAAGAAATGGAAAGAGAAAGATGCACTTAACTTAAATTTACGTTAGTTTGTGCACAAGAGAATCGGCACCAGTGTTTATATTTTATGAATATACATAGAGGACACTTTCAGCGTTGACTGTAATTTTTTCTAGGGCCATTTATAGTTTAGAAAAAATAGAAGTAGCCTCCAAGTACATTTTCGTATAGATATGGGTTAAAGTAGTGTGCCTTGCTGCCCTGCTAAAAGTTTCCACCCTGTTTGGCTAGTAATTAATAAAACTTTTTTATATATATTTTTTTTAGTGAGTGGGAAATCATCCAATGACTGCTCCCGTCCTGGGTGCGGCGGGAGGGCGTGTCAGACTCTTACTGACTAAAGCCCACTCATGTTCCTTCGATTGCCTTTTATGTTCCAGGGTCACGGTAACTATTATACACATTCCGCAAGTTAATACACATTCCGAAATTAATACACATTCCGCAATTTAAAAGTTATTTTACCTATGTAGACCCTACACTTTCTTCATACTTAACGCGAATGCAATCATCTCCCGTATCATACCAAAATTGAAAATTAGCGCGCGCCTGAATTAAACCTTTGAACACACGTGATTCGAGACTCAATAGAAAGACAATAGCAGCCCGACAGCAGGCTGTCGCTTGGTTGTCGAATGGTTAAAACCGCAAACATCTGAAAATATTGCAGACTTATTTTTCAAGTACTAGGTGTCTAAAAGTACCCATATCCATACTAATATTATAAATGGGAAAGTGTGTCTGTCTGTCTATATATTTGTCTTTCTTTCACGGCCAAACGGAGCGACGAATTGACGTGATTTTTTAAGTGGAGATAGTTGAAGGGATGGAGAGTAACATAGGCTACTTTTTGTCTCTTTCTAACGCAAGCGAAGCCGCGGGCAAAAGCTAGTAATAAATAATAAGATGCTTAGTTTAGCAATATGTTATAGAACACGTACAAATGTTTCAAAGTCAAATTGATTTATTTTAAAAGGTACTTCGAATCATCATTATTTAAATAAGTATACAATATTGTCCAATGAGTTTCGTATAAAGAAGAATGGACAAGAAACAATTGAAAACAGATAAAAGATATACACAAAGCTATGACATCTAAATTAAATTAAATAGGTAATTATTATTTATGATACCTATATACGGTGTTGACGTCCTTTTTACAGTAGGTAGGTATTTTTAATTTTTTAAGCACTAGCTGTTCCTCGCGATTTCACCCGCGTTAGGTCAGGTTTTTGGTTACTGCTTCGCTCCCGTGGGATGTAGCGTGATTTTATATAGGCTATGTTACTCAGAGATAATGTAGCTTACTAATGAAAAATATTTTTTTTGAAATCGGCCCAGTAGTTTATGCTTTGCAAAAATACAAATATTTCCTCTTTATAATATTTATATAGATTAGTTATTATAGACGAAAACTTCTCATCTTCGAAAGAAAGTGAATCAGTGCGTAAATAAACTAGATTATATACAAAAATATAAAAGCTACAAGTTGATTTTGTCAATGTTGCAAATTATCATAATAATTTGGAGTAAAACAAGCATGTTTCAGCAGCCTTCACAGTACAATACCCTACGACGTAAGGCAGTAAAAACAGCTAAAAGAGAATTAAAAAGTATGTAGTTCATTTATTATGATGAACTTTGATTCTAAACTTTACCGCGGCCCTGAAATATACAGTGCAACCGAAGGAACAACGGTGGGTTTTAGTCAGTATAAGTCCGACACTAGAAAAACATCGTAAGAAAACCTGGACGTGTATTTAATACAGATAAAGGCCTTTGCGCTGCAGTTGAACATTAATAGGCTGTAGTATATAGTAATAGTATAGTATAATAGGGATGACGACAACAATAAAAAAATTGCATTCTGTTTAGTCCGTCTGATAGATCGGCCAAAAATACGGGACACGTATTTTTTGCTTGATCAAATTAATAAAAAAATACAAAGATAAAGAGAAACAAAGTTCCGGAGTGGGGGCTTTTGACGTCACCGTCATGCAAAATATACGTATCTGATCGTGACGTTATGCGCAACTTTAACGCACTATATCTTCGTCATTCTTTGTTTACGAGAAAAAAGCAAAAATACGTGTCCAAATTTTTTTGATAATCTATCTGACGGACTAATTACTTTTTTTTTTGTCGTCTCGCCTATTATTATTTTAACACATCTTCTATAGCTCGCAAGTGGTCTGTAAAATCATACTATAACATGCCATTTCAATTACCTATATTATCAACTGACAGCTAAACAATGTATTATTGTTCTTTATAGTAGAGTTTCTAACCATTATTAATGGGTCGCCATGTATCATACCTATATTTCCAACTGAAATAACTAATACACAATAAGTTTCATAATTCATAAACCTATTATGGTAATCCATTTTAACGACACCGTATAAATTTATAATTAAGTAAGGTACATTTTTAGGGCTCCGAACCTCGGAAGGTAAAAACGGAACCCTTGAAAAAAAAGCAGTGAGAAAATCAAATTTCTAAATCAACGCAATAAAACGATACGGCTGTTTATATTGCATATTTAGACATTTGCAATGGAATCTAATCGTATAGGGTACTTTCCATTGACCTAGAATCATGAGATTTGGCAAGAAGCAATGTCATGTAACACAAGTATAGGAAAAACTCCGAAAAACGTAAAATTTTAGTTACTTCAAAAAAAAACAATCAATTTGCGGAACCGTCGTTACGTGATTCCGACTTGCACTTGAACGGTTTTTATATTTTAGCTATCTGTTGCCACCGGATCCATTCAAGTGGATATTCTTTGAAAAGCAAAGCACATAATATTATATTCATCAAAATTACCACCCTAAACACGCTACTAATTAGTTTCACCTGGGGTCCTAGTCTGCTATTACAATCGTGTCTCAATGATCGATTTTTGACGTGTAACGTCAAATTTTGACACATTTCCCATACAAAAGCTGTCAAAGTTGTCAAAATCTGGCCGATGACTGGTCATTGAGACACGATTGTAATAGCAGACCAGGCCCCGGTACGTTTGTATGCATGTAACTACCTGTTTTGGAGTCGATTTTGTATTATGTTACTTGAGCAAAAGCCTAGAATTAAACCTTAAGAAATTAGTCGGAATTTCCTTTGAGTACATATAACTGTCTATCAGCCATGCACATCCCAGTTAACAGTAGCACATACCCTGTAATTGTACTGACTGAATGCTAATAAAAATAAATTTAAAAAGTCATATAGTCATATCGTGATGGCCTAGTGGTCAAGGCGCCCGGCTCTCATGCAAGAGGTCGCGGGTTCGAATCCGGGCAAGTACCAATGTGACTTTTTCAATTCATATGTACTTTCTAAAGTTTATCTTAGACATCACAGACATCGGTGAAGGAAAACATCGTGAGGAAACCTGGACTTGTAGTTAATATAAGTCCGAAATCGCCAACCCGTCTTGAGCAAGCGTGGTGATCAATGCTCGTGCCTTCTCTGTATGAGAAGAGGCCTTTGCCCTGCAGTGGGACAGTTATAGGCTGGTATTATTTATATAGGGACCCGGGTTCCGAACCCAAACTCAGATGTTGAAAGGCAGACGCTCACTGGGGCATCACGACATTTTAATTTTAATATCTAAACCCTAGGATATTGGACAAATATAAATATACCTACTTATAAATGAGTTGTTTAATTAGCATTTTAGTTTTACTTGGGTAAGGTCGTTGAGATAAGCAAAGAATGTGGCTTTTTAGTCTGACACTATCGCGCTGAACTCAAAAACGAATCAACATCGAATTAAACCTCTGAACACACGTGATTCGAGACACAATAGAAAAACAATAGCAGCGCGACAGCCAGCTGTCGCTTGGTCGTCAAAAGGTTATTCTCCACTTGCTTGAATTCAACGCTGTGCGTTTAGCAGAACCTTCCACTTTACGTTGGTAATTGACATTATCCAGTAGACATTACCTAGTTTGTTTTTTTTTTTAATTTTGTAAATGAGAAATGATGTACCAACTATCAATTACAAAGTCAACGACCCATCACTAATCGATAAGAGATCGACATTATATAATACACATAGAGTGGACAATACCTCCCCTAAAATCTGAGAATTGTATTATCAGTGTATTTTTTCAAACGTATGGTCCCTGATAATTAAGACTTTAGTGCCAGGTTAAAAAAAATCGAGGACCTGGTGGTGTAGATGTAGATTTTCATCACTTCGTAGCGACACTTTAGAAATTGTATGTATTATTTGCCTAAACGATGTTTTTTGTGTGTGCGTGTGAGGTTCTCTGTGTTAGTGGAGGTGTGCCGCGCATGGGCGGAGCATCGACGTGTCCTCGTAGAGGCGATCGGCGGCGGTGACCTCTCGCGCCCGGCGCTGGTTCAGGCCATGCTTCAGGGCGAGACGGAATGGGATGCCGTCGCCTCCTTCTGCGAAGCAGTTATGCTAGTGAAGGAAGCGGCGGCGCGCGAGAGGCAACGACGAGCCTCTCGCCCCGGACTAAGATCCAGGCGAAGACGTCGAGAGTCGCAAGACGACTACCGGCCACCGTAGGCGCGGTTCTGCGGATGGCGAGCGATGGGTAGCTCGCCGCCCGGCTAGGACCAGGACCGCGTCGACGGCGCGTTAGTGTTCCACGCGCGCGAAGGAGTCAGCACAGGAAGGGGCCCAACAGGGCCAACGCCTGCCGGGGTTGCGGAATGTTTATAATAGTTACCGTGACCCTGGAACATAAAGGGCAATCGAAGGAACATGAGTGGGTTTTAGTCAGTAAGAGTCTGACACGCCCTCCCGCCCCACCAAGGACGGGAGCAGTCATTGGATGATTTCCCACTCACCATAAAAAAAGAGGTTCTCTGTGTTTGTCCATGACAATAGTACAGAGAAATTGTGAATCATATTCATACTAGTACTATTATTTTATTATCAACGAATATTTACAGTGAAGGTAGTAATCATTTACTATTACACACAATTACTATCAGATATCTATCCACGGGACATGAATGAATTTCATAGCAGTAAATAGTAATACAAAATGTTGAATGAATGATTTATTGTTACACATCAATCTATCAAATAGATACCTACAAGATGATTTTTCCAAACCACTTGATAGCTTTTATTTTAATGAAAGGGGACAAATAAGCAAGCGGGTTGAGATAAACACCGCAGTCCACAAACATCCACAACACCAGAACTAAACGAAAGACGGAATTCAGCAACAAGAAATATAAACAACTAACTGTCTAGCCTTACCTCGATAAATGGGCTACCCATAACAGAAATATATTTTTTTAATTCGGTTCAGGCAGTTCTGGATATCGCGTTCAAACAAACAAACTCTTTAGCTTTATGATATGAGTATTGAATTGTCGGAGAACTCCATGTAGCTGAGACCGTGGTCAGTCTAAAAAAAATAACGCATTGAAATAAAATAAAAATATCCGTGTTACTGCTTAGCTTGTAAAAAAAGTATGAAAATTACCGCTCTCTAGTATTTAACTGTATGATACAACAAACATAAAAAGTAAAGTCGAATCATTTTATATCACATCTACTCTGGGTTGACTCGTCGTAAAGAATGCCTAAGGCATTAAGTTGGCTTTTGTACGCTTGTGCATGAAGTTTAAATAAATAAATAAAATAAAAGAGGGTTTAAATAAATAAGGCTTACCATCCAAATCTAACAAGGGAAATTACATAACATCACAACTGAAAACCTCAACTCTCTTAATATGTTTGAATCTACATCTGTAACTATTACTCAAACTGTAATCTAGATCTCGAGACCTGTGCTACCAGACTGTGTTATCTTGATGACACATAGTAAACAAAATAAACTTGAGTTATTCATGCGGAAATGACGCATTGCTTACATTTTGACCTAGGTTACATTCAGTGCAGTACGACTTGGAGTCGGTGAGTTGGGTCCTGATTTAGGCTGAGGCTACAGTAGGTAGCGATTTGCGATGCGACTGGAAGAGTGAAACGAGATAAACATGGAATGGCTACATTGGTGCCGATTCTCTTGTGCACAAACTATCGTAAATTTAAGTTAAATGCATCTTTCTCTTTCCGTTTAATTAAGAAAAGGACAGAAGATCAAATATTAGTTAAGTCCTGTCAAATTTAAACACTCTATAGATAATTTAGAAGCAATTTAAAAACATGGCGTCTAAATATACGTCAATTGTCATCAGGCGCTGTCTAATTTGACAGGATTAAACTAAAATGTATCTTCTGTCCTTTTCTTTAAGAAATGGAAAGAGAAAGATGCACTTAACTTAAATTTACGATAGTTTGTGCACAAGAGAATCGGCACCATTATAAGCGAAAATCTGGCGTATATTCGCTGATACGCCGATGTAGCCGGCGCCGCGATTACAGTAATGTAGTTCCTGTCGCAGGAAGAAATCAAAGATCGCTTGTAATATTTGATGAACGGTGTAGCCATATATACGTGAGCATCCATATATTTGTTTCAATCGCTCATGTGTCGCAGCTCGCGTCGCTGCCTAGTGTAGCCTCAGCCTTAGGCTTCTTTTAGCCAAATTAGATCGTTGCTATGTTAAAATACTTTTAAGGCCGGCGCACATTTTTTGTCGGAGCGCAGCGCATGCCCGCGAAGATTTCTAAACGCGTGATATGTTAGGAGAATGTCTACCTGAGAGTTGAGACTGCTCGCGGATGCTCGAGTATCCGCACCGGCCCTTAAGTTCCAGGCGAAACACAGATCACGACGAAACAACAGTTGATTGATCAATGAACCGGTCAACATAATGTTTGAACCATTAACTTTTTGCTTAACCAACAGAATTGTTTTTACTGCCTACAAAGTTACAAATAAATATTTTTTAATGTGAGTATACTAGCACCATTTTTTAGATAAATGACAGAATGGATGACCATTCGACTGTTGGTAATCTGTTTCAGATTCAAGAAATTGATATTGACCAAGTAGCTACGCAGGTAATAGAAAGTATCCATACTAATATTATAAATGGGAAAGTGTGTGTCTGTCTGTATGTTTGTCTTTCTTTCACGGCAAAACGAAGCGACGAATTGAAGTGATTTTTTAAGTGGAGATAGTTGAAAGGATGGAGAGTAACATAGGATACTTTTTGTCTCTTTTTAACGCGAGCAAAGCCGCGGGCAAAAGCTAGTATTATATGAATTAAAAAGTGACATTGGTATTTGCCTAGTTTCAAACCCTCAACCGAATGAAGGTACGAGAAGCGGGTGCCTTAACCACTGAGCCATCACGACCTATAAATAATATCGTTTGACATGACGAACCTATATAAATATTATCAGGGTTCCGAGACGTGAACTACAGAATCATAAAAATGAAAAAATACAAGTGAGTGCGATATAAATACCGAACATTGCTTAACTGAAATAAGCACTAATAAATAACTTCTATTTATTTTGGGCTCTCAGCCCTCTCTCCCCTCATTCTTCTCCTGGATAGTATATTTATTCATTCTAGGTAAATATTCTACGAATTTCAAAATCCTCTGCAATTCTTAGAACTCCAGATTATTCATGTTTTGGTCGTCGGAAAATAAATTAGTTTAATGTACATTTTGTGGTAGATAGCGCAGTTTTTCCGACATATTTTACCTTTTATCTCAATTGCATAGGTGATTAGGTATATTTTAAAATCTATTACCATTTATTATATACTGTTATTAATTAAAATGCTATTTATATCACGAGTTTACACTGAACACATGATGGTCGTGGTTTCGAATTAATTAATAGGTTGGATCATTAACATTAACTGTATGCTTATTTGTCTATTTTTGGGCATATTATTATTATATTCATTTAGAAACATCATCTTTAGGAAATGAAAATAGAGTAAGAAAATTAATTACGTCAGTTTTCTAACCATTGAGATAGACAAAAAATTGCCCAACATATTTTGTTGGACAATTTTGTATTTAGAAGGACAAGTTTTGTATTATTTCACAGCCGACATCTTGGATTTTCAGCATCAGCCTACCCAAAAGTCGCGAGAATAATATTAGCGAATAAACGGAGCCGCTTGAATTTTTTGCGCTCTCGAAAACCATTGATATAAAAAAGAAAGATAAATACACAGATATAATACAAAAAAAAAATACACCCAGATACTAAGGCCGGTTTTAGGCCGGTTTTAGTGCTCGACCGACCGTCGGTGCGTACATCGGTCGCGCTTCTCATTTGTATGAAAATTCACAAGTCGTCACAGTGCTCGACCGACCGTACGCACGCGTATATTGCTACGCACTGCGTACGAGGACCGTCGGTCGAGCGCGTCCGCATGCGTGCCGTCGGTCGACCGACGCGCTATGGAAACATATGAACGCGTTCAGTGCTGCACCGACCGGTGGACTGACCGCTCGGATGTGCGTATCATCGTCGACGAAAAATTATTTCGGTCAGTTTGTTGGTCAGGAGAGCACTGAATGATAGAAACTGACGGTCGGTTCAAGCGTATCGTCAGGACGGACCGTACGTACTGACGATCGGTGGAGCACTGTAACCGGCCTTAGAGCTCGACCGACCGTCGGTGCGTACATCGGTCGCGCTTCTCATTTGTATGAAAATTGACATTTATACGCGTGCGTACGGTCGGTCGAGCACAGTGACGACTTGTGAATTTTCATACAAATGAGAAGCGCGACCGATGTACGCACCGACGGTCGGTCGAGCACTAAAACCGGCCTAAACAAATAATTATGATCTTCATGCAAGAAATTGTCCTGGGTGGGAATCGAACCTTCGATTATCGGTCACTGACCACCTGACCAACAGATCAATTACCTAGTAGGTGCTGGTATGTAAAAAGTCGGTTCTTGCAAAACTTAAAATTCTTTATCTGAGAATCCATCTTCTTTGGGACTGTAGCTTGGCTCACGAACATTTGTTACATTTTTGTAGCTGAAGCTGAATGCACACAGTGACACAGCACAGGTCCTTAAATTAGAACTAAATAAATTACCTAACCACTTACTATCAGTTCTATATTAATTAAAAGGTGGCTAGTTTTAAAAGTGCGTCCATGTGATAAGTCACGGTGCGGTTGATGAACGTGATGTTTTAAAATAAAGGTCAGTGGTACAGAATAGATTTAGTCTTATAGCTTCTGTCCGTGGCTTTGTCTGCGTGGAGCACTAGTATTGGCATGATTGTTTGTTCTGTGTCTGGGTGTAATTTATCTATGATAAGTATGTATTTACAAATTATATAAGTACCTATGTATAACAGTTGTCTGGTTACGATAACACAAGCTCTGCTTAACTTGGGATCAGATAACCGTGTGTGAGTTGTCCAAAGATATTATTTATTTATTGGTACCAAGTCTAGGATTTAGATAAATATTTGGTACCTACTAGCTACCTACGAACTTCCATCTATATCCCTATTTTAGGTACCTTTTAAGGGGTGGAAAAAAATCCTTTCATAGTTGATACTTACTTTTCACAAAGAACACACAATCCTAGTTTCGTGTTTCTAGGGGGAACGCCCAAATAGGTACTCTGAAATATTTTATTCCGAATTTTGATCTTTCGATTTTCAAAAGTCCGAATTTTATAATTCCGAATATGTAATTATAATGTCGATTATTAAAAAATCCGAAATTTATTTTACCGAAGGTCATAAATCCGACGTGTTTGTTTTCCGATTTTCTTATTTCTGAAGAAACAAATGCTCGATGGGTTTCAAGTCCGAAAAACGACAGTCCGAATTTCAATATTCCAAATAAACTGCAAAATTATTAGTATTTGTAGGGTTTAATTATTGTTTTAGTTTATGAAAATCGGGCATGAGAAAATAGGAAAATCAATTCGGAATTATTAAAATCGGTATTTTGTAATTCGTATTTGTGACTTTCGGAATAAAGTTTTTCGTATTTATTATATTGTAGTGTAAGTACCCGTTTCTTGGACCAGGTGGTTTGGATTACTTATGCGATGATATACTTATCATCCAGTCAGTCAGTTCACCGGTTACACTACATACCTAAATACGAAAAACTTTATTCTGAAAGTAACAAATACGACAATCTCTTTATTTTTTAAAGCTTTCTCTTGAATCACTCTTTGACGGGCCTGTTAATCCAATGGTTAGTGCCCCTCATAATTAAGCCGAAGATGGTTTCAATTCCCACCCAGGACAAAAGTGTAATGAGCATAGTCTCTTCTCTGTTTGGGAATAATTTAGCTATGCCTGTTTGTTTTTCTAAATAAAAGAAGTAGGTATCAGGTTTATCAGTTATCTGGTTACCTTCGTACACGCTCTTTTTAGTTTATGAGTCATCCCAAGAATATATTATTATACCTTTATTGGAGAAAGCCTCATTAAAATCCGTTTATACTACGGACAAAAAACCTAATTTTATGCTATACAAAGAAGATTAACACTGCACTCTCTGACACAGCTGCATGTTGACACTCCGATGGCCCTATTCATATGTTTTAATTGACTTAACTTGTTTTTTTAGCAATAGTGGAAAAGTTGATGCTTTGTTTACTGTGCCTTATCAATGTGGGTTAAGGTCGTTTATGTGTGGTTAAAAAATAATTAAGAAGCCAGTTATTTATATGTATCACGGTTTAGATGCATGATAAGGTGTCTTTGCTCTTAATGTTTTTAGTTTTTATGTATGTACACAATGTTAAGACGTTTTGTAGACATTTTAATTTAACGTTGCCCCACAATGGGAATTTCTCGCCTCACGGATGCGTTTACAAACATATTAACTCAGATACATAAACAATCTGTACCTTACCCGTATGGCTAATATTGGTATGCCTTACGGGTAAGATTATCCGTAGCACGGAAATCGAATATGAAAGCGCCAGGGCTGCCTGTCCAATAAGTCAACCGCTGCGCCAACAGCAGTCTGAGTTCGAAAAATTCTTATCTACATTTTCATCCCTTAAACCTAAGGTTTTTTCACCTTTTGACTGTCGTAGACATGCATAGTTGACAAACTAAGATGCCCAGAACGCCACGGTCATGATCCCGTGACAAATGTCTAGACTTAAAAGCTTGGCGCTGTCGTCACTATTTCACTGTTTGACGTGGCGGTCAAATGGTTAACACTAAAGCGCAGGCCACACCGCCAGCTAGCGGGCGGGCGGGCTAGGCGGGCGAACATCATTTCACCTCTTTACATACTTCGGTTCACACCGCGAGCTACCGACTAACCTATCGAGCTAAGCTAACGAATTATCCGACGATTCCAGCGAAGCTTCTCGTTCACCTCGTTGGCGCGCCCGCGCTTCGCTAGCTTAGCTCGCCCGGTTCGTTCGCCCGTCCTCCCCGTTTCGAGTAGACTATTCGACGCTCGTCTTTCTGATAGAACGCTAACCTCTCGCTCTCCCATCCGCGCCCCCTGATTCGGCCGCTCCGCGCGCTCCACCCTTCGCTCGTCTGTCCGTAGTTTTCGGTGTGAACCCCATAGTTTAGCTCGCCAATATTTCGCGTAGTTTGTATAGTTTCCTTCGTTTGCTTTGTCCATCCGCCTAGCCCGGTGTGGCCTGCGCTTAACGCTGTCCCAATCTTCTGTATCCTATTTTGTTGGTTTACATTCGATTATTTCCCGATCTAGCTATTGGAGATAGGAATTCGATAATTCAAGATGCAGTTAGCTGTTGTATCTATGTCGGTTTTTACCTATGATACAATAGCCGCACACCAACACCCCCAACTCCAAGGGGGTGGCAGTGGTTGCGGAATAGTTATAATAGTTACTGTGACCCCGGAACATAAAGGGCAACCGAAGGAACATGAGTGGGTTTTAGTCAGTAAAAGTCTGACACGCCCTTCGCCCCGCCCAGCACGGGAGAAGTCATTTGATGATTTCCCACTCTCCAAAAAAAAAGGAGGTGGCAGTTACATTTTTTTTTTGTTGCCGGCCCTTTTCGTATATGTAGTCTCTTTTCGTGAAGATAGGTAGCTGTAAATGTCAGTACTGCAAGGCGATCTGCCTTTATATGGCATGGCAAACTTGTAAACTAAAACAATCATGCCAGATACCTGTAGGCCAGCGAGTACCTAATTTTATTTCAGTGAGCAAACATTTCAGGCTTTATTTACCAATTTATACAACGGTGTTCTGTTGACATCGTTTTCTTACGAAACCGATTATTGCTCTCTAAACAACATAAAAATAGTCATTTACAATGCCATATAAAGTATGTATTGTGTTCATTTTGTGTGTATGTATAATTATATTGTGTAATGAATTATGTTTAAGAAACCAACCGAAAACTACCATACAAAATTAATGTTGAGCAAAAACCGCCAAGATCAGTTTCTTGTATGGTATAAAAACAAATGGGATATGGTATAAAAACTAATTTTGTTTATTTGGTAGATTAAAGACCCTGCCTTTAATTTACTACTAAGACTCGGACATATTTTCGATGTTGTGACTCGAGTTAAAAAATAAAAGAAGAGGCTTATTCAGTTTGGCGAAGACCGTACCTACAATTGCAATGCAATAAATTCTGAATGGATACAAGAATGACATAGTAAATGCTCATTATTATTGCATAGACGCTCTTCGTCGAGCCAAAAAAAAAAAACAAAAATAAACGAAGTCTCATTTTTTTATGTAGGTTTATCGATATTTATGTCAGTTATAAATAGATTTCAATTATGTATTCTCTTTATAATTTCTTGTCATAGCAAAAGGAATACACATTTAAATAAAACTAGCTGACCCGACAGACGTTGTCCTGTCAACTATGAATATTGAGTTCGAATTGACATACTACCTACCTACTACCTACCCACTACCTGCGCACTACCTACGCACTACCTACGCACTACCTACGCACTACCTACGCACTACCTACGCACTACCTACGCACTACCTACCCACTACCTACCCACTACCTACCCACTACCTACCCACTACCTACCCACTACCTACCCACTACCTACCCACTACCTACCTACTACCTACCCACTACCTACCCACTACCTACCCACTACCTACCCACTACCTACCCACTACCTACCCACTACCTACCCACTACCTACCCACTACCTACCCACTACCTACCCACTACCTACCCACTACATACCCACTACCTACCCACTACCTACCCTTACCTACCCACTACCTACCCACTACTTACCCACTACCTACCCACTACCTACCCACTACCTACCCACCTATTACCTACTACCTACCTACTACCACATCAAAGAGACGTTCCTTTACATTTCAAGTGACATGACATCTTACGTCAGATAATTCGTGTTTGACGACGATACGATACTAACGTCACTCAATTGTTTTGGCTTCCCGAAACCTCTCGACTAACACTTGAACTTTATGGTATGGTGTTAAAGCTCAAATTGACTCAACGTTTTAGTTAGAAAACGTTTGTATGGGAAAAGAAAAGGGCTGTTTTTAGGGCTTTCCCGACAATTATTCGGTTTTTTTTCGCCGTATAAACCATCCTTGAACTACAACGAACATTTTAAAATAATAATTAGCCAAATCGGTCAAGCCGTTTTCATGCCATGTCGTGACAACGGAAAACGGGTTTCATTTTTATATATATAGATTATTATGCCCTTACTAATAATCACTGTGTAAAGTTATGCAATGAATAAAGCCTGTGTAACCATACATTTTTTGACGTATAAACCTGTCATAACTTTATGCAGCGATTATTAGTAAGGCGCTTAGTATTTAGCGACCAAAAACTGAGACTTGTCTGACTTAACAGAGAATCACATGTTATAATCAAATCAAATTGACTGATCAGCATTCTATATAGCTAAGTATTTTTCTCGCCTTAGTAAACTGTAGTTACAACAAAATGAATGTCATCTGAAACTGCAACAGGAAAAATAGAATAAAAACAGCCATGTCTATAAAATATCTATTTATTTGCTGGTAATTACGAAGTATTGCGACACGATACACAACAACATCGGTAAACTTACGTATCTAATAATATACAATATATAAAACACAACAATCGTATATTTGGTGTGGTATGGCCGCGGAACGAAATTTTTAACAAAAAAAACGATATTTTTCAAATGGAAGACTAAAAATTATTATTATTAGTTTAGTTTTTCCTTTTAAATCGTGTTTTCTTGCCCTTAATTAATAGAATATCTTATTTATTATAAAATAACCGTTATTTTAATTCAATTTATAAACTGCAACGGTTTTTTATTTATGCCTCAAACGCTCCGCGATTCACAATAGTACAATCAACAATAACTTATGTTTAAAAACTAAATGACCAAATGCCACAAAATATATAAATAAACATTTCGCTAATTCTACTTTGATCTGGTGATTTAAAACTATAAATAACAAATGAAAGTACCGTAAGCCATAAAAAAATCATTAACTTATTTTTTATGGCAAACAAAAGCAGCGTGTGACCTATATTTGAACAATGTTTTAAAACAATTACTTACTATTATTAAAACTTACAGAATATTGTCAAATAGTCGACTTACCTATCTCATAATATTTATATACAAAAATCATATTTTGTATATTTGGTGCTTCGTATGGCCGCGAAATGGTATAAGTGGAAACTTATGTTTTATTTACTTAAAAAAACATTTATAAGTGTTTTTTTTGTTTTTTTAACAAAATGTATGTTGGACATACAAGGTTTTAAATGGAAGCAATTGTAAGTAGTTATCATAAGGCTTGGGTTACATATTTTTATTTAAAATTGAGTTTTATTTTGACTCTAATAAGACTTAATATAAATATTAAATACATTTAAAAGCATTGTTTGTAAGGTAAAATGATGAAAGTAAATACAGATTATTAAACAAAAGTGATAATGTGTTTTATACGAATCAATGTCTTATAAATATGGCGACAATAAAGAGTATGAATCGTAGATAGTAATAATTATTTGTCTCCACACATTTTTTCCTACAATAAAGTTTACGTATAAATAAAAAATACTGAATTTCTTAGCCTAAATTGATTTTAATACATAAAACTTTTGATGTTTTTTTGCTCTTATGAAATACTTATAGAAATAGTACACTAATTCTTATTGCTTACAGTATAAGGCTTATAATAGCTTGTATTTCATTTAAAGCTTCTACAAGAATCTTTAAAATATCTGTTTCGGTAACATCATCAAATATCAATGTAAAACTTTGGATTAATGGCATCTAGTGAATTTTAATATCACAAAAATATCATTTTTATACATTAAAATAAGTATAAAATATTTAAAACTTAGTTAACACTTTTAAATTTTTTATTGTCTAAAACTCGGTGGCTTTTTGTCGAGAATTTGGAAGGTATTTTTTGTATATAATTTGAATTAATGCTTATCATCATTGGCTTTACTAATATATTACAATTACTATTCCCCATACTTCACGAATTTATAATTATTTAAGTAGACCTTAGCAGTTCTTCAAAGACAACTATATAATGCTTGTTTGTCCAAATTATTCATTATTAATGTTACATACTTTCCCAATTTTTTTTGTAACATTTTTATAAGTACTGCAAAAGGTGGAGTATTGTGGGTAGGTAGGACAGTTAAAATTAAACCTTGAAGCTTTGGGTTACGTAATATTTTTCTCTAGATCATTCATAAGTCACTCAAAGAATATGTAACAATTTTTAAAGAACTTTTGTTCAAATTCCACTTATATACAAGATTGTGTTACTTAACTCATGAGCATTAATTTTAAATTAATTCAGCAGTTAATATGCTAAACAATGCCAACTATAACTTCGAAAATACAAGAAAATATAAGTTTGCTGAAGTGACAGGAGACAAAAGGTCATAGCTCATTACAGCCACCCGGCAGCCACTCCGCACCGACTCGCCCTATAACCGAGGCGATCCGGTGACGGTTCGGAGTTGATACAGTGAGCGCATGCCCATACAAGTCCATATAAAGAATACTAGCCGCAGGAGGCGAGGCGGTGCGGAGTGGCTGTCGGGTGGCTCTAATGAGCTATGACCTAAAGGCGCGAAACGATAAGGCACAACATTGACATCAGGAAATCGACAATACCGATTCGAAGGGTAATTATACCTTTGTAACTAGGGATTAAATAATTTAATTGTACCTCATATTGTATTTATTATGTACCTGAAGCTGAAGCCCTAGGTTTCCAGTCAGTCAGTCAGACCGAGTAATTATTATTTATGTATAAACTTGAGAAATGTATAGCGCGGCAATGACGTTCAGGTAAATATGAATATGGAAACGGAAGAGCAATTCTCGCAATTAAAAACATTCTAAATATTGACACAATCAATGACAAAAATATATGTAAAGTATATAGGTACATTTGATATACTTGCGACCGGTAGTGAACAAAAAAAATGATTATTATTAAAAAGTAAACAGCTTTTATAGAAGTGTTTCTATTGCTGGGGATTTTCTGTTGGGCTTGCAGTAATTTTGAACCTTAAGCACGCCACTGGTAAAGTGAGTTTGGAATGCAAAAAACCTTAAAACTTAATACCGTTTACTGTGCATTCCTTTTCTTCGGAGGCGGTGTAGGCGCCTTCTCATTGGTAGTATTCCGTCGAGCTATAGAGTTGTACAGGAATGATCCTCGCGGCGCCCATACGGTATCGTAGTTGTTGCGGGGAGGGAGTGGGTTCGACTCCCCGTTGTTGTTAGTGTCGCTGCTCTCAAGGTCCATGCTTCGGTGGGCGTATTTCTTTGGTAGGGGGGGAGGTTCTTCCTCTTCTTGATTGGAGTCTGTTGTTCCTGTGTTGGGAATAAAATAATATAAAATTTTATTTTGTCTTACAGATGAGATGGAAGGATGGCGTGAAAAAAATTGGTGGTACAAAGTGGAAGGAAGTGGCGGCATAAGACCTACAAGAATGGTGCAATTTAAGGGCGGCCTACACCAAAATGGTAGAAAACGGCTAGGAAGATGGGAAAAAGATACTTTTTCTCCAGAATTAAAAAATTCAATGTTGCAGTTTTTGTAAAAGAAAAGTGACCTTATAAGATTCCGTGTTTACCTTTTGAAGTATGTAATTATTAAGTAGGCAAACTACTAACGTATTAAGTAAGTAAAAGTAACAGTGTTAATCGGGTTTTGTTGCCGGCTCTACCAATGAACTACACTACTTAAAACATCGTCAAAAGAACACACAGTAATGTTATTATTAAATATGTCAAACCAACTAGATAAAATAAAAATAGTACAGAAATTAACTACCGCACAATAGAGCTGAGATACTACGGTTTACTTACAAAGGACAGTTTCTCAAAAATACTGGTTCGCAAAATTACAGATTCTCATAATATAATTCTTAATATTATTTAGTACTTGCATTAAAAAATCTTCAATAAAGTCAAATCGAATACCAGATTTAGAGCATCGCGAAAATGTACTATCGTCAAAATTAAATAATGATGACCCATTTCGACGACAAACCGTTTGAAGCTGTCAAAATAATAAGACTAGACGTGTGACATTTTAAATACATGTTTACGCAATTGTCGACCTAATTGTATTTGAATGTCTGTAGGAAAGTAAGCTTATGGTGGGTCATGATTCCATTTTGTCGATTGTACCATTTGTCTTTTTGAGAATGTGTCCTTCTGAGAATCTGTCATTTTGCGTATCTATCTTTATGCGAATAAATCAAATATTTATTTATATATACAAATTTACGAACTTTGGCTTGGCTATTTACCGTGCTTTGCTTAGCCAAAGCACTTGTTAAGTAAGATTTACTTATACAGACTTATGGTGAGATAAATAGACGTTACGAAGCCCAAAATTTGGCTCAGACATATTCCCGTCTCTATCATCCACTTGACGTTTGGCAGTTGTGTAAAGTCATTATTTTTTTCGAGAGAACTTCTCGCAGTCACTCAATTATAAGACGCACTCAAATCTGTTATTGTCCCTTTTTTATTCCTTAATCCTACGAACACACGTGATTCGAGACCACAATAGAAAGACAATAACAGCCCTACCGCCGGCTGTCGCTTGGTCGTCGAAAGGTTAAGAGTGACAAAGACAGCAACAGATTTGAGTTATGACCAGTACAATACTAGGTTTTATGTACAGAAAAAAATATTTTTTTTGACTTATACTCTGTTCATTCTATGAGAAACAGAGGTCGAAATAGGTGTATATGTTTACCTAATCTTGAGGGAGTAAGTAACATAGAGAGGATAATAAATACCCTAATAATACCCAATGGATGTCCGGGATATTAGTCTGGAAGATAGACACTAGACTAGTGTATTAAATCGTAATTCTGAGAATTAACAGGAGGTCTTCACTCAATGTTAATATATATGATACTTACTCCGCAAAGTTTATGGAAATTTAGTCTACCTATTCCGATCTCTGATAAATTATCCAACGTAAAACTGCAAAGACGTAATAAATAAATCCTGGAAAAATTGCAATGCTACAAAAAGCATTTGGCATTCGTGTTAAATGTGTTAGAAATCATCATAAAATCAACAGAGAAAAGCAAAAGCTCTGATACAGAAAAATAACACTGTATAGAAGCGATATCTTTCGCAACCTACGCCTATAAACTTGAGTGGTTTTTAAACAGCAAAATTGTCATAATAGCACAGGAAAGTTTAGAAATGGCAATCACTTTCATTTTGACAGTTAAGCAGTATTCATTGCAATAATTATTACACCAAAAAGACTGGCATTTCAAATAAAGAATGCAATGTATATACTGACTGTCAAAAATGACAGCTTAATTTTAGATTCATCGGCATGGAAGTAGAAAGTATCGCTTCTGCACAGTGTACGATTGTAAGCTAAAAAAAAACAAACCACTCACCCAAAGAGTCTCGATTCGAGGGTGGTGCGGAAGAGGTGATGAGACTAGTACGTTGCGACAGGCGTCGCTCGCGTTCGACCTCGGCGCGTAGCGGCCTTTCAGTCACCAGCTGACGAGCGAATATTTACTATAGACTTCAATTCAGAATCACTTCGAATATCTAGTTTAAAGTTATCGTATCAAGGTTCATTTTTGAATGCAGATCATTGCTAAATGGTCTAGAAAACTATTGCTTCGATTATGTACTCTAACTATATGATCTCAGAGTTAATTTTTAAGTGCAAAACATTGCAACTAATGGTCTATAAAGTCCATTGCTTCGATTGTCTATTGTAACAATATGATAGTTTTTTTTTTTTGGGTGACATTGAGTTGCTATTATAATTCATTTCCATTTTTGAGTAACAGTTTGTAATGTGTTTGGCTGCAGCGGAATTTGAGACTTAGATTTATGATGTTAAGATTTTGATTCCAAAATGTGGCTAGATTCTGAATTCAAGTTACTGTGACTACTGTGTGTTTGACCACTATACAGTGTACAGGTTTAGGAAGTGTAGGTAGAAAGATCAATCAATAATATACATAGTAATATAGTGGCATTTTCAATACTACGAACTAAATTTAAAGACATACACGCGATTCATATTAAATAGGTATCGAAAAAATATTAGAATTTTGTAAATATCCATCAATTTTTGTCGTTACGTGTTCGAGAAAATTTCACATAGTTTTCGTTTAAATTAAATTATGGTCCCGTATAGTATTTACAAATAGAAGTTGTTTGGTGATTATGGCAATAGAAAAGTGCAAATATAATTATATAACCCCTACTTCAGAGGAATCAATCAAGGGAAAATACCACAAAAAAATTTTGACCAAAATTAAATCTATTATTAAAAAAACACTGATAATTTATTTTTCTTAGCCACAAAGCAAAGCAAAATTAGTTTTTTTCGTATTAGTAAGGGTGTTAAATTAACTGTGTCACTTCGAATCTCAGAACTTCCTGAAAAAAACAATGGCGTCACAGAACAGCAAATAATTTAATGCGTCAGCGAGGCGAATTTTCGAATAATAATAATAATATCTAAGCAGATAAAACACCATTTCGATAACCATTCTAAAGTATTTAAAATAATAAACTTGTTCTATTTATAATCTGAGGCATGACTTCCAACGAAATTCGCGCTTACGGCGACGACTTAGGAGCTTAAGCAAAACATATCTATTTTTTGTTTCTGATTTAGACGTATTTACTATTTACGAATATCTACCTTATTATTGTGTAGATTAAATTGATTTTAGAATTATTAAAAAATTAAAAAAGTCATTTAAATAGTTACAACTAAAGAAACAAACTTCATGATATTGAAGTTATTTTCCGAAAACCAGAATTGGAAATTAAATTAATGCATGAAAAACGCAATTGCGGAGCAAGATCTAAAAGACCCTACAATACATTAATTGGTTATCGTAGTCAATATCTACTGATACCAATACCAAACTGCCTTAACACAAAACTTCGAGCCAGTTATTGTAACTTGAACGCTATTGCTACTATACTAAAGTTCTTACCACCAAATAACTAAAAAGTTTTTGGATTAAAAGCTTTATTCAATTCTAAATTAAGTTCAAAATAGAATAACTGGCTCAAGGATTTATTTTGTGATAAAATGGATAGCATTTTATCTGCCTTTCGAAACACAAGTTAGAACACTTTTGTTACCAACTTTGAAGCTAAGCCGCGATCATAGCAGCTGTAAATACAATGCAATCAAAATAAGCTTAGAAATGCCATTTACCCACTTCCTATTAACTTTATTTTTCGTGGGCATCTCCTCTTGGATGCACTCTACCTGGGGAAAATTAATTTTAGAATTAATTTTTTGTTAAGCTGAATAGATATACAGGCTTACTGGTAAATCGACGTATTTAATTTTCGGCGGGTAAAATCAAATTCATTATTTATTATATAGGCGGACTTAAGCATGCTCTAACAGTAGTGAACTCAATATTTGGAAGTTACTAGAAAATCATCTAATTTCGGTCGATTAAATAAGCCATTTTTTTTTGTCATATCATTAAGGACCAAAATTCAATAATTTTTGTAAAATTCACCATAACTTGACGTTCGGCCACACATTTGAAGAACTATTATCTCGACCAATATCGCCAGTATTCAAACGTATACCAGTGGGCTCGCAAACCATAATTGGTGATTGTGTTCATGCAATGTTACACTTTATTTTCTTTACCACAAAGTTCATTATATGTATTACTTGTTACATTATAAGTATCATTAAAAAAATCAACTGTCAAATATAGCATAAAGACAGTTCTATTCTTATTTCGATCACATTGAATTTAATAATATTAATTTTGCTTTGCGGCATCTTGTGAGTGTTAGAGTTCATGTAGCATTCAAACTTTCATTCATTCTTTTTTGTCTATTTTTGTTTTGTGAATGTTTTTCAAATTATGAATAAACCTCCGGTTTCTCAAATGAAGAATTAAGGTCACAAATTATGAATAGACTATTTATGTCTTCAGTGACTGGTGATCTGGATTATCAACAACCAACCAGAACTTGCTTGCTTGTAAATAAATGGCTTAAAACTTTAACCCATTCTATTTATAACAAAATAATAGGTATTTTTGTTTAACCCTTGGTGTGCCTGGTGGGTCTGACAGACCCGCTACTTTACGAAATCGACAATTACACATTTTAATCTTGGATCAAGACCTCCACCCTCCTGAGTAGCTTCGTAATATAGACTAGCAGCCGTTTTGCCATCCTCCCAGCAGTCCATTATGCCTGCACATTCAAGTTAGACGCATTTATTGCGCGATCGGGTCTAAAAAACCCTTCAAAGAATTTTGGTTGTGTTCCTTGATTTTTGTTATGTAAAGTAAAGAGGTTTTTTATAATAATAATAATAATAAACCCGCAGGGCAGCTTGTGGCGAGCTGTCGGGCAGTAGCGACCCCGTGGACCTGACCTCCTGGGAGACCCTTTGTTCTTCATCTCTGGCTTGCCTTAACTGGCCGGCCAGAGTGAGCACTGACGAGGAACAAGGCTCCCACCTCACTCTTGCCTTCATTGGCTGGTTTGAGTGGAGATTCGCAAGAGCATACGTGCTCGGGGGAAGGAAGTATTCCAGTAAGATGCTGGTAGGGATCTTGACCGTACTTCCGGGATTGTCCTGATAGCCGTGGAATACCTCTCCACTCCTCTAGCACCTCGATATATGTTGCCCCCTTGTCGCTACGTCACTATGTGCTAGCGACCGTTTTCGGGGGCCCATTTACTGAGTGTGCAAGTCACCCCCTGCCATTCTATCTGTGTATACAAACATTGATCAGGCAGGGGCCATAGTCATTCCATAGTATCTGGTACCTTATTCATTAAAGAATCCAAGCCCATAGTTCAAATTTTTTTGTTAGTTGCCATATTTTACAATAGTCCAACACCCACCGGGGGTTGTCCTTAGGTGCACTTACATAGTGCATATAGGGATAATCGCCGGTTGGTGTCCCTTTTCACATAAAGTTTAGCTCAAGAGGCCTCTGCGAGTTGGCTTCGGCTCCTCGTATGCCTTCCAAAAGCCCGGGATCCTTGGGTCCCGAGATATGTAACGCATATATAATAATAATAATAATAATAATTTAATAATAATTTATTTACCAGTATATCGATTTTACATTTCCATAAAAGAAAATATACTTATACAATAAAATTTCACAATTTACATTGCCTGTGGAATAATTTTCTTTGAGGAAACATAATTAGAACAAGTTTTACTTGTGGACTCCACACTAGGTCGGGCCTGTCTCGTGGAGTCCTTGAAAGCTATTAGCAGTTGATGTTTCCGTTTTGCAAATCATATTAAGCAAGTTGTAACATAAAATCGATGCAGTTAATAACTATACAGAACAAATTTAGTTAAAATACAGTTTGGTAAGTGAGAACATAAAAAATTAAAAAGTACGAGCGTGGTATAATTACACAGGATGTTAGAATTGTGCACGCATTAAGTTTGATATGCAGGTGTGAGTGTGTGATGAGTGTGTGTGGGAATGTGGGTGTGGATAAGTATGTGTGGGGGTATGAGGGTGGGTGTGTTTGTCTCATTTGATGACTCGAACAAATTCTTCTGACTCTGGGTATGATTGGGTTAACAGCCAGTTGTGAACAATCTTTTTAGTTTGCTTTAGCGTACAGTGTTTGATGTCACAGACTTTTACAACTTTATTGTAAATGAAACCACGCATAAACTCTTGCGCGTGTTGTGCAAATGCGGTTTTGACAGCAGCAGTTGGACATTTGTAGATCCGACGCCTGAGAAGTTGGGGATATTCTTTAGATCGTCTAGTAACCCTGTGCTGTTTCAGCACTAACTTCAGTATGTACAGTTGTCGGACGCTAAGTATTGACGCTTCCCTGTACAGTTGTTCTGTAGGATATCTGAAATGCTTCCTATACATAACCTTTAGCACTGAGCGTTGAGCTCTTTCCAGTTGTATCATTGTGGTTATGCCGACTCCACCCCAAATGGTTATACAGTAGCAGAGAACTGACTCACACAGTGCCACGTAAACCAGGCGTAGGATCTGCTTGCTAGCCGAGTTCCGTAACAGTTTCATTACATAAGTCAGTTTTCTAATTCTTTTGGCTACTAGATCAATGTGAGGTTTAAAAGAAAGTCGTTGATCAATTAAAACCCCCAAGTATTTGAGTGACTCGACCTTTTTAATTTGCTCACAAGTACAGGAATGTAAGCTGCAGGTAGAAGAATGAATATTCAGTTGAAAAGGGCCTTTTGGCGCAGATGCGAGAGTTTTATGGAAACATATGTAATTTGTTTTTTGTATGTTGAGCGACAGAAGGTTCAGGTCAAGCCATTTCTTGATGCTAGTTAAGCCGTTTTGTGCTTCTTCATGTACTGTTTCCCAAGATTTGTTGTGAAAAATAATAACGGTGTCGTCCGCATAGCAAATTATATCAGCGCTTCGGGCAATGGCGCGATGAATGTCATTAATGTATATGATAAAGAGCGTTGGACCCAGGACACTACCTTGAGGCACTCCAAATTCTACACTACTTTGACAACTGATGCTATCCCCTATTTTTACGCATTGCCTTCTGTCAGTGAGGTAAGTCTCAAACCATTTGAGTGGCAAGCCTCTGACACCGAGCGTCTCAAGTTTTTTTAGAAGTATAGGAACAGCTACGGTGTCAAAGGCTTTTGCAAGGTCGAGGAATACTCCTACGCTCTTTTCGCCATTGTCCAGATGCGAGGTAACAAGTTTAGCTAGTAAACTTACTGCATCCTCTGTTGATTTTCCACGTCTGAAGCCAAACTGTTTGTTTGAGATTAATCTATTGGTGTCCAGGTACGAGGTGAGACGGTTGTTCACTACCTTTTCTAATACTTTGGAGAATATTCCTAACAAAGATATGGGTCTATAGTTAGCTGGGTTTTGTTTTGGTCCGTTCTTATGTATTGGCGTGACCTGGGCCTCTTTCCATATGTTAGGAAATGTACCTGTACTTAAACTTAGGTTTATTATGTGGTTTAGTGGAGTTATTATTTCATGTTTTATTCGTTTAATAAGCATGGGTGTAAAATTATCAGGACCAGGGGCACTATCACTCTTTAGATTAGAGATGATCTTATCTAACTCAACAGGGTCAGTAGGCTGCATGAAGAAACTTGTGCTATGAGGCTCTCCTAGATGTAGTTTATCAATAACTGATTCCAGTGTTTCATTTGTGTCTGCGAGAATTTTATTAGCAAGGTTTTTTCCAACGGCGGCGAAGTATTCATTGCAGCTATTAATTGAGTTCTGAGCAGACGACTCACAATTAAGTAGGTCATTTGAATTAATTTTGTCATTATTACGTTCGCTTATGTTTCTGATAGCCTTCCAAAGGCCTTTAGTATTGTTTTTATTTTCTTCTAATTTTTTACTGTCGTGCTCGCTTTTCAACCTGTGTACTATATTTGTGAAGAAATTTCTGTAGCGTTTATAAATGAGTTTTTTTGTTTCGTCATTGGGGTGTTTACTCAAGTCACTGTGCAGTTTATCCCTGTGGTTCATACACCTAATAAGTCCGGGTGTAATCCACGGTTTACAAATGTATTGTGAGCGGCTTATTGTTTTTTCTACAGTGTGTTTTTTCACTGCACATGTTAAAGTTTTGTTAAATTCATTAGTTGCATTATTTACATCAAGCTCTGATACTACTCCAGACCAGTCTGTGTTTTTTAGTTCCTCTATCAATGCAGGAAAGTCAATTTTATTTATTTTGCGTTGTCGTTGTTTTGAGCCGGAAGGCGCGAGCATACTGTACCCCAACATTATCATGCGGTGATCAGTGATGTCGACATCACAAACTAGTCCTATAGCATTATGGTTACGTGATTTCAGAAATATGTGGTCGAGGCACGAGTCTTGACGAGTTGGCTTAGAAATAGCCTGTTTCAGACCATGTGCAGACATCAAGCACAAATATTCCGACTTTGTAGGGTCCGACTCTGACAAAAGGTTGATGTTAATATCTCCAGTTACAATTATTGTTGGATATTTGCTAATGGAGCTGAGTATTTGGTCTAGAGAGGAAATAAAGTTATCAGGTCTACGAGATGGAGATCGGTAGATGGCAATTAAAGATACGTTGTTAGAGAGTACTATTAAAAGAGATTCAGCGTCTTGAAGCGGGGGTTCTGAGACTGTCGCATTCCAGCAATCTCTAACATACGTTACGACACCGCCGTTCTGATTAAGGTTGTTCACTGTGCAGTATGAGGTGTAACCCTGAATCTGTCCAATTATTGAACCATCTGTCAACCAGCACTCAGTAAGAACAATAACATCGTAAGCGATATTAAGCCGCTTTAACGCTACGCAAAAAGTATTGAAGTTCCGTTGTATACTACGGATGTTAAAAGTCAAGATCTTTAGGTTATAACTTGCCGTTAGTACATTTTGACAGTCTTCAACTCTGTCATGCATCTGACACTCCAAGTCGATGCTATTATCTAATTCATTGGTTATGAAGTTCGTCATTTTATTGGTAAATGGTAATAATGATGTTCAATAAAGCTATGTACTAATTTAGTGTCAGTAACTTGGACAGCAGAGTGAAAACTATAATAGTGTGGCAGAGTTATAACTTTAATTGAAATGGGACGGTAATCCGTTTTTATTACGCGTATGAATATTATATGGCATATCATTGACTTACAGTATATTGCATGTATGTAGCAAGTATGCACGTCTTTAAATTTAGAGTGTCTGTGCGTTTTATGGATATTATGTGGTTCGAGTATTGTTTGTGTAGGTGAGTAATGATTTGGTTTCATGTCTACGATGTGAATGGTGAGGAACCAAGTGTCCGTGTACATTTTACTAAGGGTTATCATATGTTTATAACATGTTCTCCTGCGAAGAATAGGAATATCGTGTGTGGGTTCATTGTATATGTATGTTTTAGGGATGTATGATGTAGTAATAGCTTGTGGTAGTATACGATTTAGTTTTGTGAATGTGATGTGTAGCATGATATATGTGCACATTTTACTATAGTTTCCTGTGATATAAAAGTAAAGGATACTAAGTGAGAATAACATAATCAGTATTAAATGTAAGGTTAATTTTTTACAGCAAAAGAAAGTAATATTAAACCACCAAAACGTCCTGAGTTTGAAGGGATCCCTCTTTGTCATCCAGGCAGGCGGTACCCGTGGATACGGGGAGACCAACTCTGTCATCCAAGTCAAACGGAGTCCGAATGGGGATTGATGGCTGCTTTTCTGCCTTCCGCACATAAATAGCTCCGTTTCGCACCCAGCAGAATTGAAACCCATGTAACTGAGCACGCGTACGCGCATCGCGAAATAATTGCCTGTTGTTTTTTGTCAGGCGCTCGTTTATATAAATTTTTGAGGAGGTTTCTTGAACAATATCGTTTGATGTTAGTGGTCGTCTCTCTTTGGCGGCTTTTAAAAATTCAGTTCTTTTAGCCCGGCGAGAGAGCCGCAGAACAATCGATCTTGGTTTTCCTACTAAGTTAGTGCGTCGCTGACCTGCACGGTATACCTCGTCTATGTCAGTGTCTGTTAAGTTGACACCGATTTTTTTTGCTGTCAGCATTGCTATATGCAAGAGATTTTCATTATTCTCTTCTTGTATTCCACTTATTTCCAACTCATTTCTCATATTACTCTGTTCGTAGTTATTTAGCTTGTAATGGAGTTCACTTATGGAATTTTTAAGCAGTATTATTGCGTTATCTCGTGTCTCTATTTTTCTATTGAAGTCTTCAAGTTTTTTATTTATAGCTTCGGTAACATGGGTTAGTTTCAAGCCGATGTCTGTGTTCTGTTCTTTTAGGTCAGATACTTGTTGTCTCAACAATCGTATTTCAGACAGGAGTAGTGACGAGTCTGTGTCTGTAGCAGGTGTTGGTCTGATCTCCAGCGCGTCTCCAGGGGCAGTATTCGCAAACCTGGTATTATTTATTTAATGAATGTATATAAACTCCTTATGTATGGATTTATTTCTTATTTCACCTTTTATTGTAGTTACATAGTATGAATATAAATTTATACTGTAATATTAGACGCAATTTGTAACATAAAATCTCCATTTTATTTTTGGGTCCTTAAAACCCACCAGGCACACCGCGTGACTTTTGCCTACCAGGCACCCCAAGGGTTAATAAAAAATACCAAGCAGTTAATGCACAAAGGCACAAAGGAGGACTTAATGCCAAAGACACTACAGGTCAAGGAAGCCATTCTCTATAGGTATTTAAAATTCCTATAAAAAGCCTTGTGTCATAGAATCATTTATTTACTACGTCAACGGTTCGAATAGGTAATACCGCACCAAACCTTCATAATACGGTATTTGACACCATCATCAATTGACGTACTTTTTATGAACTGTCAAAACGTGATTCTCCTATAGATTTTGAATGGCAATATCACCTTGTGACGTCACAAGCTAGCAACCCTGTTGACTAACTATTTATTGATTTCAAAGCAATTAAAAATCCAATTTTACAGTAAATTAAAAACAAATCCGATGCTTAGGACTAATTAAAAGATAGTTTTTATAAAATTATGTCTTAGATTTATCGGTTAATAGTGTCAAATACCGTTTTCTCATACCAATTTTTCGTTCAAGCAACCGGAGCGTGAGTTATAAAAAAACTGGGTTAACTTACTATTAGACACTTGGGTTTATTAACTCACATTCAACACTCATAGTGTATATGTATCGACTGACCTTAGAATTGTGCCTCACCTCTTGCCTCAGTTCCCTCAGAGGGGACGCTGAGGGCGTGTCTGTTTGTGTGTTGATGCTCGTGATACTGTTGTTGTTATTGTTGTTGTTGTTCACGATTGTTGATGAGCTGTTGTTCAGGGAGCCGTTGGGCGTCGAATGGGAGGTGTACCATTGGCTTCCGCTGGCTTGCGTGCCGACTTCGCTCTGTGAAGTAGATTATATTTACTAATAAATATATTTCATTCAAGTCCTGCATAACACTTTGAAACCACTCATATTCTTATTTATAATACCACTGTGTAAAATTACGAGAAGTTTATTAGCCGATAAGTATATGGTTACGCAGAGGTTATTTATGACATAACTTTATAGCAATAGATAGAAGAAAAATATCTCACCTTTCTCAAATTCCTTTTATTTCTTCTACCAGGTGAATTTTGTAGCGTAGCGAAGCGACTTACGACGCCTGTGCTACTGTTTCTGTAAACATAGATAAAATAAAAATCATCATCTTTAACAATAATCATCAAACATACATCAATGTTTCGAACCATAATAAAATGTATTCAAAATTAAGCAAAGAACTTTACCTTACTAGCGGGTTAATCGCAGCAGCGTTGAAGCTGAAAAACCGTCCTTTCGATGACGTCCTATAAAAATAAAACACAAATTAATCTAGTTACTATCATCATCAGCCTACGTCAGTTGACTGCAGAACTTCGGCTAAACGCTGTAACGATCGTCATACACATTATGTCATACATATTATGTGTACATTTTTTATCCCTGTTTATGGTTGCCAACGGGTGATTCCGTCGCAGGGGGTTACACGTTTGCCACCAAGTTG
Organism: Athetis lepigone; assembly: GCA_033675125.1. NCBI lineage: Eukaryota > Metazoa > Arthropoda > Insecta > Lepidoptera > Noctuidae > Athetis > Athetis lepigone. The sequence goes on from CM066237.1 coordinate 9,410,928, forward strand.
ATATTGGGTGAAATACCCTCCATACATCTACACATTTTGTTGGTGGCGCGACCGGTAATGCCACCACGGTGTAATAAAATGGAGCCCTTAGGTAATACCTGACAGGTTTACTTGTAAAGTTGAGCTGTACAGGTAAACCGGATCACGTATGATTTAAAACTGTGCAGGTTTCCACACCACTCGGCTCGAGTTTACTTAAAATACATACCGTAAACCGGTCAGGTACACTCTAACGTGAAAAGCTAGCTTAACAGCCCTACGTCATAAGAACACCATGGTCGTGGTATAAATGTGTAAAAATGGTGGAAATAAATGTGGTATCAACTTGAAAACATAATTATAATATCAAAAACGTACGTCTACATTTTTAAGTCTTTTTGACCTTAGTCTCTTAATGAAACAAAGTCTTTTTAAAGACAATACGAACTATGGAAAACCCCCTTACTACTACTTACTCAGTGCCAGTAGATATATCAGATATCCTGTTGTTCGAAGAGTTGTTGGACTCCATGTGGAAACTATCTCGGAATGCGTGCATTCGCAGCTGTACCTCGGGGGAGCCCACTTCTATGTCACAGTTCTGTTGACAAGCATGTTGTTAACTACGTGTGTAAGAAAGCTTAGTTGATAAAGGACCATAACATGTGTACGTTTTACTAAATGAAACGTAAACATATTCTCGTACCCAAAAATAGACAAAGAAATGCACACAGTTCAGAATAGCGGTCGGTCCTCCAGGGTCAATATAATATGATCTGAAAATGTCTAATTCTCAAAATGTCCAATCCCCAAAATGTCCTTTCCCAAAATGTCCCATAATCCCATTCCCATACTGAATACAATTAGACGTCGATCTGTAGATTACAAATCTTTTATTTCTGGACCAAATAGTTTTACATTGTAGGTGATGGGATAATGCCTGAATTAGGAGACTCCGCTCTTCCACAACAATATAGTACATTTTTTTTTACAGATTACTTATTTACCTTCCTTCCGTATCGTTGATGTACATGCTGCTGAACTCTTCGGAAGCACCTCAGCATGTGTGCGTGTAGTTCTTCTACTTCAGACGGAGCGCGACTGCCGTGCACGTCTAGACCTGAGGACGTGTCATGTTTAAGTGACAATCTGTCACGCACCCATGGACGATGTTGGCCCGCGAATTCATCTTTGTAATTTTTGAGACAGGTTTAGGGACGAGCCTAATAGAATAAACTGGTCCGTGTCTTGGGTATATGTGTATGGGGCTCAAACAAGAATCATCCATACTAATATTTTAAATGGGAAAGTGTGTCTGTCTGTCTGTTTGTCTTTCTTTCACGGCAAAACGGAGCGACGGATTGACGTGATTTTTTAAGTGGAGATAGTTGAAGGGATGGAGAGTAACATAGGCTACTTTTTGTCTCTTTCTAACGCGAGCGAAGCCGCGGGCAGAAGCTAGTTAGTTTATATTTATACAGCGATCATTACATTAGTACATCTTGTATGAAGCAGTTCACATTATACAGTCATCATGAGAGACAAGACACGAATCATGCACTGTATTATTTTTACAATGTAGACAAACACCAGCAAGTTTCAATAACTTGCTGGGGTTACGATACTTCTTGAATAGATAGCTGATGAAGAAGAAACGTACGTTCACAGGTACTAACGATTACTGATAGCCTCAGGTTTTTTTACTGATAGGTGGGAAATCATCCAATGACTTCTCGGAAATTGTGGTGTGTTTTCCACAAATGCCATTAATAAAGAGTTGAAGTTGAAGTTGACTTCTCGGAAGGGAGTGTCAGACTTTTACTGACTAAAACCCACTTATGTTCCTTCGGTTGTCCTTTATGTTCCGGGGCCGCGGTAACTATTAGAACTCTTCCGCAACCCCGGCAGGACTGATAGCCTGTTATGATCTTGTGAAGACATCTATAGCAGAATACGTGATCTACAATCGGACGGAATTATATACAAATTTTATTTTAAAGTATTACATACAAAATCCCGACTAAAACCGTCGGGCAGTAGCCCATCAGACACAACACCCGTCTGCCCCCTTACCATGACGTTTAAAGTAAGATTGTTTTAGTCCTGTTGCAGGAGTGTGCAAGTGACAATGACAGCGCTAGACACGTTGTCTAGCGCCGACTCTTTCCCACTGAAAGTAATATCAAAGTAATACTGCTATAAGGGCTTGTGGTACGCCCCCTGGTCGGAGGATCCTCGTTTTCCAACGGAGGATGCGGAACTTTACACTCTGTTCTCCATAACTCCAAAATCTTATTAGTGTAAGTTTTACTCACTACTGGCTTTTAGTTAGTTTAAAATGCACGTCATTAGTGTTCCTTTTCAAACATTTCTCCATAGGTTTTGATAATATTCCGTAGACTTACCAAACTTCAGTAACGGTATCTGGTCAGCAATAAGGTCCTTGAGTTCAGCGAGTAGAGGCGCATGGTCGGGATGCCTCGCCTCGTACGCGGGCGTCAGGAACGCTCGCTCGTAGTTCACTATGCCTCCTTGTACCGCTGGGTCTAGGATACCTGTTAGGTAACACAAAATTGTTGAGATGGCAACACTAATTATTGAGATTGCTCTGTTGGCCTCAAAGCAATCGTAGTGGAAGTCGGCACTCAAATTTCTTTCATCTGACTGCCGAAAGAAGGGTTATTATAGCATTGGCATATAAAAACAACTACCGACAAACTGTTGTGTAATTTGGCAGATTGCGAGCGAATTTTATTAAACTTTCAATAACCATATCTGTGTTCGCTTAAGGAAAACCTGAGAATAAAATATTAAATTTTAACAGACAATACCTACAAAAAGTGCCATGAACCATTTTAGTTCAAGAATTGTTTCAAATATGTGCGATTGAGATGCGAGCTCCAAAACGGGTTTTCATGCGGTACTTATCAACAGAGATAAAAGTAATTCGAGAAAAAGGTTTATATGATTAGACAATGGATGCGTTGTGTTCTTCTCATACCAGAAATCTGCGCTCAGCTAACAATCTTCTTTTACTTTGCCCTTCTCATACTTCTGATATAGTTCATTCTTCCTTTCATATTCAGTCCATTCTTCTCTGGAACGCCTTACCTCTCGATATCAGGACGGCCACTAATCGATATGCATTTAAGCGGAAGTTGAGGATCTATTTTCACAACAAATGAGCAGAGTTTTTTCACCATTTTCTTCCTTGTATATTTATATATTATATATTTATATATTCATATATATATTACATATTTATGTATAAAGTATATATATATATCTCTTCGATAAATTTGTATTTATATGTGTATAATATGTATTAAACTTATATTGTGTTAGTTTTAAGACTACCCACTAAATTATGTGTTTTAATTATTATTTTATTGTTTGTTTTTCTGTAAGTTTGTGTCCTTTTATTGTTTTTAATAATGCACCTGCCATGTTTATATCTCATCAACTCTGGGTTGACTGGTAGAGAATGCCTAAGGCATTAAGTCCGCCCTTGTACGCTTGTGCATGAAGTTTAAATAAATGCGTATTACAGCAAATAAAACAGGAATTTTCAAAGGCATATAACGGCAGTGCGTTACTAAATTACGTTAATAAAGTATAATAAAACCTTACCGTTTAGCCTCATAGTAAGTGGGTGTAAAGGTGCGTCGGGCGCTCTAGCCTCTATAATGAGTGACTTCAGTCTTCTATTGCTGTCCTTCAACGCTTCCACTGCAGCTGTGATCGGCGACACTTCGTATGTACGTTGAGATCGTACGGGAAACCAGCGGAGGATACCTAGTAATATATAAAGTTACGTAAAATAACGACATATTATGATAATACAAGTACATGTCTCAAATCTGTTGCAGTCTTTGTCACTTTTAAGGGATAAAATAAGGACAGCAGCAGATTTCAAAGTGTCTTAAAAGTTATGTGATATTCGGGCACAATAAAAAATCTACCTGCATTTTACGGGTATATTCATGAGGACATAATAAGAAAGAATAGTAAAATTACACAACTTCTGGATAAGACTTGAAAGGTCGAAAGAGGGTTTTGTTAAGCTAGTTATGTAACAAATTGACGGTAAAGTATTTTATTATGACAGGATTAAAGTTATATATTATATTCTGTCCTTTTCTTAATGAAACGGAAAGAGAAATATGCACAGAATTGAAATTTGGTTTAGTTTGTGAATAAAGGATATTTACCTGGTAATTTTTCGCTGATTTCGAGTTCCGTCCTCTCGAGCCATCGTGTAGCGAATTCATTTTGATTCGATAGATCGTCTGATGAACCATTCAATGACTCTTCTGTGGGCAAAAATAAGCACGATTATTTACTGACTAAGCTTGTAGATAGAAACAGCGGCACAACAGTTTAATATTTTGATCGTCTTTATTACTTTTATACGTGACAAGTGAGCAAACTTTTTGAGTGAATCCTAATAACACGTCAAATTTTGATTGCGCGATGTGGATTCAGTCAGTTGTAATTCATTTTCCATAAAATACGGTAACAATAAACGATTTCAAAATCTTTTCTGACTGTTTGTCCTATACAATACTTTCAAGCAATTGATTTTTTGTAAAAAGTGGAGACAAAGTGATTGATTCTGCGTAACTTCATTTCTTCTTTACGTGCACGTGATGAAAATGTAATGTAAAATCATCGAGCTATTGGGGCAGAAATACACCTACCCTATACATACACAAATAAAGCTAACTTTGTAATAGATACATTTGTATTTAAGAAACTTACCAGCTCTATAAAAAGGCCTGTTGAACTGAAACTTGTCGACATTATTATGCTTATAATACTGTAATATTTGTTCTGCTATAGGTTTGCCGGACAGACGTTTTAGTTTGTCGCCCATTACTGGTTCAACAGCGTTTATTTGTAGGTCTGTTGTGTTGTTAAGGATATTAGTTTCAGGAAAGTTCGAAGAGTTTTAACCAATCATAATCTTCCCTAGCCTTTACTCAAAAATGTTGGGGTCGGCTTCCAGCCTAACTGGATTCAGCTGGATGTAGTTCAAAGAATTTTAACCCAAACATAACAAATTAGGGATAAACCGCATGGGCTATTCAGTTAAAGTTCAAGTCCTTTTCAAGTTAAAGAGATATTATCCAAAATATGCATATCACGTCTTAAAGTTTTAACTCACTTTTATTTATCTCTTACTTCAATAAAATAAGAGATTGCTCAATAGTAAGACGCTAAAATAGTATACAACATGTAAAAAGGATACATTGTCCATCAGACTCTGTAATTTCTGGTCCGGGTGGGTCCAACTTCAGCAGTACTTCGGCGTCAGGCCATTCGTCTAACAGACGGTCCTTGAAGTCTTGTAGTTGTTCGTATTCGTTACCGCGGTATATGTAGCCCTGGCGTATAATAAGAATTGGTTAATAAATTAAAATGGTTTTTGATTTTATTTCTTTACTTTACTTCTTCAAATAGGGTATGTATTAAAAAACCTCTTCTTTCTATTGTTTTCTAATTTTGTACAGTAAATTGAAAACAAATAAAAAACAGCTAATTTTCCAAAATGGTTCAAGAAATGTAAGAAATCAAACTCACATAGAGGGCAACAAAACTACGATTGACCAGTGTTATAATCCCATTTTGAGGCCTAGTTGTTTTATTTAGCAACAATTTTTTTCTTAAAAAAAATATAGATCATACGTATCCTTTACGACAAAATATGGCTAATATTATTATATTGTGATAGAAACTCTTGACTGATTATATTATCATTCCACTCTAAGCCTTTACCCTGAAGTGGGATAAAAAATAAGGCACTACCCCTCTTATACAACTCAATCTTGAACGAAATATAGTTAAGTCATCTACATTAGTAACTCTTTACCAACAATAGCAGTCAAAGAGAAAGAAAAAAAAAACAATACTTACATAAGGCGACCTCAACAGCTCAGGAAATCCTTTCCCATGATACACAACCCTGTAATATCCTGGATGCGACCTCGGCGTCCTTAACATAGCGTCATAAAGACTCGCTAGTTGAGTGTGCAGGTCCGCTAAAGGTCCGTACCCTAGCGCTTCCTCTTCGTACACGGATACTAACTCTTTGATTATGTCAACGGCTAACTCCCATTGGCGGCCGCGGTTTAGAAGATCTGCTATCACGAGGTATAGGTATTCCTGTGAATCAATTTTTATATTTGACTTGGTTAAAGAGTTGAAGAGTATTACCTAAGTTTATAGTAATTGACAACGGTGTGCGTTTCATATTGGTAGGTAACTAAGAAATAAATTAATATCTTGGAACAACTCACACGCGGCCGTCTGATTTCAAACTAAGCAGAGCTTGTACTATGGTAATCAGATAACTAATAAAATACTTATATATTTTTTAAATACATACATAAATATACATAAGTAACACCATTAAGAAATGAAATGAAAAATATAAGAATATATGAATCTAAAAAATAGGTATTTAAATTTATGAATAATTTAATATTAGCAAAAAAATCGTGAAGAAAACCTAAAAAAAAACACCAACCCAAATCTGATCACGAAATATCTAACCTAACTAATCTTCATAGAACAGCTCTATTACAAGCCAAGAACGAATCGATAACCTCATCGTCCTTGAATCCTTAAAAGGCAGAAAGATAATGATGATGATTATAAATATGACGACGATGATGAATTGATGACGATGATGATAACTAATGATGATGATGATGTAACCGATGATGATGTTGATAAAAATGACGATGTTATCTAATAATTTTATTATTTTAAAGTTACAGCTCACATACCTTAAGTTCTCTATGCGTGGTGTGACTGTCATGCTCGACAGTGGGATGCCGCAATCGAGGCGGTAACGGGTCGTGGCTCCAAGCAAGTAACTTGGCGTGTAGTCGTAGTGATAGCCCTGCTTCAGCCCATTGTTGTGCCGCGTGATGCATTTTAGCTAGCTTGTGGACGTAGCTGTAAGAGTAAGGTGTAGTTTAGCGGGAGATCAGAGCAGTAATTTTAGGTTTTAGTCGGTAAAAGACTGACATTCTCTTTCGCTCCGCCTAGAGCGGGAGGAGTCATTCAATGAATTCCCATAAAAAAATAAAGGTTGTTGGCCGAGAAGTGCATTATTTGCCTTTAGTAGCCATGGAAATAGAGATTACAAAAAAAAACTCATTTTTTTACAATAAAAATAATTTTGAAAGTTAAGCACAGACCAGCATGGACGTAAGTCGTAACTAACGGTCGCGGTTTCGCGAACGTATGTAGTGGAACTGTCAGGACAACTAGGACAGCCAATAGCTCTCGTATCTTATGAGTGGTGCGTATGCGATGTGATGCGCACTTTAAGGCCTGTATTAATAGACGTCAATCAATTCTGAGACGCTCTCAAATCTCTTGCTGTCCTTGTCATTCTAAAGGGAAAAATAAGGACAGCAATAGATTTGAGAGCGTCTCAGAATTGAGTGACGTCTATTAATACGAGAAGATTAGAGAGACCGCCATCTGATCGTGATCGTCCGTAGACTCCACCGGCCTGTTGACTGCCGCCAGCGATGAAAGAGCCCTTAAGGCGCTGTCCATAGCGTACACCTTGTAAAACGTCTAGATTTTCGTCGCGAAGTTAGCCGTATCTATACATACCACAAGCCAGAAAAAAATACAGTGTATAGTCTAATATATAAAGAAAAGACTTACACAAAAACAATTTGCAAAAGTGGTCTAGAACTACGAAAAAAAAATGTTCAAAAAGACCCCTGAAAAAAAATTTTCGTCTCGAAGTTCTCAATTTTTTCAGCGACAACCACCATATTTTTTATATCTATAACAAAGAAAATTTAATAAACTAAAGACATATCTAAAAATTTTAATACACAGAACTGTATCTTTTTAAATATTTAATTAAAACTGCAAAATGATTTACATTTTTGCGGACATGCTATTCAAGTAAAATGAAACGCCAAAATATTTTCGACCTTATTTCTATTAATTCGATGCACTACTGTCGTACATTGTGTCAATCTGGTGTCAGTCCACGCCCAGTCGGCAGCTAGCCGTTGCTACGAGAGGTCACGTCCGATTTTTACACATTTGGTCCATTATTATTTCGCGCTTTGTTTATTTTTTTGATTCTTTGTTTTTGATTTTAGTAATTTACTTATAGTGATTCGTGTTTCTAAGCAATGGGAAATAAAAGAAATAAAGAGTTGCAACGGATTTGTACAAGAAAACGACGTAATAAAAGTAAAAAATAAAGTATACAAGTAAGTGTTCCTTTTTTTTATACCCATTATGGTATTATTAGTATCAATATATTATGAAACTCATTTATCTTTTGGTAATTCGTAAAAAATAGGCAAACAAAATACATCTAAATAAAAACCAATTTTTGTCTACAGATAGACCAACTTATCTGTGAACTGAAGGAGGGCGACACTGTCAATACAGCGTTGCTAAGAGAAAGAGACAGAGTATACTCAAATGAAGTCAAATGTATGACTGAAATGTCATGTCAGCCGTAGTTCCAATTTTAGCCATTTCACAATTATGTTGGTAAAACAGTAGCTGCGGTTATGGGGCGCTAATATGCTGCACGCTCCGCGTGCGGCGTGCGATAAACGACGAGGCCTAAAATGGCGCTTCGGTAGACCGACGTGCACGAAATTGGTATTATATTGTTTCTATACTTATTTTTTGTGCCCGTTTACTTTGTGATATTATTTTGTAAACTATGTTTTTGTGAACATAAATTATTTTTGCAAATCAACATTATGAAAATTAAATTAGTTCAAAAACTGTTTTATTTTATTGGTTTCATTGTTATAAAAAAATTATCTGTGCCAATGTAAAAATCGTGCTTTTTATATTTAATTACAGAGAACTCAAGAATTTTCAACTCAATAGGTCTGAAACATCCCTATCACTTCTAACTGCAGTTAATCCAACCGCGACAAATAAAGGAACCATTGAAGAACAAAATTACGAGTATGTGTCATCAAAGTAAAATAATCAACGGATTTTTTATTGAACTGCCCCTTACCATGACGTTTGACACGTTGTCAGCGTTAGACACGTTGTCTAGCGCCGTCTCTTTCCCACTAAAAGTAATATCAAAGTATTACCAGGCGTCCGTCACTCGCTCAAGGCCACGCGTTTTATGCCTACCGCTTCGCGTACCGTCGACGGTACAACGAACACCGGGCTGTCGCGCGCCCGGCTGTGTGCTCGCGCGTCATGGGTACAGCGCTGACTATCAAAATGCCGAAACCACGTAATTATTGTGTGATTATTGTGCCATTCCCCTGTTTCCAAATTCTCCTGTTTCCCTTTTGATTATTTATTAAAATTATTCACGCGGTTTTGGATACGACACTAAAATATAATAATCGGGAATTCAAGGGACGAAAAATATGCATCAGTCATTTTATTAAACTAAAAAATATTTGATCAACAAATAAAAAAATATTGTTTTTCTAAAACATTCGTTTTATTACCATTATCATCATACGTATAACCCTAGCACATTTACTAGATGGCACGCACACACGTTAGTCGCGCGGCGGGCAAAAGAATCTCAACTCTCTTTGTGCGTACTTATGGTACATTTTTCCTCGCTGCAAACAGCTGGTATTATTATTATAATTTTGTAGGCTATTATAGCGTAGGTATTTTCGTTTTTGTATTGGAGTGAAGTATCTGTTACGTAGTAACTATTTATTAATCTGTGGTATTACTGCTATAAGGGCTTGTGGTAGGCCCCCTGGTCATTGTGATACAACTTTTATAATAAGACCAAGTCCGAAATAGTTACATTTCGACGAGTCATCTCACGTGATGATGTCATAATAGTTTCAGCACCCCACACATCAAATAAGCATTTTTATACATGGTACATGAAGTTGCCTCTGAAGTTGGTAGTACCAGTAACTCTTTTTGTTGATACTGAAAATACCATTATTTTTGTCGTATCTCCATATAATCCATACTAATATTATAAATGGGAAAGTGTGTCTGTCTGTCTGTCTGTCTGTTTGTCTTTCTTTCACGGCAAAACGGAGCGACGGATTGACGTGATTTTTTAAGTGGAGATAGTTGAAGGGATGGAGAGTAACATAGGCTACTTTTTGTCTCTCACTGACGCGAGCGAAGCCGCGGGCAGAAGCTTGTATGCTCTAAAAGAGAACAAAATTCCATTATTATTTGAATTTTGTTCTCTTTTAGGGCATTATCCAGACCGTTTTTGAAAGCCACTTTAGACATTTGACTTCGAATACTGTGTCTTGGCCTATCAAACCATCCGGCGTGTCGCCAATAAAAGGATATTCGTGGTCTACAAATAAACCTCAAGGATCAATGATAACATTTTCTTGGATGAGTTGCTACAAAGCGAGTTGTTCATTTTCTACGCCATGTGCAATTGCCGTTACATTGCTGAGATTGAATTTATACTAGGTGTATTTTTGGTCTTGCTCAACCTGCTAGGAGATGTTTCTACTCATAAAAACAAACAACTTTTATTATAGAACCAACTCTGATATGTCGAAAAAAATTATCACCTGTTTCATACATTGTGGTTGGGACGGCATTGAACTTTTCTTAGAAACAGCTGATATTTTTTTCGCGATTTCAGATTTGGTTCCATAATAAAAGTTGTTTGTTTTCAGGGTAGAACATTTCCTAGCAGGGTGAGCAAGACCAAAAATACACCTATAGTCTGTTTTTTTTTAACAAACGAGTACCAAAAATTTTTCTGCATTTTTATTGGTTCACATAATCAGCATAAATGTTATCATTAGTGTTAAAAGCATTGGCTCCGCCTCGACTAATTTCCCATCTATCTCTGTCCAATACCGGAAATATAAAAGAGATATACTTAGTACTCGTTTGTTAAAAAAAAATAGACTACAGTATAAAAGTATTGCACCAAGTTGGCTATCTATCTATCTTTTGTTGAGAGATCAGAAATATGCACGGTCCTATCTGTAATGAACGAAAACATACAGCAAGAAAGCTGTAACAGACAGCTAAATTTTCACTAACTGTATAAGGATCTCATTAGTGTCTAATGCTGTCTAATGAGTTAATCATAATCATTATTCACCTACAATGGTCCTGCCGGGGTTGCGGAATGTTTATAATAGTTACCGTGACCCTGGAACATAAAGGGCAATCGAAGGAACATTAGTGGGTTTTAGTCAGTAAAAGTCTGACACGCCCTCCCGCCGCACCCAGGACGGGAGCAGTCATTTGATGATTTCCCACTCACAAAAAAAAATATTCACCTACAATATTCCCACTTATCTTTGTATTTCTTTTTTCAAATAGGAAATTATTTGATTTTTAACCGACTTAAAAAAAGGAGGAGGTTCATTTCGTCTGTATGTTTTTTTTTTGTATGTTTGTTACGCGATATCTCCGTCAATTGTAAACAGATTTTGAGGGTTCTTTTTAGGGTTCCGTAGTCAACTAGGAACCCTTATAGTTTCGCCATGTCTGTCTGCCTGTCCGTCCGTCCTCGCTTAATCTCTGTGACCGTTATCACTAGAAAGCTGAAATTTGGTACCAATATGTATATCAATCCCGCCGACAAAGTGGTAAAATAAACATTGGAAAAAAATGTTTTATTAGGGTAGCCCCCCTATATGTAAAGAGGGAAGTATTTTTTTTTAAATTTAACCCTTACGTGTGATATATTGTTAGATAGGTATTTAAAAATGAATAGGGGTTTACTAAAATCATTTTTTGATAATGTCAATAATTTCGGAAATAATCGCTCCAAAAGGAAAAATCAAAGCGTCCCCCCCCCCCCCTTTAACTTTTGATCCGTAGGTTTAAAAAATATGAAAAAAATCTAGAAAGAAGAACTTTATAAGGACTTTCTAGGAAAATTATTTCGAACTTGATAGAAAGAACAGTTTTTGTACAAAAAAGACAAAAAGGTTGTACAAAATAGTTTCTGCGTACTTAGTATGTCAACGTAACAAAAGCCTTTTTTTAAACTTATAAGTGGGAACACTTATTGTGACGGTCGGGAAACTACGGAACCCTACATTGAGCGTGGCCCGACACGCTCTTGGCCGGTTTTTTGTTTGATAAGTTATGATGCAGTTGTAGTCCCATATAAAGGACATGTTATGAAATGGGCTTAAAATAATTTTGTTTTTGAACAACTATCATGTGCGGTTTTTCTGGTAGGGAACATTGTCCAGGATGGCCATACAAAAACAAAAAAAAAATATTAAAAGCACCATTATTTAAAAAATAAATATTTAAAATCTAGATATTTTTTATCGTAATATTATTTTTGTACATTGGAAAAAGTTTCGTTTTTTCAAACCGTTTAAATGGCTTTAAAATAAAACCAACTAATTATATGCATGATTTGGATTTATGAAAATGATTCCTTTGCGTCTTTTTAAAACAATAAAACCTTAGAATAAAACATTACTTGTGTCAGGTTGACGGGTTGTAACCTCTGCAGTTGTAAATGTCACACTTGAATTTGACACTTGATTTGCCGGTTACTATGACAACGACATCCAACAGAACATGGACAACTTTGGGAAAATGAAATTGTTGTTTTACTTTATCTTTCTCGCAATTTTTCCTTATTTGCTCACCGTTTAGACCTACCCTGGACTACGACAAACATTTTAAACCCAAAATCAGCTCAATCGGCCCAACCGTTCTCTAGTTTTAATCAGACTAACGAACATCAATTCATTTTTATTTATATAGATAGATAGATATATATATAGATATATATATATATACATGTGCCAATAAGTATGTACATCTTAATAAGAAAGTTCTCATTTGTTATTCCAAAATGACCTAAAATGGTGCTTTTTGTAAGTGATAATTTATTTTAAATTTAAGTCATTACCAAATATTATAAACAAACCAATTTTTAATTTTGAATCACTGTATTCTTTTTATGATAAAAAATCCCGATCTTTTTTACCAAGACAGCTTTCTATATTGTTGCACTAAGAGGTACCACTAATTGACCGAAGTGTGTACATATACATATATTTTTTTAAAGTTATGTACGATATAACTCATTACGCTAGGTGGCTCGATTTACGAGTCCGGGAGTATAGAATACAGACGGCTTCAGAATACGGCCGCGCGCTGCCGAAAAGTAGGCGGAGCTTCGCGCTCAATTTCGCCGCCGCTGCTTCACCCCCGCGAATACCTAAAGATTAGCTACTTACCGGGCCTTAAAAACTTGATTTATTTAAAGCAACACTGACCGTATATACATGTGCGGGCGCTCGATCTGCTGGTAGAAGTGCAGCACGCACGTTGTGAGGTGCATGCGGTGCGGCGTAGCGGAGCGCAGCGCTGCAGCGCGGTACTGTAGTAACGCGTCTAGTTGCCTTGCAGCCGCCGCCACAAGCGCTGCAGCGGCTACACGTAGCCCGCCCACAGCGGCGCCGCATAAAGCTCCGCAGAGTGATACGAAGCGCGCTCGCCATACGCTGTCTCCGTAACCTTTTTCGACGAGTACGTCTACTTTGTCTATCATCTCGCTTTCGAGGTCTTTTAGAGGGCTGTCGTCTGGAAAGACAAGGACAAGGTAAACTTTTTGCCGCAATAAAGATTATTATTATTATAAAAAAAATGGGAAAGTGAGAACTAAAAATTCTTGTTTATGTAACGTGCAACATGTAATGACTAACTTATATTGTCGAATGAAGGTTACTAAATTAAACACTGATGTCCAGCTGAATCTAGTCAGGCTGAAAGCCGACCCCAATATAGTTGGGAACAAACTAGGAAGGCTATAATTAAGGTTTTTAAATTGAGCTCGCGAGCGTAACGAAAGTTTCGAAATAGAATTCTTTAGCGTAACGAAGGTTTTAGATATTCACAGCCAGGAATTTCTGACGTTTGTGTTTTTTTTTTGGTATGTGGGAAAAAAGAGTTTGTTCGCACGTTTTTGATCAGTATTAGAAACGGGGTTAACGGCCATAAAGAAAATGCGTAAATTGGCAATTTTATAGCAAACTATAATTGGGGAAAAACAGTTTTTTTCCCAAAAGAGGATCAAAATTTCATAAAACATCCTCTCATCACGTACAATGGTCCTACCTAAGAGGACTAAGTGCGGAAACCAAACCTCCCAGAGGGAGGTCCATGATGAAGATGAAGAAGCTGAACATCCTCTCATATAAATTACTAATATAAACACAAATCCACTCACTACTCTCTCCGCTCAATACGCTATGACTGTACTCCGTCTGCATCATATCGAAGAACAGCGGTATTGTTGCGTTGCGGACCTCTTCATCTCGAAGGAAAGAGACCTCTAGGAACGGTCCCACGAGGCACGGGATGAAGGAGCGCTTGTGATGTTCTGCAACCATGTAACATGCAACGTGTTATGAAGAAAATCATTTAGTAGTGCTGATTCTCTTGCTCACAAACTAAACGAAATTTAAGCTAAGGGCATCTTTTTCTTTTTATTTCATTAAGAAAAGGACAGAAGATTGTAGTCCTGTTAAATTAAGTATAGCGCCTTGAAGTAAATCGACGTATTTTTAGTGGCCATGTTTTGAAACGCTTTTAAATTACCTATCTGCAGAGTCTTAATTTGTCAGGATTAATCTAATACTTTATCTTCTGTCTTTTTCTTTATGAAATGGAAATAAAACTGAACTTAAATTAAGTTTAATACATGAGTATGTATAATATATGTACATATGATACGATATCGTGTCAATATTTCCAAAAACTGCAACCCCTGAAAGCAAGAATCAACAGTAGAGTCTACCAGAAAGCGTCAAGACAATGAAGCTCAACGAGTTCCGGAAGATCGATTAAATTTTAACACAACACTTTCACTTCCGCGTTTTTACACAGACTTCAAAAAGCCTCAGGTTCAGCTTCAGGTTCTCAATTCGATGGGTTTTTGACACAAAAAAAATTAATTCATTCGCATAAGTGACAGAGTAATAATACCATACAAAACTCACCCAAACTATGCCACATCTCGCTAAGACACTCAGCTACACCCCTTCTGACGTCACCGTACAACGCAGTAAGCCTCTGTTTTCTCGCCGCTGGTAATGTCTCTAGTTGTAAAGGAGATGACGTAGCTAAAGCCGCACCGGCTTCGAACCACGTTCGGCAGATGGAGTGGACTTGTGTCAACGTTTCTGTGTCCGATTCGTCGGTCGCGTGGAGACGCTCACGAAGCGTTGTGGAGAGTAATCTGGAATGAATGTGATAATGTAGAAAACAAACCGCATCCCAACTCTATTCTATCTTTGATTACTCAGACGGGGACGAGGATTTAGCCGCAAATCTATATAGGATTCGCGACTCAAAGTAGCAGGAGAAACCGTTTATAAACGGTAAAAGTCTGACATAGGCTTATGTCGGATCCCAACCAACTACAGTTTCTCTCCGAAAAGGGGCAATCTGTGAGGAATCCCCTACACGCAAAAAAGTCTTACTTTAACTTGATGTTATGCAAACCTCCCATTAATAAAGAGGCTATTGAAATCAAAAAGATTTTTTCACATTGGACCAGTACAATCTGAGATTACAGTGTTTAAACAAACAAAATACTCTTCAAACTATTTTGCCACTCACCTCAACGCATGCAGCATAACATAGTGCTGTAGATGCAGCATGTCTGCCCAGTGCGGCCTGAACACTGGCCTCTGTAGTATCGCCAGGAACAGTGAGAGAGCATCCACGACCAGAGTGCCGGAACCTCCAACATTCTCCGCTTCTAAAGCTCTCACGACCATCGCATATTGATGTTCCGACATTTGTCGTACCATGTCGAGTAAGACTGATACGATTCGTCTCTGAAAATTGTGTGGATTTATTAAGCGCTCTTTTAAGCTAATGCTAAATTCCTTTTGTCGATGAAAGAAATTTAGCGATAGCTTCGCATTTCTAACAAATCTATAAGAAATTTATGTCGAGACAAATTATCGAATAGCTTGTCTAAGCTAAAATGACGCCCCACTAATTTATCCATACGTTAAATTTACTTGAGTATGTAAAATGTTGGAGTGGGACGCATCATTCCTACTCAGTCGAGCACTAGTTCGTAAAAAATCTGTAAAATTAAACAACAAAATAAACCTGGGTAATCATTTTAAATCCACAATTTGTTTTAGTACGCAATAAAACATTTAAAGGTTCGCAAACTACCTAATTTGATAACTATTTGTTTTTTATTATTTCCCAATTTAAAAATACCCATGCAATGACAATGGTTCAAATAAGGTGTGCGGGAGACTTGTTTAAGCGACGTAAGTACTAGCGACTTAAGTGACTGTTAAACTTCCTTTCTTGCTTCACACAATGAAAAGCCTTAACTAACTCCATCAACTCACCAACAACGCATCATCAGAGCTATTAATCTGCCCCTCGCTCTTCCGATCTCTAAGCATGGTAGCCGCAGTCTTCAACACAGTCGGTAGCAGCCGTCGGGCCAGTTCCCCTCGATCAGCTTCAACTGGGCCCACGTCGTCTCGAGCGAGTAGAGACATTACTTCTCCTAGTGTTTCTACGCAGAGCTCCACCTAGTATAAAGGGCTTATAAGTTCCTGTTGTCTTGCCGGTTACGGTCACCATGGCTTACTAAATGGTCAAATTTTAAGGACTTTGGAGCCAAACCGAATGAATAAGAGACGTTTGAAGACAAAAGCCTGGAGTACACAAATGAAATCATATAATAACTTAACCGTAAGGAAATCTGTAAACCTTTGAATCGCAGATTATTGATCATAATATAGGTATGGATATGTTTCGAATCAAGAATAGAAGTTTTTTATAAATATAAATATCTATAAATTAAAAGGTCGTGAATAAACTCGAAACAGTGATAGCCAGTATAAGCTTTGAACATGAATACTTTTGTTTCTTTGACTTTACGGTTCGCTACTTTACTTTTCTTGCATTCAGTTTACATAGTATATTATGAAATAAAAAATAGTAAATTCACTTTTTTAGATCAATACCACCTTAAGATGACGATTGTTTAGACGAATATAACCTTAGACATTAATCAATATATTAAAAATCAAATCATTAATTACTGATATGAAATACTCTAAATGGAGCCTCCTAACTTTGAATGGTATCAATGAAGAATGAAGATAATATATACAGATATTATTAAGCCGAAGCAAGATCATGTATTAATAAATTTAAATATACGATAATTTTACATTATAATATAAGCATTGATAAATAGTTGTAAGCTTTGAAGCTTATTTTCGGCTAAAAACATTTTTTTTTTTCTAATTAAGTTTGAAGCACAGTACAGATACATTTATTGTACTTCCACGTTCTTTGACTCAGCAATATTTTTATCACTGTCACACACTTATCACACTACAGATGCAAGATAGAGACAGAAGCACGTCTATGCCAAAGAACGTAGTACATATAAATCGGCTTATTTATTTCCCTAATTAATGTATACTCACACTTTCCTCTTGTATGTGTGCACGGCTGCATGAAATCAGAATATGATTTGACTATTTTCTACAAATATACATAATACACTGAACCTTTTTACACTGGATATGTACGCACTGTATAAGTTATATATTATAAATAGATTTTTTGGGCGTATGCGGAAACTCGAATCGTAAATTTAAATGCACTTTTAATAGTGTATGCTACATACGTCACGACTATGTCCGAAACACGTAATTTTCTTGTTTTAGCGTTTGTTTCAACGTACGCCCTTAAGGTTAATAATAATATATTGAATATATACGCACTGTACAAGTTATTATAAAGCAGATGATCACGGCACAATGAATCACACTTTTTTCTGACATTCCTGTTCCAAATAAGTACATATTAAAAGCATTTATTTATAGAACATGATAAGGAAATTGGTGATAATTTCAGTAGCGTAAAAGCTGAAATAAAAAGCAATTTATTAATTGTTGTCATCGACAACTGTTATGTGTCATAAATTCGATTGTATGTCTTGATATGAAGTTTCTGCGAGCTTCATCATAATATTTTGTGTGACATTAC
This sequence comes from Athetis lepigone, assembly GCA_033675125.1. NCBI lineage: Eukaryota > Metazoa > Arthropoda > Insecta > Lepidoptera > Noctuidae > Athetis > Athetis lepigone. The sequence continues at coordinate 9,428,922 of CM066237.1, forward strand.
AATATTTGACTATGCCTCGGTTTGAGTAAAATATCTTAAATCCTTAACAATACACGATAATTCAAATAGCACGACGTATCTGAATTTATAAAAAAACATTCATTGATGCCTCGCCACAGCAAAACGTCTAACATTAAAGCACACGCCCCGAATATGCAAATAAACTCAAATTGCGGCACACGCCTCCAAACTGCGTAACGACTCGAACCGAGGCACAGTGTTCAAGCTTAGTTCTATAGGCGTATACATACGATCTGTTGGTGATGTGTGTGGTCGTGTAGCCTCGCCGTGTCCGCGCCGAGTAGTCTCGCCGCTTTGCCCACCGAGCGCGACTTGTGGGCGGCCTCGCGATCCCACTGCCACACCCCACATTGCTAGCGTACGCTGACTTATTCCCTTACTCAACTCAAGGCAGACTCGCGAGGTAGGGTTGTACTATGCCACGTTACGAGTCAACTTATTTGGGTGGAAAATTAATTGTGAGGATGTATTTTTTTTATGGTAACAAATCACGGCCTTTTTGAAAATATAATTTTTAGTAATGAATAAGAATACTGTTTATATTTGTTGCATCGTAACGTGACAAAAATTTTAGTCTATGGCCAATAAAAGGGTTGGATCGGGAATTCGTCTTAAGCGTACACCAATTGACTAATCATTACAAACCTAATTTATTTTATTTCCAATGAAATTATATCTTTAAAGTTAGGTACAGAAAATTTCTGCATTTTACTTGGCAATGTTTAAAATTTATAATGATCAGTCGCTACACTAGCAAGCTGTCAGATGAGAGCTGTCATCTGTCACTTTGACAGCTGTCATTTAACAACTCGCAAGCGCAAAACATGCAACACATCAAGAGTTTGCACACAATTTAGTCTTCAAGCGACATCGAAGGCGCTTGTTATTGCTAGTTTATTTTAACACCAACATCAAAAAAATGTTGCAGTATTATTTGAAAAAAAAAAGTTGGTCAAGTGTATGTAAATGAAGTTGTATATGTATGGATACTTAAAATAGATACAAAAAATATAAATTGTAATTATAATTAAATAGGTTTAAGTATAGATAGTGCAGAAATATTTTTCCATACATATTGTGAGTGAAGATACAGAATATTAGTAAATGTGTTCACACAGACAAACAAACACACAGATCTCTTGGCATTAGTATGGTTCTTGGTATGTATGAAGCAATGAGATACTGAACTATGGTTTGTAGTATTTCAGTTTCTCTAACATTAAATTAATTAAGAAATAAAGATTTTGGGCAAGTTGTTTGTTTTTTGGACAATCATGTGTTTTTGTATCGGTCAGCACGCTTTTGGGACCCGATCTCTGAATATGGCCTTTAGAGTAAGTATAGCGATTTCACAAAGTTTCTTTTTGTTTTTACACATGGTCTTGATTTGAAGAAATCATTTTCAATTATAATTAAGAAACTGTTGCTCTAAAAATCTAAATTGAACCCTAATTTTAGCCCTCCAAATAACACTAAATGGGCATCCCGTTAAAAAATAATGAACCATTTTCTGCCTTACACCGACATTATGTGCGGCACAAAACTACACACACAGTGTATAACACTACATGCACACACACAAACATAAAAAGTGATGTTAGTAAATACATATTAATAATGCGAATATCTTAGAAGGGTAGGTGGTACTTACGGTATAATATTCTAATATGTTTTTGTGTGAACTAATTAATGTATTATGTTATCGAGTAATGTTATTGAATCACTATTTGTGTGCATATCTCACGATGCGGGTGCGTCGGTGGCACGGTATTTGGTTATAGTTTAGGTTTGATTAGTCCACGGTTTCTCTTGCATTAAAAAGTAAGTGACACATTGTTAAGTGCGCGTAAGCCAGTGGTATAAACATAGGGTGGCAATACGGGCATAACGCCCAGGACCATACAGATAGTGCAATCCACGAAGACGCGCCCCGCTATTGACGGAAGCTTTCACACCATATACGTTAAACGATTGGGAGGAATAGTAGGGCGCGTCTTCGTGGATTGCACTATCTGTAACTGGGTAAAACTAGCTGCGATTTTATTACATTACAAATTCCGCAGTCTCAATTTTTTTTTAAGATGTGCTTTTTCATAATTTACCACGAGCAGTGGCTCGTGTATAGAAACGCCACTAGCGTAAGCCAATATCGAGGTTGGTTAGATACAGTTCAGAGGCTAGCATTCATTTCTGTATTTAATAGGCAGTATCTACTTTCAGTCCCCGTTCTTTGGTGAACCAATTACTAGCTTACGCACGTTCCATAATTTATCGCTTTAAGTTTCGTAAGAGAATCCGTGGGTGAATCAGTCAGACAAAATACGACGCATTGATGCCATATTGTTTTGTAGTTTTCACAACGGTGTAACAGCTGTCATAATCAGTTGTTGATTACCAGTTTGTTCAAAAGAACTCATGTAGAAGTAGGCTTCAACGCCAAGAAGGAACCTAGGCTACTTTTTGATCGCAATTATTAGCGCATTGTGATTATCGACATTCACAGAGACGAAGCTTAGCGTCTTACTAATAATCGCTGCATAAAGTTATGACAGGCTTATACGTCAAAAAATGTATGGTATGGAAGTCACAAGTTTAAGCAGCGGCGGCGCACGGACGATTCGCGCGCGACCACAGCGAGCGCGCCACCTAATCCCTATACATACATCGCGGCTCGAGCGGCCTGCGCATATTTTTAATTCAAAGCTGCGTGCGTCCGAGCCTCACCGGCTCCGGCGCACCACTGAAGCAGGAAGCTCCATCTATGACGGGCGATCCTTCGAGAAATCGATACACGGCAGGATGACGTAGATGCGTGAGCGAGACTGATAGTTATTTTCATCCTTGTTTAACTTCTGTATAAATACCGACCGTCCAGAAAAATGAATGACATTGATTCAAAATTACTACAGCTGTTTCCTTTAAACATCCCTTGAGTACACGCCTCCACAATTGGTGACCCCGAGTTAAAAAAACACGTGCAAGAAGATAACCCGCGACCAGAAGAAGATCTTTCCGTGTGGAGCAAGCTACCATGGCAGAAGAACAACAAGTGAAACCGACTGAGTGCAATTACGACGTGGGCGCAGTTTCCGTGCAGTCACGCCTTTTACCTTTCTGGAGAGAAATACCCCGGGCCTGGTTCATACAATTTGAAGCTGTAATTGACCCGTTGAAGACGTCAGACGACCAGAAGTTTCGATATCTGCTGCAACAATTGCAAACGGTCGACCTACAACATTTGACCGATATTCTTTACAATCCACCCGCAACTGGAAAATATGAAAAAGTAAAACAACGCCTTCTCGAAGCCTACGATAAATCAGATGTAAAAAACTTCCAGAAACTGATCAGCGGACTAGAGTTGGGAGATCAGAAACCCTCCCACCTGTTAAGAAAGATGAGAGAACTTGCAAGTGGCATGATTACGGAAGAAGGACTCAAAATTGAATGGTTAAATCACCTACCCGCACAAGTTCGCGTTGTCTTGTCCGTTAACAAGGAATCATCTTTAGACACGTTATCTGCGATGGCAGACAAGATGGTGGAGTATGCAGAGAGTCCCACCATCGCCGCAGTCACCGCACCAGCACCATCATCGTCTACAGTTTCGACGACACAGCTGGAAACGCTGGCAAAGCAAGTGGAGAAACTCACGATAGAGATCACCGAACTACGTCGAGGACGGCCACCATACAAACACCATCGCCGTACGTACAACCCTCGTTTTCGATCCCGTTCACGCTCGCAGTCAACGCAACGTGGATCTGCACCGAAACCTGGAGACCCCAACTGGGAATGTCGTTACCATCACCGATTCGGAGACAAGGCAAAGCGTTGTGAATCGCCATGCTGTAGAAGAAAGAAGCCGTCGGAAAACTAAAGCTGACACCGACCGTGGCGGACGTCGGTGTCCCCTACACAAGTAATCGCCTATGTGTTCACGACCGTAACACGCACGAACGGTTCCTCGTGGACACAGGCGCAGATATCTGTTTTGGCGGCAAAACACAAGAAAAACAAAACTGAAAGCGCCTATAACTTATACGCGGCAAACAACACACGAATAAAGACCTACGGACAGAAAACTATCAAACTAAATCTCGGATTACGAAGAGACTTTGTTTGGTCATTTGTCGTCGCCGAGGTCAAAACTTCAATACTGGGAGCAGATTTTCTCCGCCATTTTAAACTGCTGGTGGACCTGGACAAAAGGAAGCTAATAGATAAGACTACCGAATTATCCATCGACACAATAGAAGTATCAACAAAAACTGAGTCAGTATACATCATAAGCAACAAACAAGTTTACTACGAAATTCTGAAGCAATATCCTGATGTCCTACGTCCCATGTCACTCAAACAACCACCGAAACATGAGGTTACCCACCACATCGAAACAACCGGCCCCCCACTTTACGCTCGCCCTCGCCCGCTGCCCCCGGACAAGTTCAAGGCAGCCAAGGAAGAGTTTGACCGCATGTTAGAAATGGGAATCTGCAAGCCGTCAAAAAGTCCATGGGCCAGCCCTCTTCACATAGTCAGAAAGAAAGACGGTAAGCTGCGCGTGTGTGGCGACTATAGACGTCTGAACGCGGTCACACAACCAGACCGCTATCCCGTACCTCGCATTCAAGACTTCACGTACGAGCTACATAATAAGAAAATATTCACGAAACTTGATTTAAAAATGGCGTACTATTGGATACCAATCGCCAAGGAAGACGCACAAAAAACGGCGATAACAACACCCTTTGGAATGTTCGAATTTAATTGCATGACCTTTGGACTACGCAACGCCAGTCAAACTTTCCAAAGATTCATGCACGAGGTACTGAGAGGCATAAACGGCTGTTTCTGCTTTATTGACGATATTCTTCTCTGCGCTGAAAACGAAGAAAAACACAAGCAGCTTCTTCATCAGATTCTACAGCGATTGGACAAATACGGTGTGACACTCAACATAGAAAAATGCGAGTTTGGTAAAGAAACAATAGACTTTCTTGGTTATGAAGTATCGGCGACCGGCATAAAACCAACAATGGAACGAGTTAAAGTTATATCTACCTACCCGAAACCGAAAACAATTCTCGAACTTCGACGTTTCCTGGGTATGATCAACTTTTACCGGGACTGTCTCCCTCGACAAGCTGAACTACAGAACGCACTTAACAAGTACCTGCATAACAGAAAACGCAATGACAGTACGCCGATCGACTGGACAACGGACGCAGAGCAAGCTTTTGAGAAGTGCCGCCAAAGCATCACAAAGGCAACCATACTCTCACATCCAGTTCAAGGAAGTCCTCTCGCCATCATGACAGATGCCTCAGATCACAGCCTTGGTGCGGTTCTCCAACAAAAAGTAAACAAAGTATGGAAACCACTGGCATTTTATTCAAAAGCAATGAGCGAAACACAACGAAGATACAGTGTATACGATCGCGAACTACTAGCAATGTATACAGCTGTTAAACATTTTCGTCGATTAATAGAGGGTTGTGACGTTGAGATATACACAGACCACAAACCGCTTACTTACGCTCTCACACGAACAGCGAGTACCTCAGACACACCGAGACGAGAGAGACAACTGCATTTCATAAGTCAGTTTTGTACGAACATTAAATACATAAAGGGAGAACAAAATACAGTCGCCGACGCCTTATCAAGACTCGAAGAGATTATCTGTCCATCAACTATCGATTATAATCAACTAAGCATCGATCAACAACAAGATCAAGAACTCAAGAAACTTAAACAACAAGAAAACTTATTATTCCGAGAGATACCGATACCCGGTTGTAACCGAACAATAGGCGAGATGACAAAAAAAAAGTAATTAGTCCGTCAGTTAGATAATCAAAAAATTTGGGACACGTATTTTTTCTTTTTTCTCGTAAACAGAAAATGACGACAATACAGTGCGTTGAAGTTTCGTGAAACGTCACGCCTTTGTATAATTTTTACTCAGAAGTGACGTCACAAGCCCCCTCTCCGGAACTTTGATGCTCTTTATCTTTGTATTTTGTTATTAATTTGATCAAGCAAAAAATATGTGTCCAGTATTTTTGGACTGTCTAACAGACGGACTAAACAGAATGTCATTCTTTTGATGTAGTCATCATCCCTATTACCTGCGAGCTCTCAACATCAGTACCTCGACCGTACTTACCCGCAAGACACCGTTACGCAGCCTTCAAAGCGCTACACGAGTTATGTCACCCGGGCATACGTAGTACAAGAGAACTCATGACGAGAAAATTATTTTGGCCATCTATGAATAAAGAAGTAGCACAGTGGACACGTGCATGCATAAGCTGCCAGCGAGCGAAGGTACATCGGCACGTAAACACGCCGTTAGTACAGTTCCCGCCGTCGCAACGGTTTGAACATATTCATATTGATATAATTGGCCCACTAAGATTATCTAACGAATATCGTTACTGCGTCACTATAATTGACCGATGCACCAAATGGCCCGAAGCAATTCCAGTCCGTGACGTCACAGCGGAGGTCGTCGCGCAAGTACTTTATGAGACATGGATAGTGAGATTCGGCTGCCCACTACGCATAACGACAGACCAAGGACGTCAGTTCGAGTCTTCATTGTTCAACGCGCTCATGAAGAGAATGGGAATCAACAGAATTCGTACTACGGCGTACCATCCACAGTCAAATGGTCAAGTTGAGCGATGGCATCGAACAATGAAAGCGGCGCTTATGGCTCGCGGGGCAACAACAACGTGGACAGAGGAACTACCAACCGTGTTATTGGGATTACGTACTGCCCTGCGACAAGATAACAACCTCAGCCCAGCTCTAATGACGTATGGTACTACGCTTCGCATACCATCTGATTACTTTGAGCCACAAAAATCAACGATTGACGACGCCGAGCTAGTACGCCGTCTCACTCGCACAATGACGTCACTCACGCCGTCTCCGCACCGCTCACAATCAGCTGATAAGCCTTTTGTTTTCAAAGACTTATTAACTTGTACACATGTCTTCATTCGCAACGATGCCACCAGACCGCCACTCACACCACCGTACGATGGCCCCTACGAAGTACTGGAGCGCTTTGACAAGTACTACAAAATTCAGTTACCACTACGCACCACAACTGTATCACTGGATCGATTAAAACCAGCTTACATCGTGGACGAGACAAAACTTAAGTTTCTCGAGCAGCCAGACGTCAGCGGCGACGGGCACGGCAAACGGCCATACATCGGCAACTCACCATGACTCAACCACTACTACTGCACCTGCAAGTCAACCCTACATCACGAGAAGCGGAAGATTGGTCAAGAAGAACGTGCGCTTCTCTTGAGGGGGAGTGATATGGAAGTCACAAGTTTAAGCAGCGGCGGCGCACGGACGATTCGCGCGCGACCACAGCGAGCGCGCCACCTAATCCCTATACATACATCGCGGCTCGGGCGGCCTGCGCATATTTTTAATTCAAAGCTGCGTGCGTCCGAGCCTCACCGGCTCCGGCGCACCACTGAAGCTCCATCTATGACGGGCGATCCTTCGAGAAATCGATACACGGCAGGATGACGTAGATGCGTGAGCGAGACTGATAGTTATTTTCATCCTTGTTTAACTTCTGTATAAATACCGACCGTCCAGAAAAATAAATGACATTGATTCAAAATTACTACAGCTGTTTCCTTTAAACATCCCTTGAGTACACGCCTCCACAATGGTTACACAGGCTTTATTCATGACATAACTTTACACAGTGATTATTAGTAAGGGCATTAGACTATAACTTCGTGTTTTGTCTGACGAACGTTTCCGTATAGGTGTTTTCAGATGCATGTTCATAAATGCAAGCGCAGTATAGACGCATTCACATATATAAGTCTGTACGGCACTTCACAATATACGTTTATAAATTAATGTGTGTTGAACTTAGTGTTTAAGCCTCACCTTCTAAGGTTTCCTTTGTAATTTAAATAAATGTTGCTTAGCAAGTGCAAGGCTCATATTTAAATACTGGGGCTTAAAATGTCACAAAACTGGACTAAATACTTGCTACACTAAAAAATGAGAAGGAGATAACTATATATACTTATTCATCCTATTATTATTATTAAGACTCATTATATACTGACGAGCTTAAGGATATTGATAAGAATGAGACTCTAAGGAGATGAGGCTTAGGTATATACTTGTATATATAATTTTGCAGTGGTAATATGCAGTGTTATTGCGGTACATATTATTATTAACGCATGCTAGTAACATGAATATGAATGACTCTACAGTCGTGTCACTATATAGTCGTTAGTCACAGTTTCGGTAATTACTAATGTGATTACGAAAGCTGTCTTGAAAACAAAATAAAAGTGATTAAAGTTAAAAGTTACTTTGAATTCGTTCTTTTCTTTTGACTAAAACACCTCTTCTTGTTCTGTATTTCCAAGGTAGCTATTTATTGAATATCTAGTGCAAATGTATGACATGAATAGGTGTCTTTAAAAATATTAAGTTAACTAAATTCCTGTTAGTCGGCTAGTATTAACGTTTCTGGGTTAGTTTTACCACCTTATGAGAGGTAGTAAGTAGTAGTAGTCTATACCACTATAACGTTCTTTCTTTATACATATGCGTTAGAAGAGTTTTCAATGCGAATAGAAAGAATTAATACATTTTATATCATAACCAGGGATCGAAATTAATAGGGCTGGATTAACTTAGTGAGAATATACAACATATTTGAGACGTACCCTTTTTTGAGGTGACTCTCGACTCTATTAATCTCTTGATGGCCCCAGTAATTAAGCCTCCGGTTTTCATTCGTAGATCTTTGAATTCTTACGGGTAGTCAAAAGCCAGAAAGTATCTTATAAAGGAATGCAGTAAACCAGTAACTGGGTTGTGTTGTGGAGGTCTGATACTCAGCCGCTTTATGTAAATAACTGGTATTTAACTGGGTCCGGTATTTAGATTGGCAGCCGGTCTCAACATAATTAGGAAAAGGCTAGAGAGATGATGACTTCAGTCAACTGTCACTGTTGATTTTGTGGTAGCTTTGTCCATTTTATTGGATGATAAACTAAGTGATAGTCTACATGAAGTAAAGAAATCACTGCAGCGTACAGTAATCTGCAATACTTAAGGTTTCGCAAATGAAATGTTATTTTATGTTTATCGTTATTACACGCGGGACCTAAATCTTTTAAACCAGAACACAGTAACAACCGGCACACCAATTCCGATCACAACATCTTACAATATAATCCCTCTAGTTAGTAAACTATTCGCATCGAAAACTCACACAACATTAGCCTTTACCGCAAACGACATAGGGTGCAAAACGGGCTGCATGCATCGGCGTGCGTGCTTACCTCGATGATCCGCAACGCGCCAAACGGACACACACATACCTGATTGGGTCCATTAGAGTTTGTGGGAGACGAATGATAGAGTCACCTATTTTTATTTATTTTTTTCACACATTAATACCTCTTTTAAAAAAATGGCATTTCTGCCAGTCCACCAAACTTGAATTGATTCATGGTTCAAGATAAGAGAGACAATAAGAGAATAAAAATAAAGGTTTTTTAATTCTTGATTTAAAAAAGTTGTGGTAATTAGCGTAATATTACAACTATGATTTCGCTCAGCGTTGAATAAAAACTATTTTATATTTTCATGCATCTAAAGTTAACATTAACATTTAGAGAAATGACTTCCAATGTTTACGAAATCTCGGATGAGTGAGTCTACGAATAGGGTCTTTGATACAATAACTAAAACACGATAAGTCTTATTTAGCAGATTCGTTGTCTAACTCAGTCGGTCTACATTCGATTTTTACAAAATATATAAGGACGAAGGGTTTTAACAACGACAAACCTAATCCATGTACCTTCTTAGCCTTTTGTATCCGGGGCCGTGGTATCTCTTTCGAACAACACGCAGCCGCGGCAGGCGTTAGGCATAGACTTTTTCTTCAAACTCAAAACTATTTTATTTAAATAAATCATTTACAGGTACTTTTGAATCGTCAAGGTGTCAGTGTGTCAGAAAAATGAAGCTAGTTGCTCGTTCCAAGAAGTTCAGTCAAAGTTAAGTAAAAAGGTAAGTTGATTAAAAAAAACCTCATCATTCGTCTCCCACTCCCACTCCTCCATCGTAGCGTAGAACACGTAACACGTATCCACAATACACGAACACAAAACTTAAAAATTACCTATTACAGTGCGGTGCTCATTCACACGTACCGGTGGGGTTTATTGACTAGACGTACACAATGTTATTGACGAAGTCATTTAAATGAACTTTCGAGTGTTGCTAGAGTAAAATAAAGTTGACTGTAATTATTGGATTGAATTTTGTAAAAAAGGGGAAGGAGAATTATGACGCCTGTTAAATTATATCGCCTATAAGCTTGTATAAAGTTCAACAGCAGATATATTAAACAATGAAAAAAACATTCAACTTGTCATTGCAATATTTTACTTAGGGCAACACTCAAAAGTATTGCCAGTGCATAAAAATAAAAATAAACTTACCTAATTAGTTATAATTTATTTCGATAGGCGACGTTACTTTGTGTTTTACAAAAACTATAGAAGAACATTTATGAATATTTTGTAAATAATACGCAACATCGCCTTTCGAATAATGTAACCATTTGCATGGAATGTATGAAGTGTGATGAATCCCATAAAATTGTGTACAATAAATCTTGATACCATTGCATAAAAAAAAATGTCTTTTAAAACACTTTAAAATACACGTTTTCCAAAAATGTGTGTGTTGAGAAATTGTTTCTTAGTTTTTTAAATAGATCACTATTTACAATGTTTAGGTCTCCTCTATAATTACGTCCTACGTCAAAATAGATTTAGTGTAACGTAAAATTGACCTTTAGTTTTATATGTGTGTGTTTAGTGTATGTTAATGACAACTATGTAGTATGTACTAGATTCGTGCTTACTTCTATTAAAAATATATATTTTTTTTTTAACCCTGGACAACTCACACACGGTCACCTGATCCCAAACTAACTATTACTTAAGAAACTGTATTATTTCAGGCCTGAGAACTATTTAATCGTCAAATGACTGATCAAATATATATTTAGGTGTCTGAATTTCCAATGCATTTTATAGCTAGTAAAAATATGTCAATATTAAATTGAAGAGATTTCCCTAGAAACATTTTTTATTCTTATGGATGGAAAATCATCAAATGACTTCCCTCGCCCTGGGCGAGGCGGGAGGGCGTGTCAGACTTTTACTGACTAAAACCCACCCATGTTCCTTTGGTTGCCCTTTATGTTCCAGGGTCACGGTAACTATTATAAACATTCGGCAACCCCCTAGACAACTTGAAACCATCAAAAATACTGCTAGTACATACTACACAATCATCAAACGTAAGACAAATACGTTCGAACATACCTCAGCTTTATCCCGTAGTAACGCGCGAGTAGTGACGGCTAGATGCGGCAGTAACAGCGCTCTGGCAGACGCGTGCGCGCACAGCGGGCCGCGCACCAGCTCTAGGAGCGCTAACATGCGTTGCTTGCTCAGCCGCCCGAGCGGCAGCGCTTCTAGCGCCAGCACTATATACGCGCTGGAATGGGGATATTTTACATCATCTATATATACAAAAGAAAGTCGTGTTAATTACACATTTCATGACTCAAGAACGGCAGAACCGATTTGGCTGAAAATTGGTGAGGGTAGCTTAGGACCAGGGGACGGATATAGAACTTTTTATCTTCTTTTTTTGTTTTTATCCTGTTTTCGTGGGACGTGACATAAAACGTGGTTTCGAGTAAAATTCGAGCGGAGTAGTAACCAAAAATCTGTTATAACGCGGGTCAAACCGCGAGGGACAGCTAGTTTACCAATAAATGTAAGATATAATTTCTCCCAATTTGAGCCCTAATATTGTCTCACTTTCAATTTACTGTAAAATTAGATTTTTAGATGTATTGTGTAATCAATAATAAAGAGTTGGACAATTCAGTTGCTTACTTTAGTGACATTGGCATTCAAAATCTATAGGAGAATCGCATTATGACAGCTCATAAAAAGTACGTCAATTGATGATGGGGTAAAATACCTACCGTAGTAGATCGGGTTAATGATGATGATAGTATGATGAATGAAATATTTAAAAATGTTATAATGGCTAAGAGACCGCCGTTTTAAAAAAATAAGTAATAATAATAATACTTATTTTTGTTAAACAGCGCCTTGATCAGACGCAGGTTGTTGACAGAGCAATGACGATGATAAACACGGATAGGATATGTTGAACATTGTGTATGCTTTGGTATTTTATGATACCAAAAAAATTGGTGTTTTTGTGTATCTATGTAAGATTTATGAAAAGGCCAGTTCTTTGGGCTTCATTTTTTTTAAAACATTTCAAAAAACGATATTGTCTAGAAACGAATAAATGTCTAAACAAACGTACTCCAATAATCAAAACAACAAAGCCAAGATAAATATACATTACTTAACAAGACGACTTAGCTACTTCCTTCTCTGTCTTGCTATCGCCGTTTTGTGCGATGGTGACAGTAGCTTGGCTGAAGCACCTTAAGCAACATTTATTTATCTCAGCCCAGAAATTTGTTGACTGTCTATCCATACTAATATTATAAATGCAAAAGTAACTCTGTCTGTCTTTCTGTCTCTTCTTCACGCCTAAGCCACTGAACCGATTTGAATAAAATTTGGTAGAGATATAGTCTGGGATCCGAGAAAGGACATAGGATAGTTTTCATCCTGGATATCCCCCGGGCAGGGGAACTAATATTTCACGCGGACGAAGTCGCGGGCAAAAGCTAGTACTTCATAAAGGCTCATTATACGAAATTTAGGCAATTATAGATTCTAAATTCAACAATACTGAGGGCATAAGGTACACTGTTAAAAACATGAACTAACCTGAGCTTCGTATCGGGATAAACTTTAATGATGTGCGGTACCGCATGCGGGAGGTACTTCAAAGCGGATCCTTGGCATGTGAGAGCGTGGTCGCCGCAACGCATCAGCCATACTAGCTTTTCTAGGAGAATCTAAAAACAAACAAACATGATATTGAGATAAACTTGAAAAACATGGTAATTATTACTTTCAGGAAATATGAGTTCGCAAATAATTTATTCGATTCACCATAAATCCTTGCTCAAATAGATTTTATTTAATTAAATCTGCTTAAACAAGGATTTATGGCAGCAGAATGTCGTTGAATCGACTTTATCTACGTTTTTTACAATGTCAACTTTTTGTATAGTTTACTTGACTTACAAGCGAAATCGCTTGAAGAAGTTACTTTTAAATATATTTAAAGATCTCACCAATAATCGAAACAAGTATGACTGTCCCTCACAAAGATCAGGATGTTAAAAAACTTAAAGATATCTCATTACCATTTAAAATAATGTATACTCACATCAAAAATATTGCAGAAATCACTATCCGACGCATCGCCCAACGCACTTCTCAACTGCCGACTCCTTACAATAAGCCTAATAAGGCTCTCTATACACTTCATACACATGAGTAACCGTTTTAAAGCGGCGTCGCCTGCGTTCGCCGCCGATATCACCCACACCATCACTGATATTAATTTCCTGTGGAGATGAAAGGAAATGATTAAAAATTAATATTGTATTGTCGCCAATAACAATAGAAATTCTGGATGGAAATGTATAATACAGGCAAGCGTGGAGAGGACTTGAAGTAGGTAGCTTTAAAGATAAAGATCAAGTTATTTTTATTGCATAACTGTGTAGTAAAGTACATAATAATAAATATTTCATGTCTTGGTATCTAGTTAAAAATCTAGTTAAAAAAATATATCTTAACACACAACCTACAAACAATAAGGGACCCAGAATTGTACCCTGGGACACACCTAATTGAATATCCAATTTAAATTTTAAAGCTTTTATTTTGTCAAGCGTTTGCCGTTTCTTTTTTAATTGGAATTGCATTAGCTTAAGTCTTATTTCAGATAAGTAATGTGTGTTAGTAAGACAAACAAAATGACGTGATTACTAAAACGGAAAGCCTTAGTGAAATCACTTACGTCCCCCAAACAATAAATATTCTTTTTCAAAGAAAACGCTAAGAAATTCACCATCGTCAAGTAAATATGTATAAACTAGGAAAATAAACTACCAGGAGTTCATAACTCAGTAAAAGATGAAACTTATCGATTTACATTGATACATTAGCTGGCGCTAGCATCGCTGGATTCCGGCGCTAGATCAGCAGTGATCAATGTAAACATGTTTCAATCCACTGGATACTAGACTGGATTTAACCATATTTACATTGATACAGTGCAGATTCAGCGCCGAAATTCAGTAATGCTGGCGCTAGCTACTGTATTGTAAATCAGCCTTTATTTAGTAAATAAAATACTAGCTAGCATATTCCAAGAAAAATAAAGTCTTATTTAAAAAAATCGCTAAGAAAATCACCATCAATAAGAAAAACATTGCATCAACGACAAAGTTGAGATACCAGGCATTCATAATTCAATAGAAGATAAAACTTACTCATAAGCCAGCGCATCACAGAAGCTGTCATCAATATAAACGTGTAACACCGGTTGGAAATGTTGGTATTTGTGATCTGCCACTAAAGATATAACTCGCAGCAAACATTCGAGTACTAGGACACCATAACTGTTCTCTGAGTAGTCATTCTCTTTGTGATCTTCTTTTACCTGTGGATGGAATAAATGGGGATTGGGGTAAATGGAACAATGTGTTTGTTAATCAAGAGTTTATGCCATTTCACATATATGTACTACGTAGCAAAATATACGGAGTGGAAATTTGAAACGGGGCAGTAAGGGGAGCGTAACCGTTGCAGCTTCACGAAAATGGTTTTAGGAGACTATCCATATCTTTTCGTATAATTCCGATTCCCATTTACACATGAAAAAAAAATGTACACATAGCAAGAAAATGGTCATTTTATACAAAAACTTTAAAATGCTCCTGTTCATAATACTGATCAAAAACTTCTGTTAGACCAATCCAGGTTGAATTACTAGAAAAGTAAGAAATTGGAAAAACTTTTCGCATACATTTTGTATGTAAATTTTTAACATTTTTTATGGCAATAAATCCTGTTTCTAATACTGTTCAAACACTTCTATTAGGCCAACTATTTAGGGAGAGCTTAAAAACTCAGAAATCGCTAAAAAAAACTATTAAGCAAGATCATTAGATCATAATTAAAATTTTCAAGCTCTCCAAAGGTAAACTACGATTAAAGAAAATTGACAATATAGGTGCCATAGCCCCGCTTATCAACCTATACATAATTTATGAGATAACTGATAAACAATTACATAATTATCTAGCTACATTACCTGTGTAAGTATACTAAACAGCGCATCCAAGATGTCCTGTAGAAACTTGACTAGCTCTTCACTGGGCACTACTAAGAGTTGCATCAGAGCATTCCGTAGTGTGCCTTCAACGTAATGTGTGTTCCATTTCAACACGCCTAGAATCTCCTCTGTGAAAGAAAACGGGAATTAAATAAAAAAAACATTCACTACATGCATTTAGTCGGGTCGTAAAAATTAGCTAATAAACTTCATTGATTTACAATAAAATTTTAGACACAATTAACAAACTAAATCTTCGACGGATTGTCAAGGTACTTTTCGTGATGGCTCAGTGGTTAAGGTGGCCTCTTATGCGAGAGTTTGTGGATTTAAATCCGGGCAAGTAGCAACGTGACTTTCTCAATTTATATGTACATTTTGACACACATAGACATAGTGAAGAAAAACATTGCAAGGCAATCCGGACTTGTACTGAATATAAGACAAAAATCACCGCACCACCAGAGCTTAAGCAAGCATAATGATAAATACTCGAGCCATCCCTGTATGAGAAGAGGCCTTTGCTGCAGTGGGACAGTAAAAGTCTGGTATTATTATCATCCTTACCTCTCTGTGTAAGCTTAGTGGAGCACAGCTTAGTATGTACGGTGAGCGTATCGCGGTGCACAAGTTGTAGCCCGGCGCGAGCAAACCCGTGTTCGGCGCCCGCGGGCAGAGAGTCTCGTCTTGAAGGCAGGTGTAGGCACGCCTCTTCAGCTTCGCCCGGGTTAGCCCGTTTGTCGATCTAGAAAAAAACATTGTGTTGTACATTCGTACTTGTGGTTACATCTATCGCCTAACATGATATCCTACATCGCAGTGTAATGGCGAGATAAATGGACGTTACTAAGCACTGGCTTTGGCTTAGCACTATACCTGTCATTGTTACACAACTGCCAAACGTCAAGTGTGCGATAGAGACGGGAACATGGCTAAGCCAAAGTCAGTGCTTAGTAACGTCTATTTATCTCGCCATAAGAGTTTGACGCGACATTAGCACATATACAAAATCCCGAGACAATCCATCGGGCAGTAGACCAACAGATACAACACGACTTGTCTGTTTTTAATGGTGGATGGAGAAAATTACATTCTGCTCCCCTTACATCTAAACTGGATCACAGTGAAACTTGAATGAGTGATCTAAAGAGACCAATATTTTTGTCACTTACAGGGGATTTTTAACCAACTTCAAAAAAAAGTAGGTTCTCAGTTCGACCTGTATGTATGTATGTTTGTCCGCAATTATCTCGCGTTTGGCTGAACCGATTTTGATGTGGTTTACAGCAAAGTGTTCGTTACATTCAGGGTAGGTGGGTAGGTTTTAGTATATAACACTAATGGATATCCTGTGACGTTGCGCGCATGGAGCCGTTTTCATTTTATAAGATTATAAGTAGTTTTATTTTGAAAGTTACTCTAAAACGTAGTCAGACATTGGGACTCGTAACTAAAAAGTACAAAAATAAAAAGCTTTTTCCAAAAAAAAAAGATAACCGACTTCAAAAACTTAAAGCTCAAAAATAATTATTTCGGAAGTCGGTGGCTTCTCTTCTGTCGGTCGATTTGTATTGCCACCAACTCCCGAAATAGTTATTTTTGAGCTTTAAGTTTTTGAAGTCGGTTATCTTTTTTTTGGAAAAAGCTTTTTATTCATTTATCCAGTTTCCTAAATAGAATTTACTAGGCAGTTCGTCGATCAATCATAATATGCCTGTAATTGCGGCATGCACTGTTACGTGCGCGACTTTTTAAAGCAGTCGCAAAAAAAAATTTTTTGATTTAATTTTTTTTATTACAATTTTTTACATAACGATGGATTTTCACAAACTAATATCTCAATAATTACCTTATAAACACACAAGTTATGCTGTGTATCAGGAGTAGTGGTTCCCTCACGTTGCATTAACCGCAAGTACGAGAGAGCGAAGTGTCTCTCCGCTCTGTCTTTAGCCTCGTTAGACGACCGATGACGGCAGAGGAACACTAGATGCGCTTCTTTGAACTCTTCGATGTTTAGACAAACCTGGACAATTATGGAAAGAATTTCGTTGTAGTTTGGTGCGAAGATTGATAAAGAGATGACCTTAAATTGCATTTGGAAGAATAGGCGAGACGACAAAAAAGAACTTATTAGTCCGTCAGCTAGATTATCAAAAATTTTGGACACGTATATTTTCTTTAACGAAAAATGACGACGAAATAATGCGCTCAAGTTTCGTGTGACGTCACGTCTTCGTACCCCGTACGTCACAAACCCGTAACTCTGATACTTTCATGCAACATTTTTATTAATTTGAACAAGCAAACACTATGTGTCAGTATGTTTGGACGGTATAGAGAACGGACTAACTACGTAAACAGAATGAATTTTTTTTAAGTAGTCGTCATCCCATTTTGCTCTGTCGTCAATCAGACATGCGCCCACACAATAAAGCTGGACGAGTCTCAGAAAAACTATTGTCTGCCTGCCTAATCAAAACTTGCTTAAAAAAAAGGCTGTATCAATCTTTCTCAAGCCTTTAAAAGGTTGGTCAACTATCGATCACAATAAAACAGTCTAGTCGATAAAAAAATTTAAAGCGCTAGCTAGAGAGAAATACGTGGTATTAAATAATAACTCACCTTGAAAACCTCTTGCCACCTCGGTCGGTCGTCGTGGTAGTACACAACAGAAGTATACTCATTGACTAACGGCACTCCTGCGCCTACTGATATCACACCCTGAAAAATAAAGCTCATTTTAATTTCAGTTCATTGATCTTAGCTTGTGATGTGACTTTATACGTAAGTATATGTACTTATGTACTTTCTAAAGTTTATCTTGGACATCACAGACATCGGTGAAGGAAAACATCGTGAGGAAAACTGGACTTGTAGTAAATATAAGTCCGAAATCGCCAATCCGCCTTGAGCAAGCGTGGTGATCAATGCTCGTGCCTTCTCTGTATGAGAAGATGCATTTGCCCTGCAGTGGGACAGTTATAGGCTGGTATTATTTTTTATGATCTTAGCTTGACACTCCACTTCTACCAGCATGGTCTAATAAAATAAGTTACATGAACAGCAGTTTAAATAACAAGGCTATTGGTCTCTTTTCTCTTCGTTACTCTCTACTTCCAAGCTGTGTTAGCATAGGCCAATTATGCTAGAAACGTATGTACAGGCGTGACCAAAATCGGGAAACAAATTTAAATGTCCGTCCAACGCACACGATATCTACCCGCGGAACAAACACGCAATCACGGCATACTAGAAAAGTTTAGCTAAAATCGTTTACTCTAATATAAGGATAATACTAGAGTACATTAGCCCTACACACTCCAACCACTACAAAAACACAATACAACGCAACTTACAGGTAAAGTATTTCCCTGCTTACACCTTCGCGATGAGTTCGATGTGTCTCTCCGAGGACTTCCCCCCTCCCTTAGAGAAGGAGACCCCACCACGGTGACGTACACGTTACGAGTACATTAGCTAATTGTCCCTACCCACATCAATCACAAACAAAAACACAATACAATTAGGGAAGATGCAATATTTTTATTTGTGTTTTGATTTTAAAGAATTCCATGTAAAATAGACCACTAATATATTAAAAAGGTAAAATGTTGTAATTTATTGTAAAAAAAAGCGGTTTTAAATTGACAGTTTAAACTTCCGCGCGAAAACGGACCAATAGTTCCGATGACGTCACTGCAGTGACACTGTATCTCTGGTTGTATTGTTCTTTTCTAATTTTTATAACTTTTTATTATTTTTCGCCATTCCAGATAATTTTATTGCTAAAATTTGAAAATAAACTATCAATCAACATCTCGTGGTCATAATAATACCGCATGAAAGCGGTTGTCTATTGTTTGCCCGAAGATTATATGCCATAATCATCATTTTCCCGAATTTCATTTACCCGAATTTCATTTGCCCGAATGTTTCATTTGCCCTAAAAGACATATGACATACTTTTAATTGCCCGAATTTTAGATACCATAATATACGAATGCCATAAGTATTGTTTGCCCTATTTTTATGTGCCATAATAATTATTAGACATAATATTTAAATGTCATAATATTTAAATGGCATAACAAGTATTAGACAAATATTTAAGCCCCGTAATGGTTTTTTTTTCTGTGCATGGTTGATGGTGGGCTAGGTCGACGGAGCCCCGCTTCGCGGGGCTCCTACTTCTGTGTGGTTTATAAAAAAATAACCACGAAGGGGATGGCGGGGTCAATTCGCTCGCTTCGCTCGCTCACACGACCCCGCCATCCCCTTCTAACCTAACCTGTCCGAGTCGGGGTGCCCTAAAGTCCCAATTGCATCCAATTTCTCTTGATATAAACAACCGTTATACACCCAATGTCGATGGCAAATTATGTTATGGCATATCATAATTATGGCATGTGATAATTAGGACATGTGATAATTATGG
This sequence comes from Athetis lepigone, assembly GCA_033675125.1. Lineage (NCBI taxonomy): Eukaryota > Metazoa > Arthropoda > Insecta > Lepidoptera > Noctuidae > Athetis > Athetis lepigone. The sequence goes on from CM066237.1 coordinate 9,448,774, forward strand.
CTTACAATGATTATGGCAAATGATGTTATGGCAAGTGACTTTATGGGAAACAATGATTCTGGCACGTGACTAATATGGCAAATGAGAGTAGGGCAAATGAGTATTATGTCATATGATATTATGGCTGTTGACTATTATGGCAAATGAAATTAGGGCAAATAAAATTCGGGTAAACGGCGGTATACCCATGAAAGCATGTATGCAATGCTTTTTTATTTAAAAAAGCATGTTGACTCATATTGATATCTCCAACACCAGACGGGGTTACAAACTTTGTATCAGATAGTTTTGGTGGCTGAACTTCTGATTTTAAATATTTGAAGAATCTGGATTTATGGAATCTTTACCTCCTGGACCTTGTATCATGTGTATCATGGCAGACAGAATCTCCAAGCATGTCGAAGGTGTGTTATTTCTGTTGATTAGACCATTAGTGAACAACACTAAGAAAAGTTCAAAAGATGAAGTACTACAGTCGAAGAAAATTGCATGCCTTCAAAATCATATTCAAAGAGTCATTAGAAGACTGCGCGAATTTGCTTTACTAAAGCTAATTTTATTCCTACAAAACATTGCTACAAAACTATTTTTGTTTACTTTGACAACTAACTGCGGGGGTGCGTTCCAAAAAGGGTAAGAATTACACGGAGTAGCGCGAAGGTTACTCTAAAGCGTTCCGCTAGCTTATTACCTATGAAACAACAATCAGCAATATTTGCGCAGTGATCGCGCGATTAATCGCTGAACGTCAATAAAAATCGTATTTTGTATGAATCGATTGCTAATCACTCGCTGATTGTTCTGATGCACTTATTGCTACGATGACGATAAAGCAGCAATCGACATCTAAATTACCTACCGTGTATGTCTTCTATTTAATAACCGTAAATTACGTAATTATGCAAATAAAATATCTTATATCTTATATCTTACATGTAATATTTTTTTATATAATCAAAGGCAATTTGATATTGAATTGAAAAAATCTCGATTAAGATTTCATTCTAAAAACTCGATTGTATCACATCACTATTTATTTGGAATTAAACACCTGTCTAATTCGAGTCAGAAAAATGACATTTCCAGTGTTGGAAATGCCATTTTTCTGACTCGAATTAAAAATCGTACTATAACCTCTTTTTAATTTTCGAGTGAATTCCTCGCACTTTTTGGAACGTGCCAGTGACGTCATTCCAGTCACTTAACGCTGATTGGTGTTTTAAATTACGTTTCATTTCATGTAATTTTAAATTCATATTTTATTGATAAAAATAAACATTATGCAAAAAAAAAAGCTGCAGAGGCCCTTCATTTACATTTTTTCAACATTTTATTAATAAATTTTCAATAAATACTATGTTTGCATCTTCCCTATTCAACTCACAGGCAACGTATTCCCCTGCTTATCGACCACCTTCGCGATAAGTTCGATGTTCCTCTTCGAAAACTTCTCCCCTCCTTTAGAGGAGGAGCCCCCCCACCACGGTGACGTACACTTTACGAGTACATTAGCTAATTGTCCCTACCCACTTCAATCACAGACAAAACACAGTTCAACTCAACTTACAGGTAACGTATTCCCCTGCTTATCCACGACCTTCGCGATGAGTTCGATGTTCCTCTCGGAAGACTTCCCCCCTCCCTTGGAGAAGGAGCCCCCCACCACGGTGACGTACAGGTCGTTGCGCGCGTCTCCCGGTAGGATGACCTCTGGAAAGCCCATTTTGCGAGCTACTGCGGTGTTGCCGACCACAATGTGGGGGTTTTCTTCGCGTATCTGTAGAGGAAGAAAGATGATGAAGAGAAGAAGACGATTTCAAAAGTGGAATAGGTACACTTTAAAGAATGCTTGAAATGTTGATCATAATTTGCATTAAAGGTTAGTGTTTTAATGGTTAAATTATTGTAAAAAAAATTGTGCCAAGGTAGCCACAGCAAAGAATTACACTAGCGTTACAATCATTGTACAGTCCGAGAATATGTTTCTGTTTGTACCTCATACTTCTAAGGGTACTCTGTTCAGGCATTTTGAAGTTACGGCGAAACATAGACACATACCGCCTTATTACAAAACATGGTTTTTCTCTAAACCAGGTTTAAACCATTGAGCCAGGTTTTGTAATTTGAATCTTAGTTTGATACGATCAAGATTCGAAATACAAAATCTAGCTCAATGGTTTAAGCCTAGTTTAGAGAAAAACCTTGTTTTGTAATAAGGCGGATAGTGATCTCAAGAGGGTTTTGTAATATGATCACTTTATGCAGTTAATCTATCGCCTGTTTAATCTTTGTCTACGTCTAACAAAAGCATCTCATTATATTTTTCGTAGATTGTTATTTATTTCGTTAGCTGGCAAGCAAGCTGAATGACCACTTGATGTAAATTCACCGTCACCGTCGCCTATTGGCATGTTGCCTAGATATCGTAAGACTGTCACAACTCAATAACAATCCATTTTAGTCCCTGGTTGGATGAACTATATTTTTTGCAAATGTTCTCGAGCAAAACTCCTTTTAAAGGAATTAGTTGAGTTACAGATAACCCTGTATATTTCCTTTACATATGTTTTTGTAATTTTTTTTAACTTTGATAAATCAACATTATTATAGTTATTAGTATAAAGCCTTGAAAATCAATATACCTGTTTTAAATCGCCTTCAACAAGCCGCACAGACACCCAGAGTCCCTGCGAATGCTTCGTTTCCTTGATATCGCGGTTGGCCATCACTTTCTTCAAGAGACAGTCAAGATTCTCCTTCTCATATCTGTAATGAGTGTCATATCTGGAATGTAACTGCGTTGAGTATTGTGTTTGGTACTTGTGGTTATTTAAAGCCTTGTATTGATAAAAAGCTCAGCTTGGAAGCTTTCTTTAAGCGCCATGATTTGTGGCAAAAAGCTCTTTGAATAGCACACTTCTGCTACATCTTGCCCTTCCAATTCTTCTTTAAGATCGGCGCAATACGTTTCAATCTTTCGTGTCGTCTTGTCCGTGACGCTTTTTCCTTCATTTTACACACTATCATTCATCTTTTTATAAGTCTTCCTCTATTTAGGCTTTCCCCCACGGCGAGTCCACATATTCAAAATATTACAATCAAAAGCAGATATAATAAACATCAATAATGCGAATTAAAGCTGTGGTTTTTGGTTTTTGAACATGGACTATCAAATAAAATTGTATTAAATGGTGGCAGTTCATTTGGCGTATTTGGCAATACATTCGCGTTACTCGGGTTATACAAATGTTACTAAAGTTTTATTAAAATAAGGTTATTTTTGCGTTGCGTTGAATACGCAAATATTTTGGCATATACTCCACATGAAGTGCCACCAAAAGAAGAACACATTTGATTTGTTATCCCGTGTATGTCCAAGTATCATCCGATTAGTTTCATATCGTGAGCTCCGACACAAACTATTCGGAATACCCAAACCAAGCATTAATAACCAACAGCAACAACATACACAATAAACAATACTTACGCATAAAAAGGCACTTGTATATGTTTGTCGGGCGTCTGACAGTCAACGTTGACGAATCGTTTGATGTCTGCGCACGCGACGCCGAACGGACGACGCATTGAACGACCCGACGACGGGATTGGAGGCGTTTGGGCTACGGAACTGCGTCTGTCAATTAATTAAAATAAATAAATATTTTGGTCTTGTCTACACTAATATTATAAAGAGGAAAACTTTGTTTGATTGATTGTAATGAATAGGCTCAAAAACTACTGGACCGATTTCAAAAATTCTTTCACCATTCGAAAGCTACATTATCCCTGAGTAACATAGGCTATATAATATCACGCTATGTCCCACGGGAGCGAGGCAGTAACCAAAAACCTGGCGAAACGCGGGTAAAACCGCGAGGAACAGCTAGTAATTAATATAAGTCCGAAATCGCCAATCCGCCTTGAGCAAGGGAGGTGATTAATGCTTGAGCCTTTTCTGTATGAGAATGTTTCTGCAGTGGGACAGTTAGAGGCTGGTATTATTTTGGTACAACTCCTACTTGACCATCTGATCCAAGACTAGGCAGGGCCTGTACTATGGCTACCAGACAACTGATATACACACTTATATGATAGTATTACATTACACGTTTAAAAATTAAACAGCAATAGTAAATAGATATAGAAATAGTCGGACATCGTTGCGTTTACTTTTTATATTACAGATCTGGTTATTTCTTGCTTCAACAGAATCTTAAATATCAAAACATATCTTACATTTGCATAAGGTTTAAATTACAATAGCAGCTAAAAATGAAACATTGGTTTGAAGAAACTTACCTATTATCAATATTTTGAGCGTCCATTGACCCTATTCTGTATATATTTGAGACCAAATATATTTTTTCACTCTTTATGATATCACTACCAAAGTCCTGAAACAAAAAGGAATGTTCAGTAATTTCAAATTTTATATCTACTTCCGACCCACCCCAGACACATATGCCCTTACTAATAATCACTGTGTAAAGTTATGCAATGAATAAAGCCTGTGTCACCATACATTTTTTGACGTATAAACCTGTCATAACTTTATGCAGCGTTTATTAGTAAGACGCATAGGGTATTAACCGGGTATAGTTCGCGTCACGTAAGCTTGCCTCTGGCTTTTGTGACGACCACGCAGGTACAATCACATAAAAAAGTGATATATTTTTTTGTTCGTATATTTTTTTTGTTTTATACAGAATTGAATTAAGTTGTAAACATTGCAATTGTAAAGGTGCTTCTAAACGGGACATATTTTACTGCAATTGTGTTGCTGTAATACATTGCCAGCAATATTTCCGGTATTGCCCGGCCACACTTAAAATGTTTCCGAACGGGTAAACCCTGCATTTGGGTAATTACCGGGTCCATCTCAAGATATACTTACAGTAAACACAACAAGCGCCGAACTAATATGGTTGGTAGGCCATTTGAGCAGCAAATGTTCCGTCAGCTTAGCGCCCGAAGCGTCGTGTAGCGCTAACGCGATTTCCGCGGGCTCGCTCATTCGGCACACGAAGTTGTGAACCCGAACTGCGATCGTGTATGTTCGGGCGCCGGGGGGCGTGGCTGGAGGCGGGGTTACTGGTGTTGTTTCCTGTGGTAATATAAATATTTTTGATACATTGTTTTAAGGATTTTAGGAGAAAATTGGTGTCATATTGTTATGTTATCTCTTTCTGTCCGTGAAGTATAAAATATAAGGAGACCGATACGTAAACTCAAGAACTCAACTAAAAACAAGATTCGGAAAAAATGATCACATTATAAAAACAATAAATAAATGAATAAATATCCTGGGACAACTCACACTCACACACGACCATCATAGTCATAGTCATAGTCATTTATTCATGAACAATATTTTGTATCTGAATTCACAATAAATTACAAAATTACATTTTTTTAACATTTCTACCTTATCATATCTTACCTTATATTAATTTAATAAATTTGACTTTCATTTTTATATAGTCAAGACTTAAAATAATATTAGAATTTCTTAATTAATTTAAACATTGTCTAACATTAAAATTTAAGATAAATTAAGGCATTACTTACGAATAAAATTTGAAATAATCAGAAATGTCATATTTAATTAAATAGAAAAAACAATAATAAAATTTGTAGTCATCAATAAATGAAATTAATAAAATCCAATAAAAAATTACACAATAATAAAATAACAGAAATTAAAGTTCTTCCACAGCATATAGACACTTATCAAAAACATGAAATCTGATCAAAAACTAAGCAGAGCTTGTACTATGGTAACCAGACCACTGATAAACATACGTATATAGTTCATAAATATATTATAGTACATGTTATAGATAAATTGCACCCAGACACCGAACAAACAATCATGTTCATCACACAAAGTTTGGTCCTGGGTGGGAATCGACCCCACGACCTCCGGTTTAGCAGTCAGGGTCACTAACCACTAGACCAATAGGCCCATGCATGCATATTTTAAAACACATTTTGCTAAAAATATCTCAAAATTATTTCAAGTAAAATAACACAATAAAAATAAACGAACAAGTTTTGATATGTCGCCCGAGGCGGGAATAACATATGGAGGTTTAGCCATTAGTTCATTCGAGAGGAAATTTTAAAATGTTTTCAGTTTTTTAGCATCACAGAAATATTTAAACATTGTTACTAACTTACCATATTCTTTTCAATGCGACTATTAGCATCATCATGTAGTGCGTTTAGTCTGTATGTGGAGATTTTCAGCGGGTCGACCAGCTGGCCGTTGGCTGTTCTTACTGCCAGCTCCATGCCTAAAGTTCTGAAAGCAAAGAACGAGATTTATTACGAGGGCGAGTCAAAAATTTCGCACAATAGAGAAGTTCGAATGGAGGACTTTCATACCTGTTAGTACTTAGTGACCCAATGAAACTAGATATAGAATGTTTCAGCCCGTTCGGCTCATTATCTTTTAAATTATTGCTTGATAAACAAGTGATTCGAGAAGAAATCACTGACGATGGAGGAAATTGAGTTTCAAATTATACTTAGTATGCAAGGGAAATGCCTTAAATTTTATATGCAAGAGAAATCATATTGAGTATGGGGACACTTGCCTTAGAAAATGGATGATTTACGAGTGTCACAGTTTTTTAAGCAAGACTCCAGAGGCATTTCTAACAAATTCTTCTCAGTTTCAATTCGACAAATTAATATCTATTTTAGCCTCCAAAGACACTTCAAAAGGAGACAGTTCAAAAAATAAGAATAGGCACGGTCATCATTTTACAATACATGTTCCTTTCATCGATGGTGAAGACCACGTAGAGACGTTGAATTTGCCTTGCTCACTCTGGGTAGAGCGGAAGGGAGTGTTTTTTACTGATTAAACCCATCAACAACCATCAACATCTGCAGCCCGTGGCGGGATTGCCTTATAAAATAAAATAATACCTGTTTCCTTTATCGATGGTAAAGACCGCGGTCCTAGCGACCCTCCGCAGTTGGTCTTGAGGCAGCGCACCGGACGCGGCCTGTGCTCTGAGCTCGAGTAAAGCACGCATGCTCACCTCCATAAACTTGAGACGCTCATCGTTGTTCTGGGAAAGAGAAGATTTTGCAGTAATCTGATTTGTTAATGTAGGGTTCTGTGCTATGCCTGTAAAGGTGCGTCTATGATAGGCGAACCGAGCACGAGCGGAGCAAGAGCCGAACACAATTCGTCTAGTGTGGACCGACTTACAAGCCTCGAACGAGCGCGCTGCGGGCATTTCGTTCGTGCTCGGCTGCGTTCCGCCTGTTGTCGGTATTTTGACGAACACAAAGTGATTGACTTCGCGCTTGAGGACAGTGATCGTTGTAGGTTCGTTGTACGTCCACACTTGCGCCGCGAACGACGAAGCCGAGAACGGCTCCGCTCGTGCTCAGTTCGCCTAGCATAGACGCACCTTAATGACCGGTAGTCTGTCATTTGTCTTGAACCGCAGGTAGAGTTTTTTTCTTAGAGAGGTTCAATTAACTGACAGTAATGGAGGCTAAATAGTTTTTTTTTTTCACAGATTTTTAGCTTTTTTATTATTTGAGAATTTATGATATAACATCGGTCGGTTATCGACACACAGGAGCAAAGCAGTAACCAATAATAAAAGCTGGTATTAGTAACCTCTTTCTAATCTCATTCTAATAATATAGCAGTTACTCGCGGTTCGTTACCGGAACATAGCATGATGTTATACAAGCAATATAACTCTATGATAACGCAGTTTTATATTAGCGTAAAAATTTTGAATCGGTCTAGTAGTTTTATACTTATCTATTTGAAATCTTTTCTAGATATACATTAATCTGATGCTGATACCGATTTACAAGTACACAGAAATAGCGCCCTTAGGGCGTGAATAGACTTGCGAAATATAACAAGCAATAAAAAACATAGCCGCTCTGTTCGTGCGCGTAGTATAATCGGTTCGTGCTTGACAACATCGACAACTGACGTTCTTTTAATGAGCTGTCAAAACACGAATCTTCCATCTATGACGTCACAAGTTAGCAACTCAATTCACCATCTATTTATTGATTTCAAAGTTATTATTGTTACTTCTTGTCATTCTGTTCGCTTTTAGATAAAAATGTAATTGTGAATCATTGCGGAGGAATGTTGGATGTTGTACTGGTTCGGGAAAGCTCTCATGAGGTATCAGTTTCTGGTACAGATGGCTTGGTCCAACCTGACCCATACCATCCTCCACTGGAAATAGAGGTAAGTGTTGAGTCTGCTCATTGCACAAATGTAATGGACCCTAGTAACATAAGCCCTACGAAAGATTGGAATTTCAAAAAATGTAATTATGAACAGCTTTATCTTTTACTAACAGAGAGCTCTTGGGACCCTGTATTACAAGTCAATAATGTTTCAGATGCCGTCAATGCCTTTTATAAAATAATCTATGACGTTTTTGATAGTTGTATGCCAAAAAAACATCGTTCAAAAACTATTACTAAACGATACCCGGTATGGTTCACTCCTGATATAACGAATGACACCAAACTGAAACTCACCTTACATGCAACTTGGAAACGCTCTAAGAGCAGTGAGGACTATAAGGTCTTCTCAGATCTTAGAAGTTCCTTAAAAAATCGTGTCACTAAAGCTTACCAAAATTATATTAAGCGCGTAGAAACAAATATTAAAATCAATCCACGCGAATTCTGGCGCCACATTTGCAACTTAAGATCTAAGGGAGGGTTTGAATCATGTGTGAACTATCGCGGCGACAGTTTCAAAGGAACTGCAGCGGCTGAGGCTTTTGCTGAGTTTTTTGCGAGTGTCTTTTTGACGGATACGCCACAGTTGAATGCCGCTAATTCCAACAGTTGTGACAATAGTTGTAATAATAGCAATTACATAAACATCTTTCATTTTACTTATCAGGATGTTTTAAGTGGAATCAGTAAATTAAAATCAAGTAGTTCAATAGGTCCGGACAGTATACCGCCAATAATATTAAAGCATTTGAAAAAGACAGTCGCTTCTCCTTTATGTCATATATTTAATTTATCGTTAAAAACTGGTTTATATCCACATCATTGGAAAATCTCACGCGTAACGCCGATACCTAAAACTTCCAATAAAGTTGATGTTGAACAATATCGGCCCATTGCAATACTATCGTCACCGGCTAAAATATTTGAAAATGTTCTCCACAAATTAATATATACTCAAGTAGAAAAACACCTAAGCGACGCTCAGCATGGTTTTAGACGCAGGAGATCTGTTGAAACTAACTTGCTGACCTTAACTGACTATATTTCAGCGCAGCTTGACAAGCGGTGCCAGGTGGATGTGCTGTACTTTGATTTTCAAAAGGCCTTCGACCGTGTCAATAATGACATCTTGCTTACTAAGCTCAGCGCCATAGGATTTTGTCCTGGCCTTCTGCGTTTGTTTGCTGATTATCTTCGCGATCGTCAACAATTTGTTAGGCTAGGGATTTATGAATCCAGCGCCTACCACACTCGTTCAGGTGTAAGTCAGGGATCTATCCTCGGGCCATTACTGTTCCTTCTGATGATTAATGATCTTCCTTCTGTTCCCAAACACGCTAAATGTCTTGTGTATGCAGATGACTTAAAACTGTACGCTTGTGTCAACACTGTATCAGATTGTGAGGCCATTCAGAGAGACATAGATGCCGTTTACGATTGGGGAATTTCCAATAAGATGCTATTCAACTCCTCCAAGTGTTATGTCATGACTTTTGGTCGAATGCGCCATCCAATTAGTTTTGAGTATAAAATAAATAACACTATCATAACCAGATCAACAATTATGAAAGACCTGGGTGTCGTATTCGACCAGAAGATGACATTCCACGATCACATTACCACTGTTGCTAAGGAGTCCTTCAAAAGACTTGGTTTTGTCCTCAGAAACTCACGAGATTTTCGAAACGGGCATGTCATACGACTCTTGTACAGCACTCTTGTCAGAAGCAAGTTAGAGGCAAGCTCCTGCGTTTGGAATCCACGCGAGTCTACCTATACGCTACTACTTGAAAAGGTTCAAAAAGCATTTTTGAGATTCCTGTATAAAACTAGTCATGGATATTATCCATATTTATACCCAACAAAATTTCTTATAGGATGTCTAGGGTATAATATGTTAGAAACCAGAAGAGCATACGACCAAATGAATATCATGCTCAAAATATGTAGGGGGACAACAGATGCTAGTGATCTCCTCAATGAGCTGATTCGTTTTCATGTTCCTAGCAACTACCTCCGCGGTCGGAAACACCGTCTGCTAGCTGTGCCAACATGCCGCACGGTGGCTCGTGCCTCATCCCCTATTCCTCGCGTTCTCTCCGCGCTGAATAGCCTCATGGAAGCTAACCCGAACTGTGATATATTCGCAGATGATTTTAATATTTTAATGCGCACATGCCTAGTGTTTTGTGAAAGCAAAATTTAACATTTATTCTGTTTTGTTTTCATAATTTATTATTCTGTAATAGTATTCTGTTTTTATTTTGTTTTTTATTTCGATGTTATGATGGTTTTAGTTCAATTTTATTTTATCTCGAATTTATGTTGATTTTAATTTTAATTTAATTTTGATTTTTATGTTGATTTCATTTCGGTCTCGTTTTTGTATTTCTTTTTATTCTGATATGTTTTTGTGTTTTGTTTTTATGTAATAGTATTGTGTTTTTATTTTTATTTTTATTTCGATGTTATGATGGTTTTATTTCGATTTTTATTTTATCTCGAATTTATGTTGATTTTAATTTAATTTAATTTTGATTGTTATGTTGATTTTATTTTGATCTCGTTTTTGTATTTCTTTTTATTCTGATATGTTATTCTGTTTTGTTTTTTTTTTATTTATATTTCCCTTTTGTTATGATGTCTTGTGATGATTATGATGTCTTAATATTGTGTTAATGTAATTGACTTTTGAAAGTCGTGTTAACATAAATAAATAAATAAATAAATAAAGCACCTAACACTCAATTTTACTGTGAATTGAAAGCGAACCCATATTTAGGGCCAAAATTAATAGAGGTTTTATAGAAATTGTGTCTTACAATTATTGGATAACTAGCCCGCCCCGTCTTTGTACGGTTGTCATAAAACTTTGAAAACCCCGGCTTCCCCTACAATATTTTGCATGTATTTTACATATGAAACTTCCTCTTGAGTTACTGTATCGATTAAAAAATCAGCATTAAAACTTTTAGTAAATTTTAAATATTTAAGCATACATAGGTAGAGGTACAGACAGCGGGAATCGACTTTGGTTTATACAATGTAACGATGATTACACGTTACATTTCGCTACACGCCTAACCAAGTCAGCGACGACTTCGCTACATAAACTTACGATGTAAAGCTTCTTGCAATGCGTCAGCCACTCGCGAAGAGTAACAGCGATATCGTGTACCACGCCGCCACCGCCAGCTGAGGCGACCACGGTCCCGCCGCATCTGTAACGAACAAACATGAAGTTTAGTATGCCAATTTTCATTAACCATAGGTATGACAACTACCCGTTAGACCGTCCAAAAATATTGAACACATTTTCGGTTGATCGAACTAATAAAAAAATACAAAGATAAAGAGCGTCAAAGTTCCGGGTTCCGGAGTGCGGGCTTGTTAAGTCACTGTTTCGTAAAATTGTTCGTAAGCATGACGTCACGTGAACTTTTTTTTTTTGGGAGTGGGAAATAATCCAATGACTGCTCCCGTCCTGGGTGCAGCGGGAGGGCGTGTCAGACTTTTACTGACTAAAACCCACTCATGTTCCTTCGGTTGCCCTTTATGTTCCGGGGTAACTATTATAAACATTCTGCTACGTCACGTGAAACTTCAACGCACTGTCTCAGTGAGATTGCATTTGTTTTCAGAAAATAATAATTCAAGACATAACCGCTTTGTTCAGCAGTGTTCAGCTTTATGTACGATCGCTAATAAGTTCAATGAAAAGCAAATATAGATACTACACACACAGGTACAGGTCGGTATCAAAATTAAGATAGCACTGCAAACATTCTGCCTTACACAACTCTAAAACAATCTTCAAACACTTGAAACACAGCAATCCAAACTTCTCTACAATACAATCCGGAATTGCAGCTAAGTTCAGCTCTTATTGCTTATAAAACAATAGTAGTTACCGTCTTGGCAGCCCAAAATGCACGAAATAAGGGAACTTCTACAAGTTTGATATTAAACAAAACAATAATTGTCTTTTCCCCGGTTGCCAAAGTTGTAATGGAATCATAACAATCTTGTGAGTTGACATTTTGTAAGTATTATTTTTAGAAATATAAAAGTCAGAGTTTATTCCCTAAAGGAATCAGAAATGATGAAGACGGAATGGATTTCTTAGAATTACAAGGTTCAGAATATAGGTGAAAATCAGAGCTTTTAATATTGATAACCAACTAACCTAAATATTCAAACAAGAAGAAGAGTTTAAAATCGAGTGCAATATAAAGTTATTTTGGGCACTTAGCGCCTTACTAATAAACGCTGCATAAAGTTATGACAGGTTAATACGTCAAAAAATGTATGGTTTTTTTTATTATGGTGAGTGGGAAATCATCCAATGACTGCTCCCGTCCTGGGTGCGGCGGGAGGGCGTGTCAGACTCTTACTGACTAAAACCCACTCATGTTCCTTTGATTGCCCTTTATGTTCCAGGGTCACGGTAACTATTATAAACATTCCGCAACCCCGGCAGGCGTGGCCCTGTTGGGCCCCTTCTTGTGCTGACTTCTTCTCTTTGAGGCGCGCGTGGAACAAAACGCGCCGTCGACGCGGTCATGTATGGTTACACAGGCTTTATTCATTGCATAACTTTACACAGTGATTATTAGTAAGGGCATTAATATATAGTTCTGCCTTCGTCGAACCGTATGTATCTTCTGTCCGTTTCGTAATAAAATGGTGCAGAGTTGAATGTCCTTTTTAATCCATCGAACACTTGTGATTCGAGACGCAATAGAAAGACAATATCAGTCCGACAGCCAGCTGTCGATTGGTCGTCGAAATGTTAATATACTAGTAGCGAATTAAATAATATCAGCCAAGTAGTCTATCTGCAGGACAAAGGCACATTTCTATACAGAGAAGGTACCTGAGGGCCTAGACAAGTGGCATTGTAGAATAGAAAACGAATAGATTGTCTAATGTATGGAATTGACATAAGCTTTCGCTAAACAATTTGACATCTCCATACATTTGACAATCTATTCGTTTTCGCTATCTATTCTACAATGCCACTTGTCTAGGGGGGCTGGTCCTGCTTAAAACAAGATGGATTGGCCATAATGAAACTAGGTTGCTCGCAAGATTTCCTTTTACCGATATAGGATAAAAACTATGCTAGCTACGGCTAAAAGAAACTTAGAATAAACATATAATAGCATTTAATAACATTGAGTAATTGAATAGCTATTTCAACGGCGTCGCGTGTAATATTGTATCCAGTGATAGAAAACTGGGAATTTTTTTATACCACATGAATCAATTAGGAAATTAATTATTTTTAAACTGTTATCCAGGACTTTTTGTTATGGGGTTAATTCTTCAGTTAATTAAATAATTAAGTCGTACGTCATTATAATATTATAGACAAGAATTTCCTTTTACACAGAGCGAAGTGATCAATGTTTGTCCTTCGATACAATTCCTTATAATATAAATTATATTAATTTTGTTAGCATTTTAATAGCGTTATAATATACCGAGACCACAGAAATGACATTAAAAATATATTTTTACACAATTTAATACAATTTTTTTATATAAAAACACTGTATTAGGTGTGATTAGGTCGTATTCTCGTCAAATTACTGATAATTTCGATCAACTGAGCCCTTGAGTAAAACTAACATCTGAAAAAATCTTCAATAGCTGAAGGTTTGGTTTTAGAGGGTCGAATTGATAATTTATTTTTATGTTGGATAGGTTATTCATCAAGAAAGGCTGCCACAACCTACAATAGCGAAGCAGTAACCAAAGAGGGTGAAAGCAAAGGGATAGTATTATAACCTGTATAATATTAACAAAAAGACCTAATACTTTAAAATAGTTTCATCAATTTTATGACTTGATGAAGCCATGCCAGCCTCTTCCTTCCTGAGATACAAATACTAACAAAGCGACATCTACTTCATTGAAATTCCTACATGACAATTCCCTGACTCATATAAAAAGACAATCAATCTAACACAAGTTACCTAAGAAAGTGACTCATAGTACTTCCAACCTACTCGAATGACCATGGCCATATCTTTTATTAGCTGTCCCCCCGTTACACCCTTATTTTTAGTTACTGCTCGGCTCCTGTAGGTCGAAGCGTGATCTAACATAGACTATAACCTTCCTTGATAAATGGGCTATCCAACACAAAAGATTTTTCAAATCGGACCAGTACTTCCTGAGGTTAGCTCGTTCAAACGAAACAGATTCTTCAGTTTTATAATAAGTTTTCGGGGGCCCATTTACTGAATGTGCAAGTCACCCCCTGCCTTTTTATCCGTGTACATACAAGCATTGGTTAGGCAGGGGCCATAGCCATTCAATAGTTTCAGATAAGTAATCTATCTTAGCAACCCAAACCCATAGTCAAATACTTTTTTTATTCCATGACCTGCAATTTACCACCACCAACCGGGGGTTGACCTTAGGTGCACTTGAGTGGTGCGTATAGGGATAATCGCCGGTTGGTGTCTCACTTCATATATAATAAAGCTTTATTTAAGGGGCCTCTGAGAGTTGGCTTCGGCCCCTCGTACGCCTTTCAAAGGTCCGGGACCCCAGGGTCCCGAGTAACGTAAAGTTTAAAGATAAATAATAATTATTATTAGTATAGATTAGCTGTCCTCCGCAGAGTTAGGGCTTTAGTTACTGCTCGCCGTGGATCATAGCGTGATGTTATGTAGCCTGTGTGTTACTCAGATATTTTTTCTATATATAAATAGACAAGCTTTTCGGTAGCAATCCACCCACAACCGAAATTGCTGAAGATAGAAACATGAAATTTTTACAGTACCTAATCTTTTTTATTTTTAAATTCAACCCCAATCGGGATAAACAGGGGTAGAAAATATGTTTCAAAATGGTCAGGTGAAGCAGAAGGATAAATAGTAAGCTATATTAATTATTATAACTGTGAAGTTTCACCTGAATCTATTCAATTGTTTTTGCGTGAGTGTCATCACCCAAAAGTTCAAACTTCCGCGTCTAACTTCTAATGCAAAACCAAAAGGTACTTTACGTACAGGAATAAAACCATTCCTAGTCCACAATTAACATAAAAAATACACTAATTGACGAGGTCACTGACCGTGATTGATAATCGTTCCCCATTGCCGAGTGAATCACTGCTGTACAATGTGTGAACGCTTATCACAGATGTGTGCGTGTTAAATGTATGTGTGTGAGTTTCCGACTCGCTGCCGTATAATTGAAATATTATCAGCGAGCTGACATTTGCTACTACGTTATACATAAATATTGATTGCATACAATAATATAATAGTAATCTCATCTTGTATGTTGGAATTGATTGGTACGGTATAATTTACTATTGGAGGAAGGTAGCAATTTACATCCGTACTTAATACCTATCATAAATGCAAAAGTAACTCTGTCTGTCTGTCTCTTCTTCACGCCTAAACCACTGTACCGATTTTAATGAAATTTGGTACAGGTCTGGGACCCGAGAAAGGACATAGGATAGTTTTCATTCCGGAAATCCCCCGGGAACGGGAACTATTAATCCACGCGGACGAAGTCGCGGGCAAAAGCTATCTAACATATGTGAATTTACTTCGAAGGTACTTTTAAAAAGCAGTCCTAAAAACACACTTCGTACCTATATGAATTTACATTCTCATTATCCATTCCACGTGTACCTAAGGACCAATTTATTCCCTTTGCGATTCCAGACTTAATTAGTCATCTACGAGTCCTCAAGCCCCTTTTGTACTATTTGAGACAGCGAGAACATTTTTATTTTGTATTATATTCACTGCAGCACCTAGTCACTGGACCATAGGTTCAATTTCTACTCATTTGAACATAAAGACCAGAATTTCGACACCCATCTACAATTATATAGCTAAACAGTATGTTTGTTTGGTTAAACGCGCGTATCAGGAACTATACCAGGAATTGTACCATATTCTGACAAAATAAATGAATAATAATCTACTGGCAGACTGGCACGAATTGAAAAAAAAATTGATGTCGGATAGCGCATTTGTCGAGGAAGATATAGGCTATGTAACATCAAGCTATATCTTACAAAGAGGAGCAGTAACTAAAAACACGGATTAAACCGCAGAAGGACCGCTTGTTTAAAAATAAAGATGTTTCTCAAGACTTTACAATGCCTGTAAATGGATTATTTCAATAGAAAATCTTTGAATATGAGTTTTTTGAGTTTTTTGCCCATTTGTCGGTAAAATATGGGGGACCTACTATAAATTTAATACATGTACATGTACAATTAGCCATGTTTGCAAATGAATAAATGACTATTGACTTTGACTTACCTGTCAACAACGCAGTCCCTTATCTGTACGTAGCTCTTAGGGAAGGCGCCGCTTGCATCCCTCTTGAGGCTCTTGCCCCAGTACCAGAACTCCGTCTCCCTCTCAATCTGCAGCAACTCTCCCACGTCGAAAGAGAGGTGTAACGAGCCAGGTTTGGCTGTGTAGTTGTATATTGCTGAAAACAGAAATTTATATGTATATTAGTATAATAGCGAAATAATGTGGTCATCAATGCTTGTGCCTTCTCTGCACGAGAAGAGGTCTTTGCCTTGCAGTGGGACAGTAATAGGCTGGTATTATTATTTTTAACCTTTCGACGACCAACCGACAGCCAGCTGTCGGGCTGCTATCGTCTTTCTATTGTGTCTCGAATCACATGTGTTCTAAGGATTAATAGCGAAACTAGGTATCCACATTTGTACTCTATGTGTCTGACTATTAATGCCGTACAATTTTTCTTCTGTCTTCCTCTCCCCTTCCGACCCTCTAAATCACACTCATAACATAACTGTCCTAACTACATGCGTCTCATCCCTCCTCTTCACATGCCCATAAAGAAAGTTTGTGATTACTTATAATTCCCTAAACTGGTTAAATGAAACTAACTATTGACTAATAACTTAGAAATAGTTCAAGTCATCTACAGCAATTAATAAATTCCCTTAGGGATTTATTATTTATTTATTTATATTTATTTATATTTATATAATTTCCTTGTAACAATATATTGATCTGTAGTTCTCAATTGAAATTAATTGAGGAATCCATGTCGAATCGAATGAGTAATTGTATTATGATGATGATGATAGGTCGTAGCCTCCAATTGGTAGAAATATCTTTTATGATATTTTATCGGACACTAGTTTTCGCCCGCGGCTTCGCCCGCGTAGAAGTCGAACTCCCAACGACTATTTTACCCCCTTTTTTTTGGAGAGTGGGAAATCATCAAATGACTTCTCCCGTCTCCCCTTCTCCCTTCCCCCTGGTCTTGTCAAACTTTTACTGACTAAAACCCACTCATGTTACTTCGGTTGCTCTTTATGTTCCGAGGTCACGGTAAAATAGTCCGGGGTTGCGGAATGGTTATACCATTCCGCAACCCCGGACTATTTTACCCCCTTAAGGGTCGAATTTTATAAAAATTCTTTCTTCGAACACACCCTGCAAATTTTATGTAAGTACCTATCTAGTACTGGCGGGCGGTTTGGGCTGTGTGCTGATACATCAACAATCAGTCAATCAGTTTGCCATTTTATATCCTACATATAGATTAACTGGAATGAAGTTTAGTTACAAAAGATTTATAGTCACCTGCCATGGCCTAGAATGTAATCATTATTATATCCTGTGTGCTTTCCTTATGCAGCTTGGATTAATACCGAAGTAGTTACAAGTTGTAGTTATTACATTAGATACGTTTGTCTTGAACTATTTTGTTTTTGATTTAGACTTAAATACATAGGTACTTGCTGTGGTTTTTTTTATTTTCTTAGATGCCTTGAATAATGTAAATAAATTAAGGTCATATTTTTAATAAAAATACTATATCTATTAACTAAAGAAAGCACAGTATTTTCTCCACTAAAACCTGGTTTTGGAAGTTTTGGAACAAATTATCCGTCAAAATTATAAAGCCTTAAACGTACTTGTAATGTTAAAACCGACTATAATAAAAAAATAAGTATTAAGTAAAATTTAGAAAGAAAACATACGTAATAAAATTATAAGTTTCTTCATAATTAAAGTCAAATTCAACACTCGATTTACAATAAGCACGCTAAACATACCACAAACAGCGATTGATATTCGCAAATCATGGTCCCCTGTATCCGTTGCAAATACGCTAGGCATAAAACAATTAAGTAAACACAACGCGAAATTCTAACAACCCGTTATCCACATAACAGATGCTAATAGCACGTCAAATACTATGACATAATAAAGGCGCCTTTATGGCAAACGTATCCTGTGACAACAATCATGAGACGTAATAGCAACGCTTTCCAATTTGGCACAACAATACCAAACCATTTAGCAGTTATAAAGAATGTGTACAGTCGCTTGCAAAACCACTCCCGATTTCCTCCATCTCTCCTCATGGAAATCATTCCGACTTCCTTTAGAAGACTCGCAGAATTGCCGTGGGATTAAAACCAATTTGCTCAAAGGATCCTTGAAAAAAATCCCGTGAGAAAATATTCCGAGCCATCCAAACATTAAATAACTTCAACCTTGATGACGTTAAGTAACTCGAACATAACGCAACCGATACAATCATAAAAACATCTTCCAACAAAAATTCATAACAGTCGCAAATTAATTAAAACGACATCAAGATTAACCAGAGCCCAGCGGCTAACGATTTACATCCTGTGCAAAGAATCGCGCAAAAAACCAAACATATTCAATATGATATGAAGAAAAGTTAATGTTTAACATTCATTGTACTTACAAAAACAATTAATCCGGGACAATAGGGGCGGTATGCGTGTGAGTCACGTAAGACAAGGCAGGCTCGAGCGCACCAAAATCGCGTTTGAACGCAGCTGAGCGCGTTGTGAATGCTGATGCGAGGGGACTCAGATCTAGCTGTAGCAACTGTTTAGATGGGATAGGCGTAGTTTATTTAACATTCGATGTAAATGTACTTTAATATTTTCTTATTGATAAAGCTGTCACTGTTGCGATGTTCATTGTGGACGGCACATGGTTTGAAAAAGTTTTGTAGGAATTCTTTTAATGAGAGTACTAAGGTTTCCAAAAAGAAAGAATTCTAACATTATCTAAATCTAAATTGTAGTAGTAGTTAAAGAAACAAAAAGACGTTAATTACGTAAAAAAAATCCATTATGGATAAATCAGTCGACCAGGCTAATCAAGTAACAATGAAATACATTTGTTGAAGTAATTGTATCTGCAAAGGGCTCTATTGTCATCAAGATTAACCGACGAATTCAATGAGCAGAGAAAGTACGCCTCGTTCATTTTGATAATATGCTCAATTCAAGACTGTAACATAAAAATTGAGCTCGAAAAACGTGTAAGTACAATCAAAATGGCTTAAGCTATCAAAAATTTAGCACACAGCGAAACAGCTACTTACATTTTTATAGAAACGTTCTTTTATTAAACTTAGATCCTCTCATGAAATCTTTCGGGCTTAAAATTTCCTACCTAAGATCCGAGTAAGAACGCTAAATCTCTATCGAACCACTTATCCAGGGTAGGTAACTGCCCCGAATCTATCAACTTTACGAGCTAGTCCATAAAACGGCGCCTCTAAGAGACTTATAAATCTATCAGACATCCGATCCTTGCACATGTCACTGATACTTGTCGTAATGAGATATCGCTGCTATAGGTATACAGCTAGCCACCTGGTATTGAGCGTTTTCGGATGAGAGCGTTAATGGTACAAATAGTACAGGTTCCATTTTATGGATCATTGGACACATTGTTGAGGCAATTAGTGTTTGGTTTATGAGCCGAAGTTAATTTATAGATAGTGAATTGAGTTGTAAACTAAATTGTTTGGAGTATACTACCGTTGCTTTTAGTAGTGGCTCTGAATTAAACGATATCGTTAAAATTCAATTGTAACGTGAAGGAAGAACAATTTTGAGTCCTGTATACGAATCAAACGTTCAATATAGGGAACAAGAATTTAATTTCATTCAACATTCTTCCGAGTATGACAATCAAGATCAGAGGCAGATAACACCAAACCGGATTGATATTTTTAGTCACAGCCGCCAAAAGTAACGGCAAGTTTTTGCGACCCCTCCAGTGGAAATGTGTGTCATCATAAGTCGAAAAAAGCAAGTACCACCCAAACGTCAAGCAAAAACATCTGCAGTTCACTTCCGACTCTTACGAATGACCGATGAGCACGAAAATGAGTTGAATCATTTTTATTATGATGAATTGCTGATTGGATGACATTATTGGCGGAGTGATGTTTTGACAGACATAATTGGACTTCCTCAGGTGACGGAAGGGGACTGAATGCGTCGATTGGCATGTAGGGACATGTGCGAATATGAGGACTTGCGCATAGACATCTGTTAGTTTTAATGTTTAAAATTGGAGCCTTAGTGTTTAGTTAATCTTATTAAAACTTCTGTGAGCTTGCTAAAGTTATTCATCATCCGAATAATGCCTCCATTAATTTGCAAAAACGTATAACCATCTAGCAAATACACCGCAAAGGCGGAAACAAAATCAACGCTTAAATATCCAGCAATGCACGCCATGTTCCAAAAGTCAGATACACTTACGAAACGTGCCTCAAGATGGAGCAAGAGACTCAAGATATACGCGGGAATGGCCTGTGAATATAATCATTTAAGAAACCAATATAAGGCGACAAGTAATTGAGTACATCTGGCATCCTGGCACGCACAACCGTGAGATGTGTCGCGGATTTCTCGCCGGTGCACGTTGTGGGCGGTAGTAGGTATGAGAACGGACCAGACGGTGTGACGAAGACACTTGTAATAATTATCTTGATATAACCGAACGTTATGGACATCTGGAAAGGATAGGCCAGACATACCTAGTTGCTGGAAGCATTCCAGATTTGCAAGAAATGGTGAAAAATAAGGCCGCGTCAGAAAGATCAAAAGTTAAAAGCCGTAGGACTAAATCAGGGACTAGTAAGGGACTCAATAATCTGTCAATAATTTAATACCTGAATATAAGATCGTTCTAGTCAACAGCGACCACTATTTATAGTCGTATAGTAAAAAGTAACGGATTTACTAATTAAAATTCGCGCGATTTCAGATTGGTTATCCCAAGTCCAAAACGATAATTAAGACAAGTGAGTAGCAAGAGTCGACAAGTATAACCGCAAGAACGTGAATACATAAACGTCAGCCAATACAAGAACAAAATATATAACACCGTCCCAGTTCAAACAATCAAATAACATAATAATACTGACCTACAGAAGGTTACAAACAGTAAAAGATCGCAACTGGATAAAAAGCATTATCAAGTGGACATAACGTTAATCTTTATATAATTTACGGAAATATAATAGAAAGCAGAAAGTCAAGTGCTATTATCTAGAAGTGTTTGTAGTTTGTTTATGCTCGAAGTGAAGTACATTAATTAACACAATCATTTTGAAAACTAACGGACAGGAGCCAGAACCAAGTTAGGCACGAAAATATTCATTATAATTTCAGTCGTGTATGTTTTATATAATTAACCAATATTAATAATTGATATTGTGTTAATTGCAAGTTATAGGTCAGTGTTTCTGACTTGAGATTGTTCTAGTTGTTTATTTGGGTTGCTAGGTTGGTTTAACAGTCTGTTAGAGCAGGACCGAAAATATATGCTTCAGTTTTTATATTGATTTTATGACCAGCATCTGTCTATTTTCCAACTATTTTGGGGTCGGCTTCCAGGCTAGCTGTATTACAAATTACGACTATCAGTATTTTACATGGAACGACTGCATATCTGAGCTCAACTATGCAGTTACTGGGAAAAACGATACCCTTTAGTGAAACTAGGACTAAAATAAATAAAGTTTCCTGGCTTAGCTACACTGTTAGACTAAACATATCTGTCTCTATCTCGCACTTGTATTTGACAGTTGTGCAACAGTGACAGTATATATTATATTACTTAGCCAAATTCTTGTTTAGTAAGGTTTATTTATCTCAGTCTAGGTGTCAGACAATCGAACTTCTGTTAATCCGAAGCGATTCTCAAAGATCTATACATATAAGATAATTAACTAAAATACAATAACAATAGAGATGATTATTGCGTAAAAGATACATAACTGTAAACTGCATTTGTGGTTTACCTTGACGAAACAGTTAATCCCATGATTAACACAAGTGGGGTTGCGGAATAGTTGTAATAGTTACCGCGACCCAGGAACATAAAGAGCAAACGAAGGAACAAGGACGGGTTTTAGCCAGTAAAAGTCTGACACTCCTTCGCCCCGCCCAGGGCGAGAGAAATCATTTGATGATTTGACAGCCATAAAAAAATGAGTAACACAAGTAATGCAGCCAATCAGTGTTAAAAGGCTTTGCATAAAGAACTAATCTAACGAGTGAATGGGCACCGAAGGTCAATTTTGTTTACTTATTAAACTGGTTTTTCGTTTTAAGGTCAAACATAGAGTGGCATCAATTACGTCACCACAATGTTTTGACCTTGAAGACTCATCAGCATAAAGAATGCTTTAAAACCAATAGTGAATATTAATTAGTCTGAGACAATTAAACTGTTAGAGTAATGAGTGTGAACACTGTTTAAGGCTTTGAAGTAATTTGAGGAAACCCTCTTTGTTCATAAACATAACTTCTCCGTCCGCATTGGAGTCATATGAACACAAGTGCGGAAAGGGTATATTTGTCACAAAAAAAGTAAGGGTTTATCTTCCAGCTCCTAATGTACCCAGTTAAGGCCACAGTCATGTCTTTAGGACAACAGGATGGGCAACTAGGGTCGCACTCGCACCACAAGCAAAATGTTTGGAGGGTATTTCACCAAGGTACTATTGACGGTCAATAGTGGGTACTATTCACGGCGACACGTAAGATGTTACCGGCGGCCGAATAGCCCGCTGGCGGCGCAACTGATAAAATGTATCAAGCGCTACTGGTGTCCTAATGAAACATGGTCCATGTCTCATTAGGACAGTTGCGTAACTAAGTATTCCTCCCCCTTCAACCCTCTCTTTCGCCTCGACATCTTATAAAGAAACCATATAATGCCAGCTTTTGCCCGCGACTTCGTCTGCGGGGAATAATAGTTCCTGTTCCTTTTGGTTTTCCGGGATGAAAACTATCCTATGTCCTTTCTCGGATCCCAGACTATATCTGTACCAAATTTCATTCAAATCGGTTCAGTGGTTTTGGCGTGAAAACGAGACAGTCAGACAGTCACTTTCGCATTTATAATATTAGTGTGGACGTATGGATCTTGTAAAAAATATTTATATTACCTTAAGCAGTTTGGGCTGTGTGTTTATTTTTTTTTACAAAGCACTTATTGTGAACTTATAACATTTTTTAAATAAACTAATAGACTACTTGTTTCCTACCTAGTTCTAAAAATACTATAATGAGATGATATGAAAACATTAATGATTGCATATTAATTTGTAAACATACAGAACTGGTTTGTTGAATCGTTATAACCTTTGAATTCTAAATACACATAAATATTTACTACCAGTAACAGTAATTGTATAGTAAAATATATAAATAGATTTATAATTAATCTATATTAAGGATGTTATTATGGTAGGATGGGTGTGTATGGTATTATATATTTCCCTACAATGTTTCCTTATTTTTACTGATGCTGCAGGATCCAATTTCCACAGTAGAAGTAATAATATTGTTTGAAGATTTATGAGGCAAAATTAATAAATGGCTCAGTAACCCACACCTATAACCAATACCATTGGTATTTAACTTTAGAAGAACAAAAGTATGCTTAGCCATTTTGACCGATTTCTGTTATAGCAGTCTATCTTGTTAGATACACTTATAATCAGATGAAACAACAACCTGATACAACCAAAGAGATACCAGGTGCCTGACCAACAGCCTTTGTGCCTTCCGAAGCAGAGAAGCAAGAGATACAGATTTTCTAAAACACATGACATTAAAAAAGGCAGCAAAATACACCACTGACTGTAGTTATATGGCCGAACAACAGGCAAAAACTATCCCAACATCCGAAATCACTACCAGGAATATTTTAACAAACTGCTACTTTTCTGGGAGGTTATGGGATGTCCGGAGTAGGCAACGAGTCATACACTCACTACTGCCCTCTCATAAGGCTAAGTACAAGCTCAGCGCAACTATAACACCACTGAGATGAGGACTACTGATCTACCACCCACAACTACGCTGTTACAACTTACGTTGAATGACAAGATGATGTGATGTGAATGAGGGTTACATTACTTTTCAAATACTTTGGTTTAGCTATTTTTTTTTAGTTTGCCAGTAAAGAGATGGAGAGTAATATTGTTTATATCAAGAGCTCGGCTTCGATCTTAGATTCAGATCACAGAGTATAATATACTGAAAATTAACATTACACAATAATTTAGAGATAAATTTTTTGGCTGGGATGAATGCATGGCGCTACATATTTTTATAAGAGAACAGCCAAGGGATTAGTAATTGCTATAATTTTCTTGGCCTCAAAATTGCAAACAATTATTTTTATGCATGTCGGGAACCTATATGTCTTGAGTGAGAAGACATTTTTATATGACTTGGTACACTCTTGAATATTTGTGGAGGCTTGTAAATAGCAACAGGTTAAATTATATTCTTTAATACTATTAATATTTAAAAGAAACTTCTCTTAATTGTGAGAGGTTTGCTTGTTGTTAACATAATCAGGCTGAATAAAACCTTTTTAGTTACAAACCACCCACTTAGCTCGCAAAGTATTTGTAATTCTTGTCTTTACGATTTCTCTTCACAAACTTTTAATGTAAAGATTAAATTGTTGTTGGTTTACACAACTACCTAGTCTACAAAAGAAAGTATTTTTCTATTAAATTAACATTCATCACTGATTACAACGATAAATGTTTACAATACAATTTTCCTATATTCAATGAAACTCGTTCCAATGTCAAGTGAGATACTTTATCTCCTATGACATAAGGAAAAACGATAAACTTTATATAAATAAAAGAATTTAAGCCCAACATCTTTATCTATGATAGTTAATCAGCATGTAACATAATCAATACAATACTGACACAACTAATTTGTATGAAAAAGACTTGAGTATATAACAAGCTGATTACTGAATAGAACATTATGAATTAGTTAGCAATAGACTTATTTAGTCTCAGCTTTGGGAGTGGCCTTTGGGTGACAACAGATATTACGAAAATGACATTTAAACAACCTAGTTCTATTAAGTTGGGGACTTTGTCTAACTGGCTAACTGTTCGTGAAGCTATATGCAGTACATAGTACGTCTGATACAATGTTTATATTTATCTCTGCTCAGCGGGAGGCGAAGATTACTGCACGACACCAATACAATCGTTTTCATTAAAAATAAGCGGGAAATGAATAAAAATACTTACCGACAGCGTATACTTCTTCATCTTGCAGTTTCCGCCAAACAGTCATTGTGATAAACACACGATTAATTTAATATTTTTTTTTTACTGAATAAAAATTGTGTAGCTCGACATTTTTATCAAACCAATATTTGACAAATTAAATTGTGTGTGACACAGCGCGTTTAGTGTTTCCATTCTATAAACTGATTTTAAATTGGTAGCTTTTGTGAACTAGCTGTATAGCGCTGCTGCAAAGCGCTTTGCTGTAACGACTTGAACTTAGAAGTAACGGACTTAATTCATTTGAATAATTTGCAAGTAAAACATTACTTGCAAAGTATCCAACGTAATTAAACACGATTAAACTATATAGTTATTTAAATATAGCTATCCACAGAGCTCTGTTTTATTTTGCTATCTTTGTAATAGGTAGCAACCTATTACAGAAATAGCAAAATAGCAGTAATTGTAAAATGGTTTTAATTTTTGATATTCTATAATCGTATTATTATAAAATTAGAGCCGTTGCAAAATTACTTGTTTTCTTAACTTCTTTTTTATTAACTTTCATACAAAGATAAATAATAAATAGGTAATATATCTATAAATTACACACATCAAAAGTGTCTAGGGATATTTCAATTAAACCTAAATTACTAAAATTCTATTAACTTTTTGTTAAAACATGTACACATTAAAATAAACTTTGTTTAATAGACTATTTAATCTGATAATAAACTTTTAGATAAAGTTAAATTTAAAAAAAAACTTAGAAGAAGAGGAAAAACTCAAACAAAATTTCAATCTTAACTTTATTTTTGAAACATCAAAACTTAAACAAAACCACAATTTTTTTTTATAAAAATTCTTGAAAACTTAAAATGAATATTCCGTGGATCCACCTAAGACTCTCCTGACACATCTGCAGCGGTTCTGCATACTCAAAACAAGGGTGTCAATATCCTGTTGTGGAATACTGTCCCATAATTGCCGTTTCTGAAGCCATGAAGACCAGTCAGAGCGTTATATCCAGGCTTTGGTCATGTTATCGTGTCACGGAGGAAGTGGTGGAACGGCACCGAGGACCTCAACGCATTACAACACTTGTACAGGACCGATTCATAGTAAATGCTGCACGAAGTCAACTAAATGCAGCGGCGATGCAATTGGTTTAAAGGCTACAGAGAGAGTATGGTTTGCTGGTAAGCGGTCAAACTTTGAGAAGGCGACTGCATGAAGTCAATCTACGTGCTCGTAGGCCATTTTGGGTATCAGCACTAAGGAGAGGTAATCGAGGATGAAGATTACAATGGGCTATTGCACACGAAAACTGGAACCATTCTCAATGGTCACTTGTGCTTTTCACTGATGAATCTAGGTTTGGATTTCATCCTGATTCGCGAAGAGTACGCGTTTGGAGAAAACCTGGACGTTGGAATCGACTGCAGCACCCACAACAAGTTCATGCATATTAAGGTGGCACGATTATGGTTTGGGCAGGAATTCGTCTCGGCGGTAGAACGGACCTCGTTTGGATACAAGGCAATATGACTGCTCGAAAATACCGAGATGAGGTGCTAGAGCCTGTAATCTTGCCCCACAAACAGCAAATGGGACAAAATTTCCAGCTAATGCACGACAATGCCCGTCCACATACGGCGCGTATCGTTACAAGTTGGTTACAACAGCATGTTATCCAAGCTTTAGACCGGCCTGCACAATCCCCTGACTTAAATCCTATTGAGCATGCCTGGAATATGCTTCAGAGAAGAGCTCTTAGAAATTTCCCTGTTGATATTGTGCATCAAAACCAGCTTTTCTTGCATCTTAGCAGGATTTGGGACAGTACTCCACAACAGGATATTGACACCCTTGTTTTGAGTATGCAGAACCGCTCCAGATGTGTCAGGAGAGTCTTAGGTGGATCCACAAATTATTAATTTTAAGTTTTCAACAATTTTTAATAAAAAAAAAATGTTTTGTTGTTTAGGTTTTGAAATTTCAAAAATAAAGTTAAATTGAAATTTTGTTGAGTTTTTCCTCTTCTTGTAAGTTTTTTTTTAATTTAACTTTATCTAAAAGTTTATTATCAGATTAGATAGGCAATAAAACAAGGTTTATTTTAAAGCGTAGGTGTCTTAACAAAAAGTTAATAGAATTTTAGTTATTTAGGTTTAATTAAAATATCCCTAGACACTTTTGATGTGTGTATTTCTATACGTACACAAAGTTATTGTCTTATGCTATTCTATATGATGAAAATTGCTCAATTTCGTACCCTGGTAAATAATTATTGCCTTTGGCAATTAAAATAAATGTATTTAAACAGATAAAATAAAATAATTAATCGGAGTACAGATAATTAAAATTTTATATTAGTCTTTTACATTTTATAGATAACTAGCTTTTGCCCGCGACTTCGTCCGCGTGGATTAAGATTTTCCCGCTTTTCTGTTGAAATTTTTTTTCCTTGCTATAAACCTCACGGAGCACGAGACCTTTCCAACGAATGCAAAACCGTGGAAATCGGTTCGTCCGTTCTGGAGTTATAGCGTCAGGAAGGAAAACCCGACTTATTTTTATAATAGTAGATTGGTAAACTTAAAATGACGGTTATGCATATTAAGGGGTTGGATTTACTATACTTAATAATTGATTGGGAACCGGTACTTATGTTAACATAAGAGAAAAAACCCCTCAAATGGAGATTTAAAAATAGCAAGTTGAGAAGGCCTAAAATATTTAATTATTTACTGAATTTGTTCAGTAAATGATTGTTCAAGAACTGAACAATTTCAATAAATAATTTGTAGCTACAGCTCCAAAAAAAGGTTGACAAAAGTATTTCTCACATTCATAATCGTGTAAGTATATTAAATTTTATCACATTGAATAAACAATTTGGCTCAGATAAAAGCTCTACCATCCATCTCTTACCCGAGAGGCAGGATTATGATAATGGTTGTCATAGAAAACAAACAAGTTGAAGCAACAACTCAACCATAGTCGTAACTTATCGCTTAAAGATAAAACAGGCGTTATCAGGGTCTAAATGGTGATATAACAATATCATGTTTTGGATGAAGATAATGCTACATCATAAAATAAATTTATTAAAAAGAGGTGCAACATAAATATTTTGCGTATGGATGCGTACGCGTCTTCTTACAAATTCGTTAAATTGTTTTCTATGGACAACAGTTAAAATACTTAAAGCTTCATACATTACTTACATCATTACATGGTATAAAAAGCAAAGTCGGTTTCCTCTGCCTGTACCTATGCATGCTTAGATCTTTGAAACTATTCAACCGATTTTGATGCGATTTTGAATAGATAGAGTAAATCCAGTGGACGGTTTATAAGTATGTATAATACATACCTACAAAATATACCTAGTAGAAAAAAGCCGAGATTCTTAAAGATTTTTAACACCCGTGCGAAGTGCTAAGGCGGGTTGTTAGTCTAAAAACTAATATAATATTATAAAGAGGAAAGATTTGATTGTTTGTTTGTTTGAATACTACTTTCTTATAAAGAATTTTTGTCTTGACTCTGCCGGTGACAAAGATTATCAAATTCAAACAATCGACCTTTCCATCTCTAAAATGTCTTAAATAAATTATTGACTGTCGACTGACGCAGACCTTACAGGGTTAAGCATGACGTCACACTGATACCTACCTCCACCTACATTTAATTTTGCGAAAATGCGAACCCTTTACGAACCATTGCCTTCGGGCATCGGAATCCTGTAGATATTTCTCTTACCAAGCAGAAACTTTTTCAAGTCGACAGCTGTTATGTCTAACTTATCGTTCTCGTGGTTCTACGAAAGTAAATCTTGTTCGAAATATAGTTTTCTAAAAAATTCAAATATGGAATGTTACGAAAATTTTATTTTTTAAAACAAGTTGCTATTGTTATTTAATCAGGCGCTGCGATGTGTAGAATATATAATGCAACGAAATTTCTTATTGAAGTGAAAACTTCTTTAGCGGCGTTGAGCACTTTTTCTGTAATGGGTATAAAATCTTAAACTCGCGTCAGGACACGTGACCTGATCGAAAAAGCGTAGGACGGATAACAATTGAACGCGCGATAAAAATCTCACACACACTGATACAAGGTACAATTTTCCCTATTTTAACCCGTGGAGTAATAGTGTTGGAAAATCTTGGCGAAACAGCTTAATATAAGCTTGCTGTTGCTAGCCGTTTCGCGCGGTAGTGACGCTACTTAAATGTTTTAGTTTTAAGGATTATGGTATATAAGTTTTTTTTATTATTTGTAGCTCACTCTGTGTGAATAAACTGTTTTTCTTTCTTTCTTTCTTTCTTTCTGTAGATAGAGAGAGAGAGATATAGTGGTCCTGCTAATGGCTTGGGGCAGGCGAGCCAAAGGCACACTCGTAAATAAATGAGCGAATGTGTTTTTGAAGTGAAAACTTCTTTAGCGGCGTTGAGCACTTTTTCTGTAATGGGTATAAAATCTTAAACTCGCGTCAGGACACGTGACCTGATCGAAAAAGCGTAGGACGGATGGATAGTAGACAGCTATAATCAAGTTTTCACTTCTGCCGGCACTCCCGGAGTTTAACCCGTCTTTTTTTTTTTTTTCGGAAACAAACAGATACAATATAAAAAAGAAATACATACAGAATAAACCACACAATATCCAAAAAAGTTTTCACATTAATACAATACATTGACGCCACAACAGAAACGAAGAAAATAATAATAATAACATGGACGAAACTGAATTAGTGAAAATGATATTAAAGAAAAAAAACTTAAGGAAATGTATCAAAGTGCTATGCTAGTGCTTCATAGATTAGAGTAATCTCTAGGCATGGTTGAACTTTTTAAACTGTTAATAGCTACTTTATTCTTTAGGGCTACACAACAAGTCGTGGGTAAAAACAAAATTTAACTAATCAAAATTGGACGGATTCTTTCTTTGTGTCACACAAAATTAAAAAATATTGGTAAATAGCTACAAACAGCAAATAAATATTACGTATGTATCTACAATTGTTGAGTTTACTTCCAACCATACATATCTTCAACCAAACATAGGTAGCTACCTAATTTTAAATTTTTGAAGTGAAAACTTCTTTAGCGGCGTTGAGCACTTTTTCTGTAATGGGTATAAAATCTTAAACTCGCGTCAGGACACGTGACCTGATCGAAAAAGCGTAGGACGGATGGATAGTAGACAGCTGTCACCATCCATGGATGCTCGTGGCACGCTGTTAATAATCAAGTTTTCACTTC
Source organism: Athetis lepigone (assembly GCA_033675125.1). NCBI lineage: Eukaryota > Metazoa > Arthropoda > Insecta > Lepidoptera > Noctuidae > Athetis > Athetis lepigone. The sequence continues at coordinate 9,479,682 of CM066237.1, forward strand.
TGCCGGCACTCCCGGAGTGCAACCCGTATACCTAGAGTGTTGCAGTGGTGAACTAATTTTTACAATAATAAAGGCTAATGTTAAACTCACAGTAGTCTTGGTTTTGTGATCAATGTAATTTTTGCAATTACTAAACATAAGTCTTCGTTAGTTGTCATTAGCCGCCAGTGGTTAATTATCCCATTAAACACTAATATAATATAACAAAATGTAAATATCTCACAACCCTATTCCATTTAGAGCAAAGCTAGTTCCAAGCAGCGTCTAAACAAAACTTTTCAATAACAATGAAGTTGTCCAAGCACTATTTCACACAACGAACACACGTTGCTAACAGTATTTGTGCAGGCGCTGAGGTGTAGATTACCGTATTTTACGTTGAACGTCGAAATGCACAATATCTTTATTCAAATAAAAGCAGGAATCGCTTGTTGAGAAGTTTAATTAGCGAAGTTTGTTAGTAGGTTCGTTTGCAATTTCTAAATAAACGTGGAATACTTTGGTAGCGGCGATATAGTGAAAATTATGCTGTGTATTTTCTCTTGCGAGATATTTATTTTGAACTCAGGTATTTCGTAGTCAGTTGTTTACAGGTATTTTTTCTTTATTTAAGTCATCTCCCTAACCTTTACCTAACAATGTTGAGGCTAGTAACCCTGATCCAGCTGAATATGGCTGAATTCCAGTGTTTTCACGGAGCCATAGACTATCAGATCCCCACAATTAAGTTGCTGGGCACACAGTAAGTACCTCTTGGTTTTATTGCCGGGCCTGTTGGTCTAGTGGTTAGTTGCCCTGACTGCTAAGCCGGAGGTCGTGGGTTCGGTTCCCACGCAGGACAAACTTTGTGTGATGAGCATGATTGTTTGTTCTGTGTCTGTGTATCCATAATATGTATTTATTTTTTTATTTAAACTTTATGCACACATGTACAATGGCGGACTTAATGCCTTAGGCATTCTCTACCAGTCTACCTAGGGTGGTCCAGAGATTACATGGTAGGTGCACTAATAAAAAGAAAACGTAAAGAAGAAACATTTTAAATTTTAAAAAGAATAGACATAATTACTTAATTATATAAATATTGAAATATATACTATATATACAATACATAAATAAATACATAAATACATACATACATATATAACAAAGCATGTTGTGGCTGGTCAATTTACTCTGCTCATATGTTTTGAAAATGAATCCTCAATTTCCGCTTGAATCCATAACGGCTAGTGGCCGTCCTGATATCGAGAGGAAGCGCATTCCAGAGAAGAATGGATTGAATCTGAAAGGAAGAATGAACTAAATCCGAAGTATGAGAAGGGCAAAGTAAAAGAAGATTATTGGAAGAGCGCAGATTTCTAGAATGCGAAGAACACAAAAATTGGAACTGAGATATAAGATAGGAAGGAGGGGTGGGACAATGTAGCAAAGAGAAAAGCGTAGTCAGAGCACGTATATGTCGCCTCTGGCGAATGGGCAACCAATTTAGCTCAGACCTGAAGTCAGAGATATGATCGTACTTTCTCAAATTGAAAATAAATCTAATGCAGTTATTAAGGATTCTGTCCAACTTATCCAACAAGATCGAATTCAGGTCAAAGTAGCACACGTCACCATAGTCGATTAAAGGGAAAATTAAAGTCTGCACAAGCATGGTCTTCGTCTTAGCAGGCAAGAAATTTTTCAGACGATACAGGGAACGCAGAGTACCGTTGGCTCTCTGACAAACACTAGAAACCTGCTTTTTCCAACCAAGCGTCGAGTCAAGATGCAAACCGAGATCTTTCACATCTATGTGTGTATTTATGTATTATGTATGTATTTTTAAAGTATATAAGTATGTATATCAGCTGTCTGGTTACCATAACACAAGCTCTGCTTAGCCTGGGATCGGATGACCGTGTGTGAGTTGTCCCAAGATATTTATTTATTTTATTTATTGTTAATCATTCGCTTCTAAATATTTATTTTTCTATGTTTCTTTATGTTTGAAGTGAAATAAGTCCCAAAACGAATTTCACGTATGACTTTGAATTCAATTTACGCATCGAACACAATGTTCTGTAATTAATTTCAAAATGGAATCCGTGGTGTACGCGAAAGTCGCAATACAACTTTACTAGACGACCTACAAACAGGGCATTTACTTTTTTTACCCCTTTGCTTTTTGTGTAATATATTGCCCCACTTAACAATTCCTTATGTTCCAGACGGTCTGTCCAGGTTAAAATACAAACCAAATTCTCCATACATCTCACGACCCAACGAAATGGTACTCGACATAAGTTACTTGGCCTACAAGTAAATAATAAATGTGGCAAAAAGTAACATAACTCCCTCCCTACGATTCCTCTCACAAATTCTTCAAGAAGATATATTCTGTTCCCTGTTCTCACCTACGGGTTACTTTCGACGAATTTTAATGAAATTGTAGAAGTAAATGTATTAAGAAAATGTGAATTTGTAGGCAGAGACGCATCTAGGGTAGGGTAGGGAGCGCAGGGCCCCGTTTCTAAAAGGGAACCGCCACGCAAGGAATTGTCGGTCATTCAGTTTATAAATCAAAATATCTTAGATAATAATAAATGAATTCATCTGTACTAATGCCATAAAGCTGAAAAGTTATTTGTTTGCTGAAATAATGTCTGACCTCAGGCACTACTGGTCCGAATTGAAATTGTATTGTATAGCCTATTTTCCAAGGAAAACTACAGCCTATTTTACCACTGAGTTGTAATATATTTAGCTCTATAAGACAGGACACACCGCTTGCGTGCACGTGGACGTGATGACGTTACGCAAGCGGTGTGTCCTGTCTTATACAGTTCCATACATTACAACGTAGTGGTACGCGCACGTTTACGCTTACGTCTACGCCTACGCATTTGGTCTGCTCGAGCCTTTAACATCACGCCCCGACTTACGTGAGCGGAGCAGGTACTAAAGATTCGGAAGAAAGAAAATTCATAAAGGAGAACTTTTGCCCGGGGCCAATTGCCCCCACCTCCCCTCTTTTCGATCGCTACATCCCTGGCCGAAGGAATGTAAACAATTCTATCGTAGGGAACATGGAGTTGTAAGAAAAACGGCTTACAAACCTGATGGTTCTTACTGCCTAGTGTTAAATTAGTTAGGTTTGCACAATAATTGGGTTTTGTTTGAAAGGTGCTCGTATACGTGAGTAGGTACAGTTAAAGGCTAGCGCTGAAAACCAGCGTCGTGGACTCATGCCTATTTATGGGTCACGGCATTATGCTGAGCGCTAGCCGTTTCGCGCAGTAGTGACGCTACTTAGCAGTCTTTAGTTTTAAGGTTTGTAGTATATAAGTTTTTTTATTTGTAGCGCACATTGCGCGAATAAATTGTTTTTCTTTCTTTCTTTAAAGCCAAGGTGCTAAACTAACTAGAGAATTTAACACGCAGTTTAATATTATTTTGTAAATATTTGTTGTGTTTTTTATTCAATAAAGTCTGCAAACTACAAATCAAACAAGTACCTACCTCCCATTACACAATCCATACTAATATTATAAATGGGAAAGTGTGTCTGTCTGTCTGTTTGTCTTTCTTTCACGGCAAAACGGAGCGACGGATTGACGTGATTTTTTAAGTGGAGATAGTTGAAGGGATGGAGAGTAACATAGGCTACTTTTTGTCTCTTTATAACGCGAGCGAAGCCGCGGGCAGAAGCTAGTATATAATAATACCTTTCGTTTTAGCCTCTCCGCAGTCGGATAAAAACAAGAGAGTCATGAACTCATGATTTAATTTTTCAATATTTATCAACCCACTTTTTTTGTGGATGAGAAATCATCAAATGACTTCTCTCGCCTTGGTGTCGACTTTTACTGACAAAAATTCACACATGCTCCTTCGATTGCCCATATTATTCCAGGCCAGGGCAATAATTCCTCAACCCCGGCAACAGTTCAAAACCAGGGATTTATATTTTTCCTTATACAAGAAATATGGACGCTTATTTTAAAATTTAATGTCTGGAGATAAAAATTTGGAAGAAAATTCTACATTTTTGACTGTATTTAGTATTATGTTAAAAAAAGAAAAAAAAAACATTACTCAACTTAAATTTCATCCCTAAGGAGGAAAAATAAGCGAGGAATGTTTATACGATTTATTCCATTCTAATACCGAAAACTAATACCACTGGACGAGAAACCTCAGTTATTTTTAATTTAGAAACATGTCAATTTTGCTATTATATTTATATGCCTCCGCTATACAGGTGCAATATTATCGGTCGATTATATCGCGTAATAACGCATGCGATATAATAGACCGATAATGCGTCCCGCAATTCCTATGTGGGTATTACCACAGATTAATAAATAGTTACTACGTAACAGATACTTCACTCCAATACAAAAACTAAAATACCTACGCTATAATAGCCTACAAAATCATAATAATAATACCAGCTGTTTGCAGTGGGGAGAAATGTACCATAAGTACGCACAAAGAGAGTTGAGATTCTTTTGCCCGCCGCGCGACTAACGTGTGTGCGTGCCATCCAGTAAATGTGCTAGGGTTATACGTATGATGATAATGGTAATAAAACGAATGTTTTAGAAAAACAATTATTTTTTTATTTGTTGATCAAATATTTTTTAGTTTAAGAAAATGACTGAGGCATATTTTTCGTTCCTTGAATTCCCAATTATTATATTTTAGTGTCGAAAATATTCAAAACCGCGTGAATAATTTTAATAAATAATCAAAAGGGAAACAGGAGAATTGGGAAACAGTGGAATTGCACAATAATCACACAATAATTACGTGGTTTCGGCATTTTGATAGTCAGCGCTGTACCCGTGACGCGCGAGCACTCAGCCAGGCGCGCGACAGCCCGGTGTTCGTTGTATCGTCGACGGTACGCGAAGTGGTAGGCATAAAACGCGTGGCCTTGAGCGAGTGATGGACGCCTGGTATTACGTAGCGTGCGTCAATACGGTAGTTTCCACCATTATCAATTGACGTACTTTTTAATGAGGTAGTGGGTTTATCATTTTGACAGATACAGTAAAAGGAGGCGGTAATATTTTGATACTAAATTCAATAGAAGCCAGTTAAAAAAATGGTTATAAAGCTCCTAGTGCAACGGCTCATCCGAGAAAATTCAATAGAAGAGGAACCTACTCCTGTAATGCTACTAGTACTAAACATCTGTATTCCAGTTCGATGAACAATAGTCCTAGTTACTTAGACTAGGGAACCAATAGAAATTTTACTCTTTCACTCTTTACGTCTTTTAATATTAATTTAACCTTGCAGTTATTAAAATATTGTCCTTAGAGTTACGGATTACTGCAGTTTGTTATTGTATTTTTTTTTTATTTAAAATCCATCTGACAGCCCTTTTTTGAGTGGCACAAAATGGTAACATTTTTTACAGCTTACAGAATAACTTAGTTCTTTATTATTATAATAATATAGCTTAGTTGAGTAACACCATCACCTTCTGAAATGTTCCAGGTAAGGTTCTTGTCGTTTCGGTCGAGCCGAATCTTTCAAGTTTAGCCTAAGCTTTTGGAGGCGTGATCAGACTGCTGCAACACGAAATGTAGCACGGGTTGAAAGAATTTGCTGTCCAGATTGACGCTCTGTTTGTGTGTGCTCGGTTCGTGTTCGCAAGCCGTCACACAATGGGCACTATTTTCAATTTTCTATTTCTGTACACGCCCTTAGGTGTTTCCTCACAGCGTTCCTTGTAGTTTGGTATAGTTAGGTACAAATTAGCGTTACGTTCCGCAATGTTACAATGAGAGCATCCTTCTAGTCGATACGGGTAATCGAGTTACTCGTTACTCGCTCCGAGCTCCGGAACAGAGGTAAACTTTCTAAAGAGCGCACAAAATTTAGAACAAAATTTAGTAATACGTAGTTTCTGTTTTATATGTAAAATTGCAAAATTTGTGACGTTTTCCCACCTGTGACTTTGTTTTTGGTTCCAAAGCTAGAAGTTAAACAATTTCACAGATATGTTTGCAGGCGAAATTTCAACAGTCAGTGTAACCCAAAACAATTTGTTGTTTGAATGTGAACGACGCATTCCCTATTGCGATTCGCTTTGATAGTAGGTATGCAAAAAGTTAAACGGTTTGGAGAGTTGTGGTTGCATTCTATTGTTGTTTGTTCAAATGGAAGATGCTGGTGGCATATGTGATTGTGTTATATCCACCAGAAGTGAAAACGAAGAATAAAAAAAGGCAATTTTCAAGTTCTGTTGGCAAATAATTCACTAACATCTAACGAATTCAATGCTAGTGGTAATAAGAAGAACCATAACCATATCCTCCAATAAAATGTTCACATCATATTATGTGGACAATGATATCTACCTATTACTTATATAGGTACCTAAGTTTATAGTAGTGCAATATTTGTAAAAAAAAACTATAATTTACTTCAACTACAAAAATGTCAGCATTTTTTTCATCGACGTCAGTGATGTCGAAAATATACTTTAGAAATAATCTATCGTCTAACATGTGAACTACTACTAACGGACTACATTACGATATAATAGTTTAACGCGACATTAGCCCACGTACAAAATTCTGACTAGGACCGTCAGGCAGTAGCCCACCAGACACAACACTCGTCTGGTCGAAGGATCCTCCTTTTTCAATGCAGGATGGGGAACTTCACACCATGTTCTCCATATCTATAAAAAAAATTAGCCGTAACCGGTCGTGAACAAATGCGTCATAATCATCCTCACGATGATGTTATTATGATGTCCTAGATACACACAAGCTTAAAGGTCCTTTAAAATCAAAATCTTTTCGACCTATTGCTAATTCCTTGTGTGACATCCGTCCCTTTTAGGGTCTCTCTCTAATAGGGTACAACATTCGTACTGTGATAATGTACTTGTGAATTTGTAATTTCAATGTGAAAAGTCTTTGTTGAGATTGTGAATTTGTGATCCTGTGATTTTGGGACCCTAATCGCCTATTTATTAACCGGAGTTAAATACTTGGACTTAACGCTTTATTGACAATGAGCCAGTGAACCATGCAAAGGTAATTGAGTCTTATTTCAGGCAAAAAGTAATTAAAATCGAGGCGGGACCACTTTGTTAGCAACTAAAAAGCGATTTTTTCTTGAGTTCCAATAATTAATCTCACATTGATTGACGATTACGTTTAATTTAAATGGAAGATCTTAATGCAATGACAACCGGGACCAACGGCTTTACGTGCTTTCCGAGGCACGGAATGTCAGTGATGTCCAAGATAAACTTTAGAAAGTACATTTGTATTGAAAAAGTCACATTGGTACTTGCCCGGATTCGAACCCGCACCCTGATACACGAGAGGCGGGCGCCTTATCCACTGGGCCATCACGACACATCTGTTTCTTAAAACTCCGAGGAATTACAAATAAAATTTTCTAAGTCAACGTAATTAAAGTTTCAGCCACAGGGGCATAAATACAAATAATACTTCTCGTTGACTTACTCGTAGAATCATGGTATTTGATTTCGACACGTGTTTTACAAAACACGTGTTATATAACATGTGTGGAGTAACACATTTTGCGGGCATTTTGCATCCAAAGCTTGGTCTGAAATTGTGGTATTAAAACTAAACATTATATTTTCGTTTGAATATTTCTATAGGTAAAGAAGAATAGAACCTACTGGTTGACCGACTTTACAGTACCTACATTTTTATTCTATTCTTTTTCCTCTGAACACTTTGAACGTCGCAAATTGTATAACATGTGTAACAAACTTGACGTAATATACCGAAAAGTCCTCAGAGGTAGCGAATGAAGGTCCCAAATACTTCGCAAGTACCTTCGGGCGCTTTATAGAACATTGTGGGTTAGGGTCCAGTAGATAGCAGGATTTTTGCGGAACATCACAGTTTTGCGTAGGCGTGAATTCTAGTGTTACGGTCGTGTGGAACATTTATTAGGCACTCAAGAGGTAATCTTATCAAATTGTTGTGTCTCCGTTCGCTGGAATGGCGAAAGTTTTGCTTTGTTGACGTATAAAAAGTCATTGGGGTTGTGTGGTACTTGTTTTATGGAGTACTAGGTTTTGATAGTGTCTTTGTTGGCGTAGATTTCAAAATTAAGCAACGCTTTGTAAAAAAAATATACAAAGTACTTTTAGAAACTGCAATAATTTTCAGGATTACTTAAATAGCCTTTCAGATTTGAACCACTCATTTTATAAGACTGGATGTTAAATGACTTCCAAAGTTTGACAAATAATCAACAAATTCAAAACTTCGATAGAACTCATCGTCATCATCATCAGCCGAAAGACGTCCCCCAAAGATCTCCACATGCATCAATCCTGCGCAGCTCGCATACAACAGGACACGGCGATCTCGATGAGATCATCGGTCCATCTTGCGGGAGGCCTGAACACGCTTACCGATATTACTACTTCTAAATATTTCTTTTAGAAAGATCTATTGACTTATAATCCTGCAGGACCAAGTCCAACGGGACAGTCTTCAACAGATTTTCAATATAAACTCTTATTTATTTTTGATTGTAACCTTAAACACAAACATTAAAGGAGAAACCAAAGCATTCTCTGCTTTCCTCGGATATTTCCCCTAGGTAACATTTCACTAAGACTCATTGCTTCGTTAACTTTAATTTTGTTTGTCTCTTAATTTTAAATTAAGCTTCTGGCTTTAAACGAAATTCTTTTCACAATATTAGAGGTTTCTTCTTAATGTCACAAGTGTTTAATAAATAAATAAAAGTTTATTAGCACGTATTTTGGCTTTCTCATCGTAGTTTGACAGTTACTTAGGCAAATTATTTGCTAAGAAAAGTTTTTATCTCGACCTTATATTGGGATAAACTCAGTGGTTAACATCCTGTGGTGACATCTATCATCCAACTAGAACCTTCAGGTGGTTGCCCAGAGGAGGATGATGAACTTTACTCTCTGTTCCTCAAACCTCCACACTAGGTGTTGCAGGTTTGAAAGCGGGCGGGCATATACCAACAAGGGGGAAGCTTACCTGCGACATGAAATCAGAAGTGGGGTAATTTGCAGGAGAACCAAAACCACCATAGCTCGTCGCATTGCCAAATTTAAGTGGCAGATGGCAAACTTAAGTGGCAGATGATGGCTGGCACACAGCTCGTAGAACTGGCGGCCATTGGGGCGGAAAGGTTCTCGAGTGGCGACTGCTTACCGAAAAAGGGGTATAGGCAGACCCCCTGCAAGATAGACCGATGATCTCGTCAAAGTCGCCGGGTCCCGTTAGCTTTTTTTTTCAGTTTATTACCGCATCAGTTCAGCTTTTGTGAAAAATCGTTATTTTTTATACACATAAGCGCTGAATGTACGTAGTCCCATATAGGCTGCTAGTATAAAAATAAACTAATTAAAAAGTATGAATTACTAATTAATGTAGACAAACATAACTGAAAGCTAAAATAATAAAAGATTCATGCCAAAAACGTTCGCGCTTACTAAATTAAATACTTTCGACAAAGTTAGGGTATTGCTTCACGATGTTTTAAAAAGTTGTCGACAACCCGACAGATGCCAGATTTATTAGAAAAAAATCGCGATTTATGTTCAGTCCAATATGTGGTGGACTGATTTGTAAAATACTTAGTTTTTTTTATTAAACTTCTCTTATTTGGGACCAAAAATATGAAAGGTGCAGAAAGGTGCAATTTATTTGTAAAGTTTTTGTTATTACTGTTAAAAAGTATGGCATTACGGAGATTCATACTATTTATTACTATTACAAAATTAAAATTATAAACCGATTGTTAGACTGAGATAAACTCTCTGTCTAACAATCGGTTTATAATTTTAATTTTATTATAATTTTAATAGTTTTGTTTAGTTACTTTGGTTGTATAACTGTTGTTATTGAAATAAAATAAATAAATCGGTATGTTTATCAGTCTTTCTGTTACACTTTCACAATAAACTACTAAACTGATTTTGATGTTTGGCACGGAGTAGGCTTTAACCCCGAGGAGAATACTTATTCCACTTTGTCTGACTTATGATATTTTATACTATTTTTCTCGCGTCTTCTTCGTTTTGTTCTAATAAAAGACCAAAGAAGGGCTTTTGGACGATAATATAAAAATATAAATTGTCAAATTGGTCATTCTGTTCGGTTAGTCATTGGACTCATTTTTATATATCTAAATGAAATAATAGTTTTGCACATATTCATCGATTAATTTTCATATAGGTATCTAAACAAAAAACTAAATTATAAACACATGAAGCTAGCATATTAGCCATTTGCAGTAAACCAGCACAATTTACAGAACATTATTTAGTTTTAATGTGTTGGCAACCGCCCAAGACCTGCAACTAATAGCTAATTTAGCAAAGAATAATAATAATGAGTCCTAAAAATTTATACTAACTATGACCGCCAATTAAGTATCTACATATTCTATTGAATATGTTGCGATTACTGCTGCGTTTTGTCCACTCCGGGCGAAACAGGAATTTCACATTATCCATACTTCCATACTTCCTATACTTATACTTATTATAAATGTGAAAGTAACTCTGACTTTCTGTCTGTCTCTTCTTCACGCCTAAATCGCTGAACCGGTTTGAATGAAAAGTACAAATACAGTCTGGGATCCGAGAAACGACATAGGTTCGTTTTCATACCGGAAATCCCCCAGGAACGGGAACTATTATTCCACGCGGACGAAGTCGCGGGCAAAAGCTAGTAACTAATATTTTTGAGATATGTGTTGGACGATAGGTACCTTTTTATGCTAATTGTGGACGGACAGAATGAAAACGCTTTAAATTTTGACCGTACAAAAAGCTATTTAAATTAATTTTGGACGGTCAGACATTGGTGCTGGTGCTGATTCTCTTATTCACAAACTAGACAAAATTTAAGTTAAAGGACAGTAGATAAAATATTAGTTAAGTCCTGTTTCGAGCGTATGTATTATGTATGGATGGGTGTATGTATTTTTGTATGTCTCATTACATGGCACGCTCTACAGCCTAAACGGAAACGTTAGACGGATTTCGACATATTGAGGTTGTTGAATATATCACCTCATGCTTAGATATAAAGCTGGCTGACTATAATATACAGATATTATAGTCAGCCAGCTTTATATCTCTATACGATTGATGTGTCTGTGTGTTACTTGTCTAGATACTCACGATAATGCTGCTTGTATGTCTTGTATTTTTTCCTAACTATTTATCATTATATTATTCTACTGCATCACTGTGTTTACGCTGCTAATTCCCCAACAGAGGTGTCATTGAATTTGTCTCGGTTGTTAGGCTGTGGCTGTGAGGGTAGGTATATCAATTCGAATAAAAAGAAGAAATAAAAAAATATATAATTGAATTATTAAAAAAACCCAACTGCTATTTCCGAAGTTGCAATTGGGTTTTTTGATTATTTCATTATATTTTTTTTTACAATGGTGTGCCAACACACCTCCCGAACACTAGGCGCACTGTGGAGCAAGTTTTCTTATTTTTATTTTAATGATTTCGGAGCCTGAAATTGACGCTCTTAACGTGTATTCCGGTTTGCGTAGTTTAAGCATTTTCCACCAGTCGACCTTGGGCGGTAAAGAAATAAAAAGGCAGGTGCAATTTTCCACTCCGTTTCTCATACACTCTATAGAAGCATTAAAGTTCCTCGTTTTGCACACATGAACCGCTAAACAATGAGACTAGAAATAATCCTCTTACTAAATAATGCTTTTAGCGTCAACACCGCAAAATATTCACTAGTTCCTTTGAAACGAAAATGGTATTTATTTATAGTACGGGAGCCGGTAATAGGAATATTTGCTCTTATCTTTTATTTTATAGAGCACTAGTTGTCCTTCTTAGTGTTACTGCTTCGCTCCGTTTTAAATTATGGTTTTCCGAACACAAAAACATGAGTAAATAGCTGTATTAAAACATTGGAAATCCAAATCAAAAAGGAGATATTTCAGAAAGTGGCCAGAAAGACAAAACGCCAATTTCATAGGTCACCTAATCATAAATATATTAACAAGGTGTAAAAGTAATCGAATTACCTAAAACATTACCAAAATACCGACAGAATTACCAGTATCTGCAGAAATCAAAGTTTGTCAAGGTAAAGTTAGAGGAACTAGATGGCTTCAACTTGGCAAATGAACAATCGCTGTCCAAGCCAGATGTACCGCCGTTTGCCAAATTATGCTCGTTAGACTGCCGACAGCCATATCCTCTGTTCATTAGAACTGTGGTTTGAATATTTGTACTGATTAATTAATTGTAACTCCATTATTACAATGTTACTGGTCCACATAATTATCTCATTTTGACCATAATTGAAACCACACCACTAAACTTGCTAAACAAATTTTGAATAATGATTGTTTATTAATCAGAAATAATAATAACTGTAACATACTATTTTGTCCCTCTGTAAAGGCCTGTTTTCATGCAGAGAAGACAAAACCATTGATCACCACAGCTGATGGTAAAATTGGTAAATGTATAGTAAATATAATAATATGTGCTGCTACTTCGGCGCCTTTATAAAATAGGTGCGTCACGTTGGGTGCCCGCTGTTTTCAAACGACGTATGGCGTTGTATGAGAGCATTTCGGAAAAGTTGGCATCACTACGTGATGCTCGTAATGTGTATCATGACACACGTAGTACGCTGCACGCAACGAGCATCGGCCCGCGCCTCCGTAAACGAGGCCTTGAGATTACTCGTACATAAAACAATTTTTCAGTATTATAAGTGTTGATGGTTGACTAGTTCTCGATATCAATGATTCAAAATTCAAAATCTGTTGTCCCAGTATATTTATTTATTTATTTATTCTATGTATGTGGCCGCTTGCCAAAGCTTGAGGCAGTTTGGCTGCCTCATTGAAGAGAACATAATTGTTGAGAAATACAATACTGGAACACAGAGTAACCTTTCAACGACCAATCGACACCCGACTGTCACGCTGCCATTGTCTATCTATTGTGTCTTGAATCACGTATGTTCGAAGGTTTAAGCCAATCAATGCACCAGTGGGCAAGCATTGTTAAAAAGAATGTCTTCAATGAAGAGGTTGAAGTAGTTTGCTATAAAGCAAAGAAGCGTTTCCTGTGGATTAAATCGTCTAATTCGACAATATACATACACGACAATATAAATAAATTAATAAATATCTTCGGACAACTCACACACGGTTATCTGATCCCAAGCTAAGCAGGGCTTGTGTTATGGTAACCAGACAACTGATATACATACTTATATAATTTTTGTAAATACATACGTAGTATGGATAAATTACACCTAGACACAGCACAAACAATCATGCTCATCACACAAAGTTTCTCCTGGATGGGAATCGAACCCGCGACCTCCGGTATAGCAGTCAGTGTCACTAACCACTAGACCAACAGGCCCGTCAAACTTTCTCTTCAGGTAGCGTTTTAAACTTTCACTCTAAATATAGGTAACTTAAATGATGTTAAATAGTAAGAGCAAACAAAGAAAAACTCAAAATAAAAGATCTCCAAACCCCTATCATATAATATAGTAACCTCAGATCTAAACTACCGTAGAACTTCTAACTCTAGTTACACTAGTTTAGACGGTTCAGAGTAAATGACGCGAAAATAATGCCGCATTGGAAATACGTTGCAACTTACCACGGAATATCTCGCAAGATTGTGTGATCGGTTTCCATAACCGATAATTCATTATCGAGTTTTTCGAACACAGTAAATAGGCGGACTTAATGCCTTAGGCATTTTCTACCAGTCTACCTTAAGGTGATGCAGAGATAAAACATAGTAGGTGCAAGAAAACAGAAAAATTACAACACAACAAGAGTTTTTCGCGCCCGATTAGCAGCGTTCTTTCAAAATCGTTGTTTTCTAGAAACATATGATAACAAATGCTTGCACTGTCTGGACAGGTCCACTCAAATCTGTGTCTCGCAAGAATATCTCCACGGAATATCTCGCAAGATTGTGTGAGTCGCTTCATTATTGGTTATGGAAACCTTGGAGATTTTCAACGAGATTTTGAACGAGATTTCGAATTGGAACATGCAATGAGATTGGTTGAGAATTGAGGGTAAGACCACCCTCAAATTTTCAGTGACTCATCAGTTTAACAGCTGGATTAAGTAATGTTTACATCGACAATGGTGCTGATTCTCTTGTTCACAAACTGGACTAAGTTTAAGTACATTTTACATTTATGCGGACGAATTTTTTGATGCCCTGTGAGGCTTTGTACTCTTCACGTGACCAGAGGGCTGGCCTTTTCTTGGGACAAAGAATTAGCATTGCCATACAACGCGGCAATGCTGCCAGCCTTTTGGGCACCTGTCCTTGACAGCGATGCGGACGAATTTTTTGATGCCCTGTGAGGCTTTGTACAAATTGTATAAATACCTATTTACTATAGTATTATTTATAAGTTTTGTATATATTATTTTTAGATTTCGTAGTTAAGAGACTGTAAGTAGTTTTATTTTGAAAATATATAAGATTAACGAGTACATTTTTCTCATTTTATTTAATTAAAAAAATCGACGTTTTCTTTGTGGTCATATTTTTAGTCGTGTCTTAATTATCTATGGAGTGTCTTAATTACAGAACATCAATGACCAGTTGGTCGCTGCACGCTGCATTACACTGTTATGGCCCATCCCGTCTTTAGTAGACGCCTTCCTTTATACGTATATCGTAGCTTGTAAGTAAACGCAGTTATCGAATGTGTGTGTGTAATATTGAAGGTAACCAAATAATTAATATCTTGAGATAACTCAAACTCGGCCATTATTTTGATCCCAAACTAAGCAGAGCTTGTACTACGGTAATCAAACAACTAATACATACCTATTTATTTAATGTGTCAACACATACATATCGATGGTCATAGGTTGACAACTCGTAACCCACATTTTTTCACAAAATGAGTTATGTACATCAAAAATTTTGAAATTAAGCGCCGAATCTTTCTACTGACAACTCGTAATTCACAAAAAATGTCACTCGAACAATTTTTACCAGAGTTGACAACTCACAAGGAACAAGTATCAACTTGAACTCACTATTGCGCGAGTTACGAGGTGTCAACGCAAAATGCAGTTCGCAAAAATCACTGACAGAGTAAGATTACGGTGCGGATTTTAATTGTTTAAAAATAGTTTTATATTTAATTACAACTTTAAATACGTCTATTTATTTTCGAAAAGTGTCCTTGAAGGTATATTGGTAAGTTTTTATTTTTTATTTTACGTAGAACGCTCAATTAAAGCTCACTATTGAAATTTTAAGCTATCTTATCATCGATACCTTTATAGGTATCAGATAGGTATGTAAAACTAATTAATGAGATGTATTGAGTTATCTATAATATTATTAAGCTGAAGAATAATTGTTTGTTTGTTTGGTTGTACGCGTAATCTCAGGATCTACTGGTCCGATTTAAAAAAAAACTTTATTTTATAGATAGCCCTTTTGCTTCAACATAGATCATTTAAGCAGGCAATTGGATAATTAGGTATTTATCTCGTCGTCTCTTGTTTTAGTGTTATCATGGAGCAAAACAGTGAAGAAGAGCTTTTTAATAATGTTGTAACGGGCTTGAAGGAACAAGGACTAGTTTCTGTAAACGTTTCTCGTAATAAGAGGAGTGAATTTGTGTACGAAAGTCAATCACAAGAATCATTTCAAAAGTCACCGAGCTCTTCTGAGTTACAGTTATACACCTACGAGGTCAATAGAAACGGAGAAATGTTACTTCTAGCATCAGACCGACTTGAGAATGTTCTCCTGGAACATTCTCAAACCTGTACACCTGTATTTAACACCGAACAGAGCTGTCAAGATAATGGCAGGACAGATACGTGTTCATCACTTACTGTTTTAAATGATATTACCACTTCGTCATTTTTAAACCAGCCTCAGCTACCTTCCAGCCCACGTCATAACTCGGAAAACATTATCGAGAGTATTTTAGAAGTCATACCTGATGCAGAATCTCCTACAATTTTGAATCCATATGATTTTGAAATTGGAACTTTTCATGTTGTTGAGGAGACACGAGGTGATACCAGCTCTCCTACTATTTTGAACTCGTATGATTTTATCTTAGAACCTAACCCAGGTTCATCAACACAACATACATCAACTTCTCCTGTAGTACCTACGAGTATTAGAACGCGTGGTGATCAAAACTATGATCCTGATCAGACGTCCTGCTCTTCTGAAGATGATGACAGTGGTATGAACGAAGGGAATAGTACTGGAAAGAATACAAAGAAAAGAAAAGGCTTAGCTGAAGCAGAGCATTGGAAAGCGCGTATGAATAAAAAGTTACGAGAACAGGGAAAAGACTTCATAGGATGGAGAAGAAATGAAAATTCGTGTAATTCGCATAATGCACCACGAGCAGCAAGAAAATTGAAAGAGACTTGCAGTTCTACTTTCTGTCGCTCGTCCAAAGAACGCCACTGCCACGAATTTACATCAGAATGTAGACAGCGATTGTTTGATCTATTTTGGAGTTTAAGTTGGGATCAAAAGAAAATGTTTGTGATTAACACTACTGATAAAATAAAAACTTTAAGACCCAAAGAAAATACCAGAAGAGCAGCGTCACTTCAATATTATTTAAAACAAGGGGATAAAAAATTAAGAGTTTGTAAGAAAATGTACTTAAATACTTTATGTATTGGAGAATGGTCAGTAAGGAGCTGGGTGAATAAATCCGAATGTGGAATGTTCGCAAGAGAAAATGCTGAGCAAATAGAAAAAAGAAAGAGGGGAGAGAAGAAAAGACTGTCACGTGAATTTTTAGTCGAGTTTATTGAAAATTTACCAAAGCTTCCTTCGCATTACTGCCGCAAAGATACCTCTAAAGCATACTTGGAACCGATTCCTGGAGGTATGGTGGAAGTGTATAGGACCTACATTGAAGCGAGCACAAAAAAAAAACTTGGTTCCGTTATGTCGAACTATGTTTGATAACATTATAAAAGAAAAAAATATTGGCTTCCAGCAGCCGAAAAAAGATTTATGTGATACGTGTCTAAGTTACCATACTAAACAAATTTCGGAACAAGAGTATAAAGATCATCAGCTCAGGAAACAAAACGCAAGAGAAGAAAAAGAAAAGGATTTAAAGGAAGCAGATGAAGGAAAATGTATTGTCTTAGAACAGGATGTTCAAGCTGTGAAGGTATGTCCATATATAAGAGCCAGCAGTGCCTATTACCGAAGAAAGTTGATCAACCATAATTTTACGGTTTATGAATATCCATCCAAAAAAGTAAGATGTTACTGGTTTTCAGAAGTCGACTGTGATACTCAGGCGTCAGTCTTTGTTAGTTGCATATTAGATAAACTACATGATATGATTTGCAACTCCGATGGCGAATTTATAACAAAGCCTATCATTATTTGGAGTGACGGTTGCACCTATCAGAACAGGAATGCAGTTTTAGCAAATGCTTTATCTAACTTTGCTGCCGTGAATAATGTGGTAATTTACCATAAATATTTAGAACCTGGGCATACGCAGATGGAAGTGGATAGCGTTCATGCTGCTATCGAACGTGGCATTAAAAAATATGACGCTATTTATGTTCCATCACAATACGCCGATATAACTAAGAAATCACGCAAAGATCCATACGACGTTAAAATGTTAAAATATGACTTTTTCAAGAAATTTGATGATCCGAAAGTCATGCGTTACGAAAGTATTAGGCCTGGCAAGAAAAAAGGAGATCCTGTTGTCACAGATCTTAAAGTTTTACTATACGAACCAGATGGCAAAATTTATTATAAAATTAACATCTGCGATAAAAACTATTCTTTGTTGCCAAGTAGACCAAGAAATGTTAATTTTCCAATATCAACCTACGAGCAACTTTTTAAGGATTCGCCTAAACTTACTTCATGCAAATATAATGATTTGCAAGCTCTTAAAACTGTAATACCTTCTGATTATCATTCATTTTACGATAATTTGCCGCACATGTAATTTGTTTCAATCTAATAGATAATGTTTTTTTTTAAATTGACAACTCGTAAAGTAAATGTTGACTGCTTGTAACACGTTAGTAGTGAAGTTTTTTTTAAATTGTTACCTCGTAACTTTTTGTTTATTGTTCATTTAATGAAAAAGCTATGTGGACAGATTGTTGTTTAAGCTATATCAATAAATAAGTTGATAACCTACCAATTACTTTTTTGTTTTATTTAATTTTTTGTTATTTTCGAAATTAAACAGTTTTTTCCCTCTCCTGTAAAATTTGATACATGGCAGTTACGTGTTGTCAACCTTTGACCATCGATATAATGAATTTTGATTCAGACACAGAACAAACAATTACACACACAGAATCGAACTCCTATTTCATACATCAGCTGTCATGGTAATCCCTGAAAGGTTACGAGCTCACGCATGTCTGTTATATTTATAGTAGTCAGGGTCACTAACAACGACACCAACAGGTGTCAAGTGTGTGTGTAATAAAGAAAATAGTTTTTTCTTCCATTTACTTTAATATTTTACAGTCAACACAAAACATTTATTCATCATAGTCATTTATATAGGGTTAAGTCAGCCCTCGGATCTAAACAGAGGCCGATCATACCCTCGTTTAACCCTTGTTGCCCCCCAGCTAAACAAGCTGAATCTATATTTGACCCGTATTATCTTTCCGTGATACGATAGTCACAAAATAGAATGAAACCGTTTGGTTTATGCAGGAAAACATCTCAAAGTAAACGTACAAAGGATACCAGGAATTGGGTGTAAAATATAAAATACTAGCGGGTCATCCCGGCGTCGCACGGGTTTTGCATATCTTTGAAATTCTTGGTTTTTCTCTGTTATAATATGCACGTATCACATTATCCTATTTCTCACCTTTAATATTTTTCAACGGATTTTGATGCGGGTTTTTTAAAATAGACGTAATGATCAAGATGACAGTTTAAATGTATATAAAAAGATGGTGTTATTGTAATGGTTGTAATTACAGTAACAAAGGCCAGGATTTTAAGATTGTGTAAAATCCGTCCGAAGTTGGGGCGGGTTGCTAGTATATTAATAAGCATCATTGAAATCTTCTTTGTCGTACATACAGACAGGATACTTCTTTTTATAATATTTAAAGATAAAATATTGTATTTTTTAAGGAATTTCATACGCTAGCTGTCATGGTAATCCCTGAAAGGTTACGAGCTCACGCATGTCAGTTATATTTACTTAATATCCATAAAATAGGGCGCTGAAATATATGCCAAGGAAAGCCTAGTGTAAATCCTTTAATATTTTGGGCGGTTTGATGTTTGGATTACTTATTAGTCGACTGGAATATGTTTGTCAAAATTTAAATGGTTTACAACACAATACCACTACTGTTTAACATGGTCACAATGTATGGAACGACTGATTGTTATTTTTAAGGCGTCTTCTCATACACAGAAGGCATTGATCACTTACTCAAGGCAAATTGACTTCAACATGGCAAGGGCCGACGGCTGCCGGAACTGCGGGTTGTTCAAAAGAGGTACCGCGACCCCGAACACAAAGGGGTAAGGAAGAACATGGGTGAGTTTTAGTCAGTAGAAGTCTGACACTGCCTTCCGCTCCGCCCAGAGCCGGAAGAGTTATTTGATGATCAGTCAGTGATGTCCAAGAATTATTTAAAAAAACCGGCCAAGAGCGTGTCGGGCCACGCTCAATGTAGGGTTCCGTAGTTTCCCGTCCGTCACAATAAGTGTTCCCACTTATAAGTTTAAAAAAAGGCTTTTGTTACGTTGACATACTAAGTACGCAGAAATTATTTTGTACAACCTTTTTGTCTTTTTTGTACAAAAACTATTGTTTTTATCAAGTTCAAAATAATTTTCCTAGAAAGACCTTATAAAGTTCTACTTTCCAGGTTTTTTTCATTTAAACCTACGGGTCAAAAGCTAGAGGGGGAGGGGGGGACGCTTTGATTTTTCCTTTTGGAGCGATTATTTCCGATATTATTGACATTATCAAAAAATGATTTTAGTAAACCCCTATTCATTTTTAAATACCATGTTTTATTAGGGTAGCCCCCCTATATGTAAAGAGGGAAGTGATTTTTTTTTAACTTCAACCCTTACGTGTGATATATTGTTAGATAGGTATTTAAAAATGAATAGGGGTTTGCTAAAATCATTTTCAAAAGAAAAATCAGAGCGTCCCCCCCCCCCCCTCTAACTTTTGATCCGTAGGTTTAAAAAATATGAAAAAAATCTGGAAAGTAGAACTTTATAAGGACTTTCTAGGAAAATTATTTTGAACTTGATAGAAAGAACAGTTTTTGTACAAAAAAGATAAAAATGTTGTACAAAATAATTTCTGCGTACTTAGCATGTCAACGTAACAAAAGCCTTTTTTTAAACTTTTAAGTGGGAACACTTATTGTGACGGACGGGAAACTACGGAACCCTACATTGAGCGTGGCCCGACATGCTCTTGGCCGGTTTTTTAAGCTTATAAGTGGGAACACTTATTGTGACGGACGGGAAACTACGGAACCCTACATTGAGCGTGGCCCGACACGCTCTTGGCCGGTTTTTTATTTAAGTTATATTTTTCACGCATTTTTTAAAATTAGTTTTCACGCAGTCGGGTTTTTTTGTTTTTTAATATTTTTTATTTTATTTTATAATACTTAGTTACGGTTCATTGTAAGTCGTTATAAGATGGAAAATTACGCAATCTAGTAATTTCATTGAGGGAGTTATATCGTGGGGATTATTAGGTAACTTGCGGTGGTCTAAACTACTGATGATTAGTCCCTCTAGACTAGAGACCTAACTCGGCTCAAAGCTACATATGCTTGACCTTTAGCAAAAACGCGTGAACTTAAATCAACCACAGATCGGTCCAAAGTAGTTCTTTGGAGCTTGTGTACAGTGACACGAAAGTGGTTTTTTTTTACCAAAAATATTTGTTCTTCATGTTTTTTCGTGTTTTGTTTATTTGTATATCGTTTATACTTGAAATAAAAACTTAAATCAATGAGCAAAATTAGCGAGAATGATTGTTTTTTAAACAACTTTAAATCGTTATATATCCTAAACTATTATTTAAAATGAAAAATGATAAAAGAAACCTAAAGATACCTATTCAACGACACCCCACTCGACATAGTTCATCGACATATTTTTTTTTCATTTTGACAATATGGCGTCTGGTTGTCGATGTGGAGAATTTTGATTACTGTCATGTCTTTAGTGACACTCGCAAGGTTAAGACGAATCGATTGACGTAAGAATGATCAAAATCGGCCTACGCATTTGGTCTCTAGAACGCCACATAGAATTAAACATACATAGACTGATAAACACATTACCCTTTGCGTCGCGCAGTCGGGTAAAAAGTCACATTGGTACTTACCCGGATTCCAACTCACAATTACTCGAGAGTCTCGACATAGATATATTTTAACTTAAACAGAATTAAACTAAACGGACCAATGCAACCACAAAACTGTATAAAACTGTATAAGGTTGAAAGTTTTACTGTGACCGAGAGCCGCAACATGACACCCAAACCAATTAACCGAGTTCAAATTAGAACTTTAGCGACAGTGCCCTCCGTACAGATAAATTAAATCATTATTAAAGTCAGGTTATAATAAAATGCCATGGCAATTACATGAAACAGAGCAAAAACCACCAACGTCCGAAATTGTGGTTGTGTTTTGGATTATAATTTTTTTTCAGGTTTTTTTTTACACCTACAACTGAGATGAATTCAATATTTAAGTGTATTATGGAGGCCTTGCAGAGCGAGACAGCTGAGGCTAAAAAAGTATAGTGTAGACTGCGTTGTATAAAAAGTCATTTGAAATAAGCCTTATAGGCCTTGTACGAGTACATACAGGAATTCCCATCCGAAAAAGGCAGTAGGTACGAAATTAAAACGTGATTTATTATTCCCTTGGGTTCTCATAAAATATTTTTTCCTACCTACATCATATCTACAGAACATGCAATCCTTCATATTCCATTTTATGAAATAATAACTTTGCCCGCGGTTTTTTACGTGTGGCAAAAAGTAGACATATAGCATTACACTCTTATATAAATCTATCAGTTTAGAGAGTTAAGCTTCAGCTAAGCATGTTGTTGATTTTTATCTCGTCTAGATTTATATCTTCGCTGATTGCCTGGTGGTCACCATTTTGATTCTGCTCCCTACAGTTGCAGGGATTGGGACCGTAAACACAAAGTAAACAATCCGTAAGGCAGGCTTGTGAAAAAAAACTTCTTTGTCATTTGCCACATTTAAAAGCATTCAGTTCTAAATACTTCTCGTAATTGTTTGCGGACCTTTTCCCTTAATTTACTCCAAAGTAAATTAAAATAATAATTGGATGTTTGAAAAGCGAAGTCCATTAATTCTCCATAGCCGACCGCCATATCGTAAGGACATTATACACTTAAGAATATTACGCACAAATCTTACGTAAGGTGCCGAGCAAATGTTTGCTTAAATTAGGATCGGTACACATGAGAAGATCTCAAACGGGATAATTGGAAATTTGGTTTGTCGTGATAGTGTGAATGTCTTATTAGTGTGGGAGCTAGTGTTTATTCGTGACTCTGTCCTTTTGGTTTAGAGATTTCGTTTATCTTTCTTATCGTAAGTGGGTGGCGACATTTATCGCCAAACGTCTGGTCAACTGACTACGTTAGCATACACCAGATACAACACCCGTCTAAAATAGTTGAGGATACTCCCTTTTTGAAAGATTGCTACAATCAAATTGATCATGATGGGCAACAGTGAAAAGGTGTGTTGGTAGGTCAAAAAAGTCTTAGAAACATTCAGAACTGGAGTAGAGCTTGCTGCAAGTGCGAAAACCTCTTCCATTTGTCGCAGAACCGTGAAGAGATCCAAATGTTACTGGCTAACCTCCCGATTGAGCTGCGAGGTGTCACGTATTCATTCAAGGAACCATTGAAATATATGTTCCCTCCCCCTTTCAAAATACTCCCTTCCCCTAAAATTCTTCTTTGAGGAAGGTGTCGGTGGTGATATATCGGAATTCAACGTCGCTCACTGCATGTCATTGAGTCCTGATGGTGTTCACTCGAATATACTCTACGAACTTCTTAACCTTCGTTGAGTGTTTAAACATACATGCTACCCGGTCATCGTTTGACACTACGTTCAATGTACAAACTAATGGGCTTTCATCATTGTGCCTAGCAAAGTGCATTGTATACCGCCTAGAAAAAATATTACTGAACAAAGGCAACCACGTGACATACACAAAGGCACAATGCCGAAATCGGAAGCGTTGGTCGCCGCAACGCAAACATTAGCGTCCTATTGCTAAACGCAGCGTATTCAGGCGCAATGACGTCAAACAGATGCCGCGTCATCAGTCGATTAGGCCATTGGCTCTAACTCTACCGCATTATAAACCGTATGCTTTCAAAATTAAATCACAAATTAGTGTGAGCATTAGTATGAGCAGTCAGACAAAATTTACAGTCCAATACAAGTGGGTAACAATACAATTTGATAGATTAAATTCATACATTAATATTCTGTGTTCAAATTCATACGCTCTGGTAGTTACACATTAGTTCAGTGACATTAGATTTAGGCTTATTTATTTATTTATTTATTTAGGATCTCCAACAAAGAAGTAAACGTTACAATATATAAACTTAAACTAGGTATTTAGTTAGGCTTACGTGTGCCTAATTTTGAAATGTTCGCTGGAATGTTTGCAGAATTAGATTTATTGAAATGGTAATTAATTGGGAATTATTCAAATCATTTCCCGTAAAATATGTTGATGTGTGTTGTTTTTTAATTCCCAACCCAAAAAGAGGAGTGTTAAAAATTTGACCGTTAAGTGTATGTCTGTCTGTGGCACCGTTTTTTTTTTAAGTAGGTGATTTTTCATATTTTATCAAAATCATCAATAAAGTATGATTTATTCCATTCTAACAGAAACATTCTAATACCTATGTTTTTTACCTTTTTACGAATCATTTATTTTTTCTACACTGAACGGATACCTGAAAGTCACGTATTAGTATTGGTTTGGAATAGAATAGAAATGATGAATGAAACAAATATAACTTTTCTTATTAGTTGAAATAAAAGGATCAATTTAATGTCTAACAATAAATATTAAATCTGATGTAAACGTTGCATATTAAATTAGTACTCTAGTACTATTTTTTATATCTACTACTTATTATATCTATAGGTTGTAAAGAAAATATTCACATTTTAAATATAAAAAAAAAACATATTCTTTTGTGTCTCGCCTTTTCAAACGATATAGAACTAAAAATAAATTAGATTTTATAGAGCCTCTGGACATGGGCAAATTACCTTCATACAAATTCAAAACCACTTATAGCCCGAGAGGTAAGCGTCTTATAATGCAACCCTTTTCCAAAGGCTAAATACAAAATTCGGTACACAAGCCACTCGACTCATGTTCCGAATTTCATATTTTAGAAAGCTCTTTTAAGATATACCTGTAGATTATATTAACCGAAGTATTTGTATTTTTTATAAAGATCATATATGATGACAACATACATTTAATTAAAACAAATGTACTTATATAAAAAAAATATACAACCTACGCCCTCAAAATAATAGAGATTGAAAGTGCGGCTGACAAAGGAGTTGATAACTTTGAAACGTCTGAACCGGTTTTGATGAAACATAGGTATAACTTAGTCAGCCCGCAAAAACCCGCATCCTAGACAGGCAGATACACACACAGATTTACACTCCAAGTATAGTTCGCGTCACGTAATCTTGCCCCTCTGAAGTTCGTCGCAATTGGCTGCGCAGTAGTCGATTTTACAACCAAACGTGGACCGCGCATGCGCGGTTTTTGAAAGATGGCGCTTGTAATGGCGTCTCTGTCACTTGCACACGTTCGATGCTTACTTCTGTCCTGCTTGCTCAATGCGAATGTTCACGATTGTGAACCCCGCTAGCGCCATCTAGCGAGAATACAGCGAACCGCGAGTGACGTGAACATCGCGCCGTGTCGACCTGCGCCGCCGCCGCTCCGTCGACGCGAACTTCACTTCGCTCACCGCACCGCCGGGCGCCGCGCCACGCCGCCGGAGCAGAGCCAATATCGCCGCGGGACTGCGCGCACGTCGTAATAAGTTGGGATCACGACGCTATTCGCCAGGCAGTCCGCCATTTTATCCCTTTTACAAGTTTCAATAAACGAAGATTATCATATATCAAAGGGTGGCATTATTTATTGGTCTCTCACCCCAACATTTGGCGACCGTGACAGGACTGACCGTGAGAGGACGTGACAGGAATGTTGGGGTGAGAGACCAATAAAATAACGCCACCCTTTGATATATTATTCTTCGTTTATTAAAACTTGTAAAATGTAAAGAGGGATAAAATGGCGGACTGCCTGGCGAATAGCGTCGTGATCCCAACTTATTACGACGTGCGCGCAGTCCCGCGGCGATATTGGCTCTGCTCCGGCGGCGTGGCGCGGCGCCCGGCGGTGCGGTGAGCGAAGTGAAGTTCGCGTCGACGGAGCGGCGGCGGCGCAGGTCGACACGGCGCGATGTTCACGTCACTCGCGGTTCGCTGTATTCTCGCTAGATGGCGCTAGCGGGGTTCACAATCGTGAACATCCTCCCGGCCCTTGAAAGAGTCTGCTTTCAAGACTTCTTCTTCTGTGGGCAGCCGAACTATGTACTGGCTGCCCCTGCGTATGGTCCCCTTGGTTGTATAGATGTCCACGACGCGGCATACATTGTCGGATCCCATATGCAGGCGCGTCACTCTTCCTAATCGCCAACGTTGCGGCGGCAAATTGGCATCTCGGACGAGCACCATGTCTCCAATCCTTGGGTCTGGAGTAGCAGCCTTCCACTTATTCCTTTGCTGCAATTCAGCGATATACTCCAGACTCCACCTCTGCCAGAACTCTTGGCGTATTCTTTCTACCTTGTGGTAGGCGATCTTGGAGTCTTCCCCTGGAATGGAAGGCATCGACGTCAGTGGCCGACCGATTAAGAAGTGCCCGGGGGTTAAAGGGTTAAGGTCGAAGGGGTCGGACGATAGAGGTGATAGAGGGCGAGAATTAAGAATCCCCTCTATTTGTGTGAATAGCGTCGTTAGCTCCTCAAAGGTAAGCGAGATGTTCGACGCTACCCTCTTTAAATGGTACTTAGCTGCCTTGACACCCGCTTCCCATATGCCACCAAAATGTGGTGAGTATGCAGGGCTAAATCTAAATTTAATACTTTCTGAACTAGTAAAATCTATGACAGACTCACGACTGGAGCGCAAAACCTTTCCTAACTCGTTGTTTGCCCCTACAAAGTTCGTGCCATTATCACAATATATTTCATGAGGTTTACCTCGACGAGAAATGAATCTTCGTAAACATAAAATAAATGCGTGCGTGGTAAGGTCACTCACCAGCTCCAGATGAACTGCTCGGGTGCTTAGACAAACAAAAATGCAGAGATAACACTTGGTATTGCGGTTACCTCTTCCCTTTTTACTAGCAATCAAAAAAGGACCCGCAAAATCTGTACCAGTACAATAGAAGGGGTAGGCAGCACTGGTTCTAACTGACGGTAAGTTACCCATTTGTGGCGGTATTGTTTTACCTTTATATCTAACACAAACAACACATTGTTTTGTTACCTTTCTTGCTAACACCCTACCACATATAGGCCAATACATTTCCCTAACAGCTGCCAGTAACAGCTGTGGACCTGCATGAAAAAGGCGATGGTGTTCGTGCTTCATCAATAGAAAGGTAAGTCTATGCTTGCCATCTAGTATTATGGGATGCTTTTTATTATAATCAAACTCTGAGTTTCCTAACCGACCTCCTACTCTCAGAAGGCCTTCAGAATCTAAAAATGGGTTTAATGATAATATCTTTGATTTCTTAGGTAATTCTAAACCCTTCTTTAATGCTTCTACTTCTAAACTAAAGGTCTCTAATTGAGCAATTCTTATTAATATATTTAATGATTTATATGTTTCCTCAATTTCTAAACAGCTACCTAACTTAATCCTATTTTTACAATTAAAAGCAAACCGCATTACATATGCTACTATACGAATTAACCTATTAAAACTAGAATACCTATCAAAGTCAATTACTGATTTAGTGTTATTTTCTACTTGTATGTGTACCTTTAATTCAGGTAAATCTACACATCTATTTAATTGGGGAGGCCAGGCCGAAAACTCCTCCTTCAAGAAGGAGGGTCCTTCCCACCACAAGGATTCGTCCTGCAGACGCTGAGGCTCAACGCCCCGGGAAGCTAGATCTGCAGGGTTTTGTTCAGATGGAACATGTCTCCATGAGAATCCCTGAGTGAGCTCGTTAATCTCTATGACTCTATTACTTACAAAAGTCTTCAATGATTTTACTTGTGCCTTAATCCAGCCTAACACTACCGTTGAACCTGTCCATATAAATTTATGATTAAACTCATGAGCCCTAATGGCTTGAACTACCTTACTTGACAGTCGAGAACCTAACAACGCACCACATAACTCTAAGCGAGGTATGGTGGTAGCGGTTAGAGGTGCAACCCTAGCTTTAACACACAACAATCTAACCGTTACTTTGTTCGCACTGTCTATTGAGCGCAGGTAGACGCAGGCCCCATATGCATCCTTTGATGCATTGCAGGCCCCATATGCATCCTTTGATGCATCTACAAAACAGTGCAAGTCTACTGATATTGGGTTACTACACAAATCATTTCTAGGTAAAGTTATTCTAGACAAACGTTTCATATTCTCTAAAAAATGTGTATCACATAATTTGTCAACAGGTGTTAACGAGTAATCTGTTGGTAATTCTTCAGTCTCCCAAAATTTTTAAGATCACTATGTATTTCTCTTGTAAAATTGCATGTCACATGACTATCCTTGCCTATACCTATTGGTCCACTAACTAACCACCCTAGCTGTGAATCTTGTAGGATTGGTTTTCCTACACCCAACGAAATACGCTTACATCCTACTATACTCCAGAACACATCTGCCCCTAATAAAATATTAACCTCAGAAGGTTTGCAGAAGTCTGGATCGGCCAGCATGATATTTTTGGGTAGATTCAATTCTTTAAAATTAACAGGCGCTCCTGGCAGCATCCCTGTAATTTGTGGTACAATTAGACACTGCATCTTACAACTGAATGAATTTAAACGTGATTTTAAAGTAAAAACGCAACGTTCAGAAATATTAAATGCCATATTGTTTATGCCCGAGATACAAATTGGTTCAGTACTTTTTGTTGGAAGGCTTAATGCTTCCTTTAAATTCCTGGTCACAAAGGACGACTGACTGCTGTAGTATCTGTGGTTGTATCCTAGAAACCAACTTGTGATTGTCATTATATTAAATAGCTTAGAACTGAGCGTTGTACATATTTTAATGTAATTAATATAACATTTTTCTGGCGACGAGATGTCGCTCGATAATTTTCATTTCGAAGTATTCTCACAAAACGAAGACTGGGAATGCTATATACAACGATTTGAAATAGAGCTCGAACTCCATGGACTGAACACAACAGACAAAGAAACACAACGTAAAAATTTATTACTATCCAGGATCGGACCGAAATGTTTCAAGGTACTTGTCGATCATTTTAGACCAACAACGGTCACAACAAAAACGTACATTGAACTAAAATGTGTATTAAACGAGTATTTTGGTAAAAAGACCTATGTCCTAGCTGAACGTGTTTCCTTTGCCACCTCTATTCGAGACCCGGACAACACAATCGCACAATATATTCAAGAACTGCGTGCGAAAGCTGGATACTGCGAGTTCGGAAACAATCTGGATGAACGGCTACGTGACCAACTGGTTATTGGTATAAACAATGACCACTGGCAGCAGGAGCTCATCCGCCAGCATCCCGAAAATAGTGCCAAGTTTAGCGACATAATAGCCACTGCAAAAAACCTCGAACAGGCCAATATCCAATCACAACGGATCCAACATATGAATATACAAGGAACATCGAACATCGAAGAAAACATTATCAATAAGGTATCAAACACAAAAGCACCTTATAAAAACAAGCAGCGAAACAATTATGAAATGAACAGAAGCAAATTATGTATATTTTGTGGATACAAATACCACAATAAACTCATTGATTGTCCAGCACGAGGCCAACAATGCTCTGCCTGCGGAAAACAAAACCATTTTGCAAAAGTGTGTCTATCATCAAAACTTAAAAACACGAGAAGAATACAGTGCAATTGCTCTTCACAACTGAATCAAAATAAAGTTAATAGTGACGAAGACAGTTTGAATACCTTCCAGGTAAATTCAAAGAAGAAACCAACTAAGGTTATGATACCAACTAAAATTAACGATCGAAACATCGATATGCTATACGATCCTGGTGCAGTACACTCGGTCATAGGAAAAGACCTCTGGCAATCATTGGGACGACCGAAACTTCGCAAATGCAGAAACCTCATCGCATATACCGATGTAAAAATAGAAACCCTCGGTATTTGTCAACTTATGGTTGAAGCTTTCAACACCATCAAACTAATGGAAGCATATGTAACCATAGAAAACGATATACCTCTATTTGGTCTAGATTGGTGCATAGAATTTAACATCCCCATGCCAGAAGGCTCTAAACTGTGCAACATAAAACCGCACAATCACAAACAAACAAAAACAGACGAAAATCAAGACAAAAATTTAGAACAGGAACGCATTGAACTAACAAAAAAAATAATGAATGAATTCAAAACACTTTTTGATGGAAATCTAGGAACAGTCAAAGGTCATCTTGCTAAAATTTACATTCCGAGTGACGTCAAACCGAAAGCATTTAGACCAAGACCGGTACCCCTAGCGTTAAGAGACCAAGTTGCTGCAGAGTTAGAAAGACTTGTAAATGAAGGAGTCATTGAACCAGTAGATACAATGAATACGCCAATAGAATGGGCGTCACCAATTGTAATAGCTCTGAAATCAAACGGAAACGTACGTATATGTGCTGACTTCAAAGTAACTATCAATAGATACGTGCAAACAGACGACTATCCACTACCTCGTTTTGAAGAGATAACATCGAAGCTAGCAGGAGGTAAATTTTTCACTAAAATAGACCTTAAAGACGCATATCTACAACTGTTAATCCACCCTGATTCCAGAAAATACCTAACCATATCAACTCACAAAGGATATTACCAATACAAACGTTTACCATTTGGAATATCTTTTGCCCCAGCATTGTTTCAGAGAACAATGCATCAAATATTAGCTGATATCGATGGAGTTGTCTGCTATCTTGATGACATACTAATAACAGCAAACACCTTACCTGAACATCTAGAAAGAGTTCGTACAGTACTAAAGAGGCTTGAAGCAGCTGGCATGAAAAGCCAAATAACAAAATGCTCATGGCTCCAAGAAAGTGTGACTTACTTGGGACACAGAATAGACAAAAATGGCCTCCACCCAACAAAGGAACATGTTACAGCAATAAGAAACATGCCTGTGCCATCGAACGTGCAAGAACTTAGAGCATTCTTAGGATCCATTACTTATTACGGTCGTTTTATTAACATGCTGCATACGCGCTGTGCGCCCTTACACCGATTTCTAAAGAAAGGAAGCTATTGGGACTGGACAGAAGCAGACACACAAATAGTAAACGAACTCAAGAACATCCTCACCAGTAACGAAACATTAGCACACTACAATGCCGATCTACCCATTTATCTGTCCAGTGATGCTTCCGATAAAGGTCTAGGAGCTGTCCTTTTCCATGAAGAACAAGGTAAAATGAGACCGATAGCATTTGGATCAAGAACACTGAACGATGTAGAACGCCGCTATTCAACAATAGACAAAGAAGCATTGGGTATAATTTACGCAGTTACAAAATTTCACCAATACCTCTATGGGCGTAAATTCGTACTCTTAACAGATCACAAGCCTTTAGAACGCATTTTTAGCCACGACAGAGAAACCCCTAAGATAGCAAGCAACAGACTTCTTAGATGGGCGATCATCCTAAACAGTTACGACTATACCATCCAGCATTTGTCGTCCAAAGAAAACTCGCCAGCTGACGTACTATCCCGCTTACCACTTCCATCTACGGGGCAATCAGAACGAGAAAAGGTCGGATTACCACAACATGCACACCTTCTCCATCTTCGCCTCAAAAATCTACCTCTAACTAAACAGCGCATACGTAAGGAGATTCTAAGAGATCCGATCCTTAGAGAAATTAAAAACTTTATAACAACTCACTGGCCAGATAAAAAAAACATTGACAGCAAACTTCATACATATTATGAAAAACGTGACGAGCTGTCATTTGAAGAAGGAATTATTTTATGGAACGGAAGATTATGTATACCAAAACAATTACAACAAGAAATTTTAGAAGTATTACATGATGGGCACTGCGGTATCACGGCCATGCAATCATTAGCGCGTTTACATGTATATTGGCCCAACATTAACAACGACATCATAACGTTTACCAAACAATGTAATCTGTGCCAACAATCAAGGAAAAATGATAACATAGCGCCAGTTTACTCTTGGGGAGTACCAGCAGAAGCATGGTCAAGGATACACATCGATTTTGCTGGACCAATTTTTGGTTTTACTTGGTTAATCGTGATCGACGCATACACCAAGTGGTTAGAAGTCATTCCTATGAAGAACACTACCAGTTTGAATACTATCAACAAACTAAGGAATATCTTTGCAACATACGGAATACCACGATACATAGTAAGTGATAATGGACCTCAGTTTACCTCAAACGAATTTCACGTATTCTGCACCTCAATGGGAACCGTTCATATCAAAACAACTCCTTACCATCCACGATCTAACGGATTAGCCGAGAGAGCTGTCAAAACATTCAAAGAAAGGATGCTATCAATGAATAAATCGGTAGACCTGAACGAACGTTTATGCAGTTTCCTACGAAGTTACCGAAACACTTCGCAACGCGCAACAGAACGAACACCATACGAGTTGATGTTTGGCCGGAGAATGCGAACAACACTAGATCTCTTAAAACCAAACATTGAAGCCAATCTAGAAAAAGCCAGACTAAGGCAACAACTACAAGACCCAGCTTACGACAGACCTGTCAGGTCATTCACCTCTGGAGATTTGGTGTGGGTTAACAACCCCCTGGAAAAAGGCTCAGCACCAGGTGTCATCAAAACCAGAACAGGACCTTATTCTTACTTGGTTGAGATGGGCGGTGAAGTTAAAAGAAAACACATAGACCAACTCCGAGGCCGAGTTTCCCCAATCGATGAGAATAACAATCGACAACACAACAACAGTGGAAATAACAACCAACAGTCTAACTCTCAGGACAATCTGCCCACAAACAGTCACCAACGCTGCTGTTCCTACTACTTGATCAACAGAGACCAGCGCACAGGGGTAGGTGATGCCTCCACCGCCCCACAACAGCAACCCGAACAACAACAGCAACCAGAACAGCAACAGCAAGCAGCTGCTGAACAGCAGCAACAGCCTGACCCACAAGCGCCACGCCGTAGCGGGCGAGCGCGACGTCTTCCAACACGGTTCGGCTTATTCGGATTATGAGGATACTCCAATGCTCCTATATGAGGGGGGAGTAATGTAGTATCTGTGGTTGTATCCTAGAAACCAACTTGTGATTGTCATTATATTAAATAGCTTAGAACTGAGCGTTGTACATATTTTAATGTAATTAATATAACAACTGCCTGTGTCTAATATCACCCGAGCCAGGCAAGTTTGTTGAGTATGTTCA
Source organism: Athetis lepigone (assembly GCA_033675125.1). Classification (NCBI taxonomy): domain Eukaryota; kingdom Metazoa; phylum Arthropoda; class Insecta; order Lepidoptera; family Noctuidae; genus Athetis; species Athetis lepigone. The sequence goes on from CM066237.1 coordinate 9,512,529, forward strand.
TTAACTATTTCTACCATAGCGGTACACAACAGAACCTGGCTGGTGGAGACTGCAGACAATGAAACTGCTGGTGCCTGACTTGTAGTTGCCGGCGCAGTGACTAACGAAGTCTCATTTGCATTGCTGTGATTATTCGACTTATTGACATGTAATAATGTATTGTGCTTATGTTTACAAAATTTACAAAAACTTCTGAGACGACAACGAAATACTTTGTGTCCTTCACATAGGCAATTTGAACATAGTTTCAAATTAGATACTTCCTTAATTCTATCTTCTACCTTCATGTTCTTAAATTTTGCACACTCATATACCTTGTGGCCTTGCTCATTACATATTAAACATAACTTCTCACATAAATTTTCAACAGAAGAAACATGACAACAAGATTTCATAACATTATTATTTAAATTATCCTTCTTATTCCACCTGTTGGAATTATTATTCTTGTTGTATTTATTGGAACTATAAAGATCACTATTTTCTGTTGTAACTGAAGTTGTTTCTAAAATATTAGCACGTCCACGAATAAAGGTGTAAAAGTTTTCCAATGTAGCAATATCTAACAGGTTATTTTTATGCTCCTCCCACTTCCTACTTGTAATTGGATCTACTTTATTGGTGAGCATAAATATAATCAAAGTGTCCCACTTGTCAGTTGGTTCACCTAAAGTATTTAGCGCACGTAAGTTCTTTGAAACATTATCTAATAAATCACGCAAACACTTGTAGGACTCCTTTTTTATGGGTACAATATCAAACAATGCCTTAAGATGGTTGTTAACAAGAATGTTTTTGTTATCAAAGCGTTTACACAATAATTCCCAAGCAATAGTATAATTATCAGATGTCAATTCCAATGATTTTATAACTTCCAGCGCACTACCTCCTAGCGATGACCTCAGGTAATGGAATTTATTAATGTTTTGAATTGATTTATTTGAATTTATTAATGATTGGAATGTATCCCTAAACTCTAACCATTTTAAGTAAGATCCATCGAATGTGGGTAACCTAATTGTGGGTAACTTAACTGATTGCAAGCCATGTTCTTGACAACTGCCTGTTTTACTGCTACATGCATCATTGAAACTTTCTTTTTCAACCTTATATTTATCAATAATATTTTCTATAGTAGCATGAACCATATAAAATTTACTTTCAATTGTTGTCCTTAAATTTAACTGTTCATCTACCTTGGACTCCTTACAAATGAATTCTATTGATGTTTGGATATCCTCAAACTTTTTAAATAACTCTTCGCTGTTCTCTAAGCGTCTCTTTAGTTCAATTAAAATTAAACTATTAATTTCATGTGACTGAATATCTTTTATGTACTCAGCTAACTTTGTCAACCTACCCCTTATATTGCCTCTCTTCCTGACCAGTTCATCCATTTCCTGATCTTTTGACATAATTTCAACAATTAAATTTAGTTATTGTGAAATAACACTAACTCTGCATAAAGCAAAAAACAATGTGCATCAAACCCAATCCGTGTGAGGTGTTTGCGCTCCACTCGCCGCCGTTGTCACGTAGCTGCCACGTGGCCGCGTCGACCGACGCGCTGCGCGCGCACCCCACGCCGTCTGCGAAGCCCGACGCTCCGGTACAACTCCGGAGTCGGGGAGACGTGCCACGTGGATGGTATTCGCCTGAAATAGTCGGCGTATCCTATTCAAGCATCAAGCGTGCACAAGGATGCGAACAGTGGGAGAGTGCAATTCGCGAATCAAGGCCACAGAAATTATAAAAAGAACCCAGCGCTTTGTCGGCAAGCGGGTGAACACTGCAGGCCTGCACCCTATTTGCAGTCGTTTTTAACGATTATAAAAGCTGAACAACCACCATTCACACAAACAGAAAGTTGAAATAATAACGTAGGTAGAGAGAGGACAATAAATAGAATAATTATAGTAGTAGGTAGGATATAGGCAAAAAACGGGATATAACAGGTAATTGGAACGAGCACTTCCCTCGGACAAACCTCCTGACTAGACGCCCTCCGTCCAGGTTCGTTCCCCAACCACGTGTTGTAGTCACGATGCACGTTGGGGCTCGTCGTCCAACACCATACGCTCCCGGCCGGTTCGAAATCTTCGATTCTTCACGGTCGCCAAATGTTGGGGTGAGAGACCAATAAAATAACGCCACCCCTTGATATATTATTCTTCGTTTATTAAAACTTGTAAAATGTAAAGAGGGATAAAATGGCGGACTGCCTGGCGAATAGCGTCGTGATCCCAACTTATTACGACGTGCGCGCAGTCCCGCGGCGATATTGGCTCTGCTCCGGCGGCGTGGCGCGGCGCCCGGCGGTGCGGTGAGCGAAGTGAAGTTCGCGTCGACGGAGCGGCGGCGGCGCAGGTCGACACGGCGCGATGTTCACGTCACTCGCGGTTCGCTGTATTCTCGCTAGATGGCGCTAGCGGGGTTCACAATCGTGAACAGCGAACGTACTGTTGTTGCCAAAACTGTTAAACTTTGTTATGGTTATTAATTATTTTATTTTCACCGCCACAACATAAATCAAACTAATAACTGCTATTATAAATACAGTAAAATATTGCCCGTTTAGAAGCAGCTTTACAATCGCAATGTTTACAACTTAATTCGATTATGTAATAAAACAAAAGAAAAACACCGAACGTAACACTTTTGTACGTGATTGTACCTGCGCGGTCGTCACAAAAGCCTAACTTCAGAGGGGCAAGCTTACGTGACGCGAACTATACCTGTTTTAGCATCGGGGGTCAATAATGCCTTGTATCGACATCTAATGTTCAACATTTCAACTACAACTGACACCCATGAATTTGACTTGTCAGTAATGCCGATAAAAACCATCGCCAACCAGACAAATACGGAGGTTGTAGAAATTTCTACTATGCACCTCATAGCTATTAAAAAGTAGTTGCATTTTTTATTCACTCACCTCTCGAGCTATTCATATCTTAAAACTAAGAAAGATTCGCCAAAGCCGTGGAGAGCTAAACTATCAGCCAATCTTGCCGAACTTCGAAAGCCAAAGTTTCCAAATTCAAAACTGTTTTACTAGCACTTAATAATTTTAAAAACAAAAGAAAACCTAGTTTCTTTAAACAAAAAATCCAAAGAGTTCGACAAGCGCCGTGCTCTCCCGAAGAGTGCCGAAGATTACCGAAGATTGCCGAACCAAAACCCGCAATATCACCTGTCAAGCAGAACATTTATCTTAATTACAATCAGTCCTTATTTTAACCGCAGTAATGGAGCTGAGACAAAGAAACGATGTCTGCTGTTTTACTTTTGCAAATTAAAACGGTAAATGAAAATTTCTACACTTTTTTTCTGTAATTAATGAACTAAAGTAGAAGGTCAAAAGAGTCGAGGTGTAGTCTATTTTAGCAAGTTCTTACAAAATGATAAAAATTAACTTTGTTAGTAAATTGGTTAATTTGAATTAATAGTTATTTTTAGTCTTTTTATGTTGAGGTCGGGTCAGTCTAACCAGATCCCGTTGAGTACCAGTGTGTTACACGAGCGACTTCTTATCAGACCTCCACAACTAGGTAATTTGGTACACCTTGGTTAGACTGATTGTAATATTTTCTGACTTTACGTATAGATGATCAAAGATCTGGGAATAACAATCAGGACCAACAAAAAAAAGCGGGTCAAGTGCGAGTCGGACTCTAAAATAACTACAAATTTATGGTTTTTGGAATTTTTCCTTTACTTGTGCTACATGACATTGCTTCTTGCCAAATTTCATGATTCTAGGCCAATGGAAAGTACCCTATAGGTTCTGATTCCCTTCCCAAATGTCTAACTATGCAATATAAACCGCCGTATCTTTTTATTGCGTTGATTTAGAATTTCGATTTTTTCACTGCTTTAAGAGATAGTAGACCTCAGTATGTAATATTTATTTCAGCTTAATATCTCGACGCATTTCTGAGAAAAAGGGTCTTGACAGACGGACGGACGGACAACAAAGTAATCCTATAAGGGATTCGTTTTATCTTTTGAGGTACGGAACCCTAGAAAACGGTTTATGATAGTCACGATAATTGTGAGAAATATTACAGACTCTAATAGCTCAATGTTACAACCCTCGGATGAGAAACAGTAACTAAAAACACGGGTAAAACTTTTAACTGCATACACAATCTTTGTCTTACTTAACCAAACCCTTTGAAGGCACTTACAGTGGGTCAATATATTTGCCACCATGTGTACTAGCACTAAGAAAATTGAGACCGTCAAACTACACCGCGATCCTGTTTACTTTTCAACAATGGACTGTTTAACTTGGTCGCCAGTGTACTTACGACATGTAATATCCATGTCATGGTCATACCAATATGTAGCAAAGGTGAAGAATGACTGGTTTATCTTAGATTCGATTCTATACAGCAAACCTCAAAACGAATTACAATTTCTCATATGGACAGCATATTTTTAGATAAACGTAAAAGTTGCTTTTTTATTTTTTATTCTCAATTTATTTAGGGACAGTAGTCCCCAAAGACATGAGAGCCCCAGCGTTACCTAAACTAAACATTGTAACAGCAACAAAAAAAAACAAAAAAAAAACGGGAAGGAGTCATTGACGTGGAATGTAAACGAACCTAAAAGTTACTAATTATTTAGTCAAACGTCAAAAATAGAATAATCTGTTTCATACTTTGGCTAGTCTTAGTTGAAAGCGACTAGGGCTGACTAGGGAAAGTACGTAATCATAAACATTGAATGTTATTGTATATTGGGTTGTATAAGGCTAGCACGTCACATAATGATCACTACTATTATAATGGTAGACTACCATTATGGAACCGTATTCCCTTTATAATTAGTAAATCATTTTGTCAATTTCGGACTGGTCAAACCTCGATTAGGCCAGACAGTTCTCGTTTGACATAACGTGACGTTTAATTAAACATAAATTCATTAGTGAAATATCGAAACACTATTGGTTTCACTTTTGACAAACGTTTCTTGTCAGCCCTGCACGCTAGCACCTCTAGAAAAGTGTCAGACGATTCTCTTTCGAAAACCATATACGCACAAAACTGTTGACAATGCTGAATAAGCTTATGACAATGCCACACATTCAACAATCTATTCTATTCTACAATGCCACTTGTCTAAAGGTACTGAGGTATGACTAGTCAAATTTAGAAGTGCCCCAGCTTCAAAGTTTGTCTATAACATCAGAGTAAATTATTCTGACGTATAGTGTAACAGCGGTTTGCTCTAATATTTGAGACCATTCATGAACTGAGGAATGTAAGATGTTGGCTCGCTTAAATTAATACTAAATGTGTGGAAGGCTTAGTTGGCACGCCTTTGGGTGTAAGCTAGGGATATTCAGCCGGGCAAAGCGGGAAAATTTAGAAATATTTCGTCATGACTCGTGTCAAATTATAATTAAACTTGATGTAATTTTGTAGGAAGGGTTAGATCACAAATATAATGTTACTAGATTCCCGCGGTTTCACCCGAGTGAACTGCAAGTTAATGTGTGTAATTTCTATAGTATCATCCATAATTATTGTTTTATATTTTTCTTTTTATTTTTATTATTTCTTGTTTACGTATATTTTGTCTCGTGTATTCATACATTTTTATATTTTGAATGTTCGGTTGTATGGTAAAATTTTTATGTTTATGTTTAAATTTTATTGTGTGTAATGTTTAATTTTATTCTGTTTTAATGATAACTTAATTTCAATTTTAATTTTAATAATTATTAATAATACAATGTTATTATTTTTTGCATGATGTGATCTCCTTTAGGAGGATCACAACGACTTTTAAAATTGTTTTTTTTTTTTAATATTGTGCATGTAATGTGTATTCTCTGTTGGAGATCTATATAAAATAAATAAATAAATAAGGTGGATGATACTATAGAAAGTACACACATTTACGAGCCTTGGGAATGGGAATAATAGTACGCACACTTATTCAACTCTATTCAGCTTATGCTCATAGAAAACAACGATTTTGAATGAAGACGCGTACGCCTCCGTTCAGCTCTCCGCGTCTGTTCAACTTTCTTACAAAATGTTGTTTTCTATAATGAACATAAGCTGTTGCGGAGTGTTATAATAGTTACCGTGACCCTGGAACATAAAGGGCAATCGAAAGAACATAACTGACACGCCCTCCCGCCTCACCCAGGACGGGAGCAGTCATTGGATGATTACCCACTCACCAAAAAAAAATTATATATAAAATTAACAAATGGAATCATTATCAAACCGACTGACAGTTTAAAAGATTAGCTCTTACTTACTTACAAGTACTTAAGCGCTTGTGGTTTACGTAAAACAAATCTTTTTTTAATCTAAGGCTTCGTCATACCAAGAAAGCACTTATTTTTCTTTTGGAGTATCTTAGACCATTTGGCAGTTGCGGAATGTTTATAATAGTTACCGATTACCGATTGCCCTTTATGTTCCAGGGTCACCCTGGAACATAAAGGGCAATCGAAGGAACATGAGTGGGTTTTAGTCAGTAAGAGTCTGACACGCCCTCCCGCCGCACCCAGGACGGGAGCAGTCATTGGACGATTTCCCACTCACCAAAAAAAAAGACCATTTGGCAGTGTAAGTAAAGTTTCCTTAAAAAAATGTGACAAATTTAGTAGGAATCTCAAACAAGACAACACAATCTACATTTGGAAATATCCTCACGTCTCGCCTTACAATATTGAACAGGCCCAACCTCTGCAGCCGTAAAATGAAGGAAAATGAAAGTTACTCGCCGCGACACTCCACATAAATATTCCGCGATTATCCTCGACGGGACATAATAACACAATTTAACACAAACTATGTTTCTTAATAAATATTTGGCAGTTCTACAGGCCTCGTGGCATTTTATTTATTGCTGTGATATTGTTAATTTTTTGTCGTTATTGGTAAAATTTATCTTTTTTGTTACGGTTCATTATATTTTTATCTTCCTGTGATGTAGATTACAGCCTTGAAACTTTTGCTAAATAGAGGGACCAAAAACCTTTTTGTGAACATTTTTTTTTGTAATCTAAATTTATTTATCTCCATAGACACGTAAGATCCTCAAAGATATTATTAATATTTTTTTTTTTTTTTTTTTTTTTTTTTTGGTGAGTGGGAAATCATCCAATGACTGCTCCCGTCCTGGGTGCGACGGGAGGGCGTGTCAGACTCTTACTGACTAAAACCCACTCATGTTCCTTCGATTGCCCTTTATGTTCCAGGGTCACGGTAACCACTATAAACATTCCGCAACCCCGGCAGGCGTTGGCCCTGTTGGGCCCCTTCCTGTGCTGACTCCTTCTCTTTGAGGCGCGCGTGGAACAAAACGCGCCGTCTACGCGGTCCTGGTCCTAGCCGGGCGGCGAGCTACCCATCGCTCGCCATCCGCAGAACCGCGCCTACGGTGGCCGGTAGTCGTCTTGCGACTCTCGACGTCTTCGCCTGGGTCTTAGTCCGGGGCGAGAGGCTCGTCGTTGCCTCTCGCGCGCCGCCGCTTCCTTCACTAGCATTACTGCTTCGCAGAAGGAGGCGACGGCATCCCATTCCGTCTCGCCCCGAAGCATGGCCTGAACCAGCGCCGGGCGCGAGAGGTCACCGCCGCCGATCGCCTCTACGAGGACACGTCGATGCTCCGCCCATGCGCGGCACACCTCGACTGTGTGCTCGACCGTGTCCTCCAGGCGACCGTTAAGATATTATTAATATTTAATTTCACCCTTGAAACATACTAAACAAATAATATGACGAAAGGAAAAGGGAAATAGTCTTTGATGTGAGACTGTATCCTACTAATATTAATATAATTTATTGTGTAAGTTTGTAACAATGTATGAATGGATGTATGATATGACTCTTTTTTGCAAAAATCGAATTTTAATGAAACTTCATTGTTTTGCTATTAACACATAACCTACATAGCATCACCATTTGAGCCCCAAGTGCAGCTACCCGATGCCTTTCTAAACGCTCTGATGAAATCACGGGGGACAGCTAGTTTTAGATAATATATTTTGTACTTTAATTTAATGACGACGTACGGTCACCAAAGCTGCTGGATGGCAATATTAATTCTTGTAATGAATTGCAGCCTTCACAATAAAACCATTCAAGCAAGGTCGATTACAACCCACGCCACTAAACCACCCTGACAGACTAGTAGTTGCGAGCCTAGGGCTCAAAATTTTCCAACAGACAACACAGACATAACCTTAGGAAATCCCCAGCAACTTGCTGCGACACATTCTCTAATTACTATTAACTTTTTAATATCATATTTTATTAAATTTACGGAAAAATAATGTATATTAATTTACTGACAACTTATAAATGCAAACTGGTTTTTTGGCTTGCACATGTTACCCTTCTCTCTATTAAAAAGGTTTAGACGAATTACTGAGCACTAAAAACATATAAAGTTGCAGTCCACCGTCAGAGTAAATCCTTGGTAGGAGCCCATAATAAATCAAGGTATTAACCTGTCAAACCTAAGATTTATCTTCGGCAACACACGGGGTGTTAATTTTGGACTTTCTTGCTACAGGGCGCCGGGTTGTGGTTTCGGCGGGAATTTGTGTTCGGCTTTTTAGTGCTTTGGTGTGTTGAGAGAATTTTGTTAGAAGATAAATGTTTATAATAATATGCTAACAGTAACAGCAGGCATGTTTTGTATGTAAGTGTGAGTGTGTAAAAACGAGAAGGAAAACCAATTAATTTGTTAGCATTTTCGTAGATAAATGAATTTCGGGAATCGAGATGCCTTCATCATCATCATCCAAGATTGGAGTCCCCACCGTTAACATCAGGTTGTTGGTTAATCTCATGGGAAGCTACATACCGCATTACAGAATGAGATATAGGCCCGAAATCAGGCTTGTAACTAATTTCAAGACCAAACAAGGAAGTATTTGTTGTAACGATACACCATTGCGTGTATCGTTGCAACAAATTATACACAGTAACATATTTTTTTGTGTACTTAACCCTTTTTTGGAGACGACATCATGGAACGGCTGACCTAGGCTAGATCGCGCATCAAAGACATCGTGGAGATACGATACGATTGTGAAAGAGATACAACTGCCTCGGACACAAAAGGCTAAGAAGGATTATGAGTGGTATTTAGTCAGCAGAAATCTGACACTCCCTTCCTTTTTCCTTGATGATTTTCCACCCACAAAAGATAATAAAAATACAAAACAATCAAAGAGCATCGTCAAGAGCCATGTCAATAGGCATAATATGTTCAGCAGGAAATATGCTTACAAAAAGAAGAAAAATAAGACAGCAACGATGCTTAGCAACATACATAGGTGATAATAGTACTTTCCAGAACGAGCTCGTTAACAAGCTATACTATACTAACGAGTTCTACAGTACTACGTATAAAGTAATCGGGAACTCATTCTATAAACATGTTATTGACAAAGTTCCTTGGAAACAGAACATACATAACAAAATTAGCCAGTCTATCTGAAACAAGCACGTGCGAGAAAACCGATCAGAAATTCTATTATGAAGCACATGTTTGGCTAATATGAACTAATTGCGATATGTTTCAGGTAGCCGATATAGTCGACACGTACAGTCACGAGCATAAACATGTATACACTTCACAAAGATTTGAGTCAAATTTCTCTTAAATGAGCCATAACCTTCAGTTGTAACTTATTTTATAGTAATCCTATCATAGACCTCTGTACAATATGCCCTAAAACTAAATATTATTATAGTTATTCCAAGAGAAAATTGATTTTAAAGTTAGCGTGGTGTATACATGTTTATACACGTGACTGTACAGTGTTGAGAATTTGTGCTGATTCGGTTTACGTAAATTTTAATTGGTATTGTGACTGTTTGAAGTGAAGTGATGTAAGATGCAGCAGTTGAGCGCTCGACTATACCTAAAGTAGTTTCTATATTGAATTCATTAGATAAAAAAAACCTGGGCCGATGTCATTTAGATCGCGACTGCAGCTAACAAAAGAGTTGATAACTTTGAAACGGCTGAACCGATTTTGATGAAACATATAACCTAAATTTTTTAAATAAATATCTAAATTAAAAACCTACTTTTAAATAAAGAAACCGCGTCCGAATCTGTTTATCCGTTGTAGAGCTACGATATCACAGACAGACAGACAGACACACATACCATATTAGTCAAACTTATAAACCCCTCTTTTTGCGTCGGTTACAAACTCGAGTGCTTTAAAATTAAAGAGTGACTTACCAGTGACTTTCAAAATTGATTCTTTACATCTTGTTTCTGTCTTTTGAGTTCACTTTTTATTTTTAGGCAGTCGTGTTTTTGATTTCATTTTGTCAGCAAATAAGGAGAACCAAAAAAAAATATTTTTACTTCCCCATGGTCAAAAAACACTAAACAAGTCCCTGGTCCCATTACCCAAATTCCAACTTTATTCCCCTTGTTTTGTAGTTCATTATCAATTAACGAAAACTGCCGAGAGCGTTTTGCTGTTCTATCTGAGTTTACCGTTACAGTCCTAAGGGAAATACACCAGTGTACTGGTAACAGCGAGGAATAGAATTTATATGCGAGAGGAAATTAGAAAGGGAATTAGGATGATAATTTAATAAGGAATACACCTCTAAGGTAGAAGAAGTCTTTAAGACGCTTTTATTTTTAAGTAACTAGAGGTCATTATATCCCAGACCTTTTCTCTCCTATGTTGAGTCGGCATCCAGTCGGACCGGCTGATTTATTAGTGTTTTACATGGAGCAACTGCCTATTAGACCTCCATAACCCAGTTTAGGCATTAAGTATAGTGAGTTTCAGGTGAAATCAATGTTATCCATTTATGAAAAAATGTATGGTGACATCTATCGCCTGATATGTGCATTACAAACTAACATTTTATATCAATAGTTTAATGCGACGCCTACAATCTATATACCTACTTAAACTACATACTCGTAAAATGAGAATTTCTTTTCTTTCTCCTTTTTTTCTTTTAATGCTCAGCCCAAACCGATGGTCTTAGAGACATGCAAGTTAGAAGGTATGTTCATTAGAAAGAATAGGTAGTAACTAAGAAAAGATTTTTGGGAAGTTCTCTCCTAAGCGGGTAAAATAAAGCGAAGCTGCGGGCAAAAGCCATTAGTATATAACTAACTAGCTTTTGCCCGCGGCTTCGCTCGCGTTAGAAAGAGACAAAAAGTAGCCTATGTAACTCTACTCTATCCCTTCAACTATCTCCACTTAAAAAATCACGTTAATTCGTCGCTTCGTTTTGCCGTGAAAGAAAGACAAACAGACAGACAGACACACTTTCCCATTTATAATATTAGTATGGATATACAAAATCCATACTAATATTATCTGGTTTTAGTCCGCCAGACACAGCACCAGTTTTGTCAAAGAATCTCCCCTTTTCAACGCTGGATGAGAAACTATATTTTACCGTTTCTCATATCTCTAAAGGTGTTCAAACAACTTTTGGGAAGCATATATTTTTTCAAGAGTCACACCTTCCTAAGGATAAATAAATCATTGGCTTATAGCTCGGCGTCCGTGCGGTTACCTTTTATATCAGCGCGGTACGTATAAAATATAATGATTTACGCCTTTACGTTCAAGGGAATCCTTACTTTCGGTAAATGGATGAGTTTCTTCAATTTTTTTTTATTTGAAGGTCTCTTGGCTCTCTTGCCCGTGGTTTTGACTGCGTGAATGACGATTATTGCTAGCTGAAATATATAGCTTACGCTTTTTCTAAGGTTTGCAAAAAGTTTGTTTAGCCGCTAAATCGAAAAAGAGACACAGATCTTTCGTATTTATCATATTGGAATGCATTCAAGTTATCAAGTTTTCAATGTTAACAATATTACAAAAAAAACTTTTTTCAAAAAAATAATAACCGCCTTCAAAAACTAAAAACACAAAAATAACCAAAATTTCGGAAGTCTGTGGCAACACAAATTAATTGGCAGAAGAGAAGCCACCGACTTCCAAAATTTTGGTTATTTTTGTGTTTTTAGTTTTTGAAGGCGGTTATTATTTTTTTGAAAAAAGTTTTTTATTTTTTACTTTTTAGTGTCATCTCTTCATTTTCATTGATTGACTCATCAGCATGACGAGTAGGTAGTTGTTGTCCTATGTTACACTTCAATGCTGTAAATCGTTGAAGAATTCCCTCGACTGTATATGGTTTCCATCATCAGATCTACTGCAGACCTTCATTACAACCTATATGGGTGCGAAGTTCTCATCAATTTAAATAATTAAGTTCAAACACAAGGTAGCTACTGTAAACCGTTGAAGAGTTCCCTGAACTATTCTTCGTCTTCATCATCAGACCCCTAATACAGTCACAACCCATCTAGGTGTAAAGTTCTTATCAATACAAATTAATCAAGCCCAAACACAAGGTAGCTGCTGTGAATTGTTGAGGAGTTCCCTCGACTGTCTCTCGGCTCCATCATCAGATCTACTCCAGATCTTTATTAAATTGTAGTGCTATAATAAAATACTTAATCAAAAACTTACAAACGCACTAGTCGCCCCTACGATTTTTGAAAGTTCCCCTCGATTTCTCTGGTCTCCTACCTTCAAACCTTGATTTTCTTATAAAAGGACCACCTTGGAAATGTCTTCTTTCCAACAAAAAAAGAATCATCCAAATCGGTTCATAAACAACGAAGTTATCCGCGAACAAACATAAAAAAAAAGCATATATACGGTCGAATTGAGAAACCTCCTCCTTTTTTTGAAGTCGGTTAAAAAGATGAAGTCACTAAGGTGAAGCTTTTCAAATACTTGATGACTAAAGCCTCAATGTTCTCTCCTCATCTAGAACTTATTTTTTTCTTACTCCCTCGCTGTTTTTTTTATTATTAATCCTTCGAACACACGTGATTTGAGACACAATATAAAGACAATAGCAGCCCGGCAGCCGGCTGTCGGTTGGTCAATGAAAGGTTAATTTCGATGCAGGATCCAAGACAATCGTTTTATCGTTTCTCCGAGAATCGTCGAGCTTTTCTGGATTGGCGCTTTTCTGGTTAACTCCACTGTTGATTCTGGTTTTCAGGAGTTGCAGTGGTTGGGAATAGTATGGCGGGATTGTTATCTAACACTGGTGCTAGCGGGAACGTTCGGGACGCCCGCAATCATATACTGATTGGCCTACTTCTTGGGACTTCCTCAGAGCTATCTCTAGCATGTCGTTGGTGCTGACAATTTCAAGCTAACTTTTTTTTTTTTTGGTGAGTGGGAAATCATCAAATGACTGCTCCCGTCCCTGGTGCGGCGGGAGGGCGTGTCAGACTTTTACTGACTAAAACCCACTCATGTTCCTTCGATTGCTCTTTATGTTCCAGGGTCACGGTAACTATTATAAACATTTCGCAACCCCGGCAGCCGTTGGCCCTGTTGGGCCCCTTCCTGTGCTGACTATTTCTCTTTGAGGCGCGCGTGGAAAACTAACGCGCCGTCGACGCGGTCCTGGTTCTAGCCGGGCGGCGAGCTACCCATCGCTCGCCATCCGCAGAACCGCGTCTACGGTGGCCGGTAGCCGTCTTGCGACTCTCGACGTCTTCGCCTGGGTCTTAGTCCGGGGCGAGAGGCTCATCGTTGCCTCTCACGCGCCGCCGCTCCCTTCACCAGCATAACTGCTTCGCAGAAGGAGGCGACGGCATCCCATTCCGTCTCATTATGAAGTTAATTACAGCAAACTTTCTGTTCTAAATATAAACATTTTTGGACGAAATTCAAAGGAACGTGGTCCCTTTTTACTATGAAAAGATCTTTATGAGAAATTTAACAATTTATTAATAAGAAAGCAAGCCATTAAGGTAGCTGGTAAACTGTTCTTAAGAGGTAATCAAAATAGAGCTTATTATCCTTTAACAGAAATAAGTTTGAATGGAAAGTTTAATAATTACTTACCTTATAGAATTCGCTTTGGAATAGCAAAAAGTGAAATAATATTGGGTTATAATTGAGTGCTGTTTTAATATAGAGTCAAGTTAGGCCCGGTTTCTAAAGAGGCGGAGTAGTCTTAACCAATGCTGCACTGAATTTTGTTGTAGCGGAGTGTAAAAGTCAAGAACGCTAATCGCTCTCAATCTATAACTTACTGACAAACTGACTCATAATAGGGATGACGACAGCATTAAAAAAATGGCATTCTGTTTAGTCCGTCTGATAGATCGGTCAAAAATACAAGACACGTATTTTTTGCTTGTTCAAATTGATAGAAAAATACAAAGATAAAGAGCATCAAAGTTCCGGAGTGGGGGCTTTTGACGTAACCGTCTTGCAAAAATTGTAGGAGATCGTGACGTCATGCGCAACTTCAACGCACTGTATAGTCGTCATTCTTCGTTTACGAAAAAAAAGAAAAATCCGGCCAAGAGCGTGTCGGGCCACGCTCAATGTAGGGTTCCGTAGTTTCCCGTCCGTCACAATCAGTGTTCCCACTTATAAGTTTTGAAAAGGGCTTTTTGTTACGTTGACATACTAAGTACGCAGAAATTATTTTGTACGACCTTTTGTCTTTTTTGTACAAAAACTGTTCTTTCTATCAAGTTCAAAATAATTTTCCTAGAAAGTCCTTATAAAGTTCTACTTTCCAGATTTTTTTCATATTTTTTAAACCTACGGGTCAACAGTTAGACGGGGGGGGGGCGCTTTGATTTTTCCTTTTGGAGCGATTATTTCTGAAATTATTGACACTATCTATCACCCTATTCATTTTTAAATACCTATCCAACAATATATCACACGTTGGGGTTAAAATTAAAAAAAAAAATCACTTCCCACTTTACATATAGGGGGGCTACCCTAAGAAATCACTTTTTTCCAATTTTTATTTTACCACTTTGTCGGCGAGATTGATATACATATTGGTACCAAATTTCAGCTTTCTAGTGCTAACGGTCACAGAGATTAAGGGAGGACGGACGGACAGACAGACAGACATGGCGAAACTATAAGGGTTCCTAGTTGACTACGGAACCCTAAAAAATACGTGTCCAAAACTTTTTGATAATCTACCTGACGGACTAATTACTTTTTTTGTCGTCTCGCCTATTGATACATCAACGCACAGCTCAAAATGCTGGTCGTTGAGTGTTCTTTGTAAAACGGTTCTACACGCGGCTTTAATTGCTGCTACTCTCCTGTATGTCCTAGCAATGATAATAATATAACTCTATAAATAAGCTTTTCAATAATAAAATAATTTGTCATTTCGAAACAATGTAGTTTTAGTAGTTTTTTTAGCATTAGCGCGTTCAAACAAACAAGCAAAAAAGTCAGCCCTGATGTTAAAATACATAGGTACTATTAATATGTTTTTCTTGTTTAAAAAACTTATCCCATACTAGGAGCTTCTCCAGTGTCTTGGGAGTATTTGTAAATATATAAACTCAAATACACAAAGCCAGATTGGACCAAATACCAGCCATACAAATATTTGTTCTGTGCGGGAATCGAAAGACCGAGCACCCAATTTTACACCTAATATTCTCAGAGCATTAAATCACAAAGTTTGCCCTTGCAGTAACGTGCACATAAACAAAAAAATGTCTGTCTCATTTAATAAAAAAACTTCCTTATATTGTTTTACCGATGATTGGCGAAAACTCCCGAAGCGCTGCTAGTTAGCCGCGGAGCCATTTTCCTTAATGCAAAACTTTATGGCGTTTCTTTTAGGAGTTAGGGCGTTTTTATATTGGCGATTTGCGAGTGTTTTCGTGAACTTTAAAGTAATCTGAATACTGGACCACATAGTCCAGGTGAGTAGAAACGTCATCATCGAAAAGTTAAAGAGATGATGATTTGTAATTATTTTTTCATCATCTCATCAAATGACTTGGACATCTCATCAAATGACTTGGACATCAAATGAATGGGAAACCATCAAATGACTGCTCCCGTCCTGGGTGCGGCAAGGGGGCGTGTCAGACTTTTACTGACTAAAACCTACTCATGTTCCTTCAGTTGCCCTTTATGTTCCGGGGTCACGGTAATTATTATAAACATTCCGCAACCCCGGCAAGGAGATGATGATGACATTCGATCCTTTGTTGGGGTTCTAGCATAGTTGGATTCAGCTGGATACTAGTGTTTTATGTGAAGCCCCTATTATTTTGCGTGAGCTTGGTAGGAACAAATCAGGCAATAAATATTATCCATATTAATAATTATAAATGGGAAAGTGTGTCTGTCTGTCTGTATGTTTGTCTTCCTTTCACGGCAAAACAGAGCGACGAATTGACGTGATTTTTTAAGTGGAGATAGTTGAAGGGATGGTCAGTAACATAGGCTACTTTTTGTCTCTTTCTAACGCGAACGAAGCCGCGGGCAAAAGCTAGTTTATAATAAAAGGGAGACACCACACGTCACGTCACACCATATAAATCAGTTACAGCTCTATTCTCTATCTAACATGAAACTTTATGGGTGTGTGTTTTTGAGAAGGACTAAGAAAGGATGATGTATGGAATTCTCCCCCTAAAGGGTTAAAATAGTGGATGGCAGTTTGACTCTTGAGACGACCACGGAGGGAAATTTTCAAAGTATTCTACAAAAATGGTAACCAACTAGGTAAAGCTATCCCTACATTGTATAATACTGACCTGGTTTCTAAAACTGACGATCCACTTTCTAGTAAAAGTAGAAGACGTTCAGAACTGTTCTATGCATAAGGGACAAAAATAATATCAACGCTGTGTAGTCAACGACACCCATGAGACTCAA
Organism: Athetis lepigone; assembly: GCA_033675125.1. NCBI lineage: Eukaryota > Metazoa > Arthropoda > Insecta > Lepidoptera > Noctuidae > Athetis > Athetis lepigone. The sequence goes on from CM066237.1 coordinate 9,529,264, forward strand.
ATGTTGCATATCCAGTTGGAAACATAACAGCTAACTTTTATATTTTCGTGTAAAATAAAATTTTAAAAGCTTGTTTTATACCGCAACTTCGTTAATGTGAATCAGTTATAGTACGTAAGGTAGTAAATGAAAATTTAGTGTAATGTCTATTGACTTTTTAAGGGCTTAAGCCATTATAACAATCGGTTCAGTGGTATAATCATGCAAGGATAACGAAACAGACTTGTTTGCATTTATTAAAATAGAACAATGGACCAAAAAAATGGACCCTAACGGATATTTCAAACATCCGCCATTTTGGCGCGCCGCGCCGTTTGGTGACGTCGTAGTTTGTGCCAAGCTAACATTTTATCAACTATGCACTCGGCAACCTGCGAGGTTAACGTCACATTCGCTTTTCAAATATTTGAATTTCCATAATGCTGCGGTGTAAAAAGTAAATGTTTTCTCAAAAAATTAATTATAAGCAAAAATATAGACGGAGTCATAACTTTTCTTAAAGTTAATAAATAAATGTTTGTCTCTCATGTGAGTCACATAAAGAAATAAACACCAATGCGATTGCCCCCTTAGAACACAGCCTAAAATATAATTATGTAAATAATGTCCAAAAGCTTACAACCCGCAGATACCTGTGAGGACCCGACTTCCGACCTTTCACAAACGAAGGGTCCCCGGGGTCGGATGAACAGGTATTTACGTCGAAGTGAAACATAAAAAATATTTTAACATTTTTTATTTATGCGATTTTCGTTTCAATTTTACGTGTTTTTTCCCAATGTTTGGCGTGTAAGTATTAATGTTTATTTGTGTGCGGTTGTTCGTTTGTTTGCTGTATAAATACAGAAAGGTTTATTCAGAGATCTTTCAAGAGTTACGGTTTTGTGTTTGAGGTTTGCGTAAATAAATATTACATGAGGGTTAGTGACATAATGTATGTAACGCCACGTTTACTTACAGTCATACACGGTTAAATGTTAATATTGAGTTTGAAGAAGTATACATGTAAATATTAATATGGTTTTTTTTTTTGTTAGTGGGAAATCTTCCAATGACTGCTCCCGTCCTGGGTGCGGCGGGAGGGCGTGTCAGACTCTTACTGACTTAACCCACTCATGTTCCTTCGATTGCCCTTTATGTTCCAGGGTCACGGTAACTATTATAAACATTCCGCAACAATATGGTATTATTAAGGTTTCGAAAAAGTAATATCATTCACCATAATGACCCTGGCCTTTATATTTTCCCACAATCTTAGGCTTGGCTTTCAGTCTTACTGGTTGCAGATGAGTATCAGCTGAGTATAGGCCTTTGACAGTCGTTACGAGTAATTAGAACTTAGAAAGTCTGTCAATAACAGAGTCATTCCGGGCCATTCTTCGCCTGCCCTGGAGGTGTAGTGCGTCGGGCATGTTCGCCGTGAACAGGGTAAATGACTTCTATGCTGTAATGAGAAGGCACAGAGCCTCATTCCATTCGAGACTTACTAAATGTAATAATGAAATTGTGACGTCTGTATACAGCACCATCTATGTACTACGTAAGATATCCTTACTGAAAGTAATTTAATTTTATTAGTTTATTTCATTATTATAATGATAATAAGTGACTATTTTAATTGAATTGAATGTAAATGTAATCAATCTATGAAATTTAAATTTATCTAACTATTAATTTAATAATTCATTTAACTATGGGAAATGTAAAATGTTATTTCATTTTATTTCTGAAATAAAAAGTATTTTATTTTTTATTTATTTTTTTATTTATTAGAACTTAGAAAGTCTGTCAATCACAGAGTCATTGTGTTACCCAGTAATTGTGGAGGTATGATAGGCAGTCGCTTCACGTAAAACATTGGTATCTAGCTGTATCCGGTTAGACTGGAAGCTGGCCCCAGCGTAGTAGGAGAAAGGCTAGGGAGGTGATGATGATTTTGCTTCGTGAGGCATTTAAAATGAATGCTTATGACTTGGTTTAGTTTTATTAAATCAATATATAGCGTGATAAAGCCCTTAAAATATAAGTAGGTACGAGTAAGCTAATGTTTTTAGATATAATATACTGTTCTTGTATTTTATTGAAAAGATCTAATCATCTTAAGTACATATACCACACTTTATCATCACTAGGACTGGGATCGTACCCTCATATTTTGCGGTTTGGACTCGCACATCTCGATTCCAGAGGAATTTCCTACCGCGAACAGTTTTGAAATAAGGCCCTGCCGGGCTGCCGCGGTCTTCATTAAGGAACAACGCATGACGTTCTCGAAAAAAATGAGTAAATTGATATTTGAGTGATATGGTGAATTTTACAAAAAATGGAATATTTCTAGTTTTGTAGAAAAAGACGAAAGGCGAGTAAAACCTATAAATTAATTAAATAGGGTTTTAATTAAACTTTTGTCATTGATTTCACCACTGAAATAGTAAGCTGAAGAGCCGGTTCGTTTGGTTGGTTGAACGTTGTAAAATCATGCTACGGCCTACGGAATGGAGTTGTACGCAAAGATGTAGGTAAATCCGCGGAGGACAGCCAGTATAGTTAAAACAGATAGAAATAGACAGTAACAGATAACAAAGTCACCCAGTAAAATCTCCAAAACTAAGCAGAGCCTACTTACAAGTTGATGAAAAAGTTTTCACTCCAACACTGGGTCAATACACTTTCCGATACAGTAAAACTTGCGAACGTGGGCAGCATAGCGTTCCCTAATAAATAGTACACAACCTATCTCTTTAGAAGACGGTGGGCCTAGCGTGAACGCGGCGATTAAATCTTCGAACACACGTGATCCGAGACACAATAGAAAGACAATAGCAGCGCGACAGAAGGCTGTCGATTGGTCGTTGAAAGGTCAATAGTGATGTAAGACGGTTTGTCCATCACTGGCGTCACGTCACTGAAGAGAACATATTATTATGTTTACTAAAGCCACGTGTCCACTGCACGCTACGTCACCTCATAGAAAATCTGCCTGAAATAATCTCGTTCTCGATGATGTGAAAGTGACGGGGACGGTGGACAAACGGCCTAAAATAGATACATTTTCACATTGACAAATTAGTTTTCCAAACAATATTTGTTGGCTTCTCTCCGTGACTTTGTCTTCTTGTGTATCCATTTTCATATTATTAATAATTATGTATTTTCATAATAATTATGCATGTTAGAAAAATAGTAGTGTGGAAATGATTTTTGGCGAAAACGCACGTTGAAGTTAACTTTTACAAAATTCGTACGCTATTAATTTAACAACAAAGACTTTTTTTATTCTTTGCAGAAAAGTTAATTAATTTATTATAGCTTTAGCGGGCCGCCCTTGGCTTTTCTTTCCGCCAGTTGGTAAAAAATGCATTAAAATCCGTTCAGCTGTTTTTGAGCTTATCGCGAACAGCCAGACGAGGGGACTTTGATTTATAATGTGTGAGGATATTGTTAATAGGCGAGACGACGAAAAAAAAGTAATTAGTCCGTCATTGAGATTATTAAAAAATTTTGGACACGTATTTTTTCTTTTTTCTCGTAAACGAAAAATGACGACGATACAGTGCGTTGAAGTTGTGCGTGACGTCACGATCAGATACAATTTTTGCATTACGGCGGCGTCAAAGCCCCCACTATGCCCCCACTCCAGAACTTTGTTGCTCTTTATCTTTGTATTTTTTTATTATTTTGATGAAGCAAAAAATACGTGTCCCGTATTTTTGGCCGATCTACGAGACGGACTTAACAGAATGCCAGTTTGTTTATGTTGTCGTCATCCCTATTGTAACATGAATGTAGAGAGAGATTAAAAAAAAAAATAAGTTAAAAAAAACCTTTATGAAAACAAGCTTTTGTTTAAATGCGCTAAAAAGAAAAAAAAAACTTTTACACTAAAACTTTTAATGTTAACTTATAACGTCATTTCAAATTTAACACATTTGACACTATTTATATGTTAAAAAGTTTGTCGCGAGATTTAAGTACTCTTATTTACTTGCTGCTTCAAACTAAGAAAATTCGAGAACTTAAATCTCGCGACAAGCTTTTTTAACATATAAATTGTGTCAAATGTGTTAAATTTGAAATGACGTTATAACTTAACAGTAAAAGTTTTAGTGTAAAAGTTTATTTTTTTCTTTTCAACGCATTTAAATAAAAGCTTGTTTTAGAAAAGGTTTTTTTTACCTTAATTTTATTTTATACTAAAAAAAAATGAAATTGATTATTTTTTAATCGTGCATTGTCATCAAAACTGTAGCCCGATTCACGTAAAATCAAACGATAGAACGACAATTAGATCGTAATTCAACGATCTGTCAACCACTTATTATCAATAATAATGTAATTGACAACAAGTGGTTGACAGATCGTTGAATTACGATCTAATTGTCGTTCTATCGTTTGATTTTACGTGAATCGGGCTACTGATCGTGCATACTAAATTTCAGCTCAGAGGGCAAGTGCCTTAATATTGAGTTGTAAGATTCCACCGGGACAAACATAATTATATTACAAGTTAAACAAAAGCTTGTAAAAAATGGTTTTAGGTGTATTTTTTTTCAAAATAGCGATCCAGGCTTATAGACTATTGGTGTAAAAGTTAGATCCTACGGTCTTGATGCTACGAGAGCTGAATTTTTCACATAAAAACGGTTTTCCCGAAGAATCACATTCTTAATAGAGCAGAGTTTATTTATTTATTTATTTATTTTACCACAAAATACAACTATTATTACAGGGTAACCTAATGCAATAGTGTATTGACAATTATTTATACTTAACTACTAACTACTACTTACTTTTTTTAGTTGACAAAGTTGTAAAAAGAAAAAACACAAGCATTAATTATTTGTTTTATTTTTTATTAAAGTAAAAAAATGGTTGCCTGTAAAGTCGGTTTTACGGGCGAAGATTTTACGTGACAACGTCTTTTACCGATCATAGTTGAGTGGGAGAGAGACGCAAGGCATTCGGCGGGCCTCTCTCTCGTTCGGTGACTCATCGTAACGTTACCGAGCGTTACACTTTTTCATAAGTGACTCCCAGCCGCAACCTAATTTAAGACGTTGTCACGTCAAAAAAAACTGTCTTTCTATAATCTATTCTAATGCAAATAATCTTAGAATACAATTAAAATGCTCGCTTAAGCTCAGCCTACAGAACAAGTCTACCCCAACACATTCCTAATGCGTTTTCCTCAATCTGATCTCCAACTTCAGCGACATCTGATAAGCAGACGCACCCTATATTTATGGAGTATTGTTCGCACTATCTCAATATTGACTTGGTTTATCTTGAAAGGGTATGTTGAAGAAAACTTGGATGTAAAGTGATGAGATAAGATTCAATTGGACTGTGAGACTGTTTTTGTAAGTTTTTTGGATACTTACTGATAACCAGCTTATTACTGTCGGGTCTGTTTGTCTAATGGTCGGTGAACCTGACTGCTAAGCCAGAGGTCGTGGTTTTGATTAGCACTTAGGATAAACTTTGGGAGATGAGCATGTTCTTTTATATGTATGTATTCAGAAATTATATAAGCATGCTCTGCCTAGTTTGGGATCAGACGGTCGTGTGTGAGCTATCCAAAGGTATTAATTTACATTTATTTTTTTAATTACTACTCCACTGCATGGCATATGCTTCTTCTCATACAGAAAAACAACGATCATTGACCATCACTCTTACTGGTCTCATCACGATGTTTGTCGTCCATCGATGCCATTCATGTAAGCATAAGATAAGCTTTAAATTTAAAAGGCCACATTGCTACTAGCCTGGAAATAAATCCACCACCTCATAGCTACCACGTCCAGATAATAACTGAGTTTCGTCAGAAAACATGCCTCTAGATTATTGTAAATTCGTTTTACAAAATATAACAACACTTTTTACTCCTAATTAATCCTGTGTATCCTGCTCCAATCTATTTATTGTGTCATCCAAAAAGCCGTACCCAATAACAATAACCCTTCATTTTAAAAACAAAACACGACAGCAAAAAAAAGCATTATCCAGCCAGCCCATAATTCAAAAAGTGAACGAGTTAAAACCAGTTAATAGCATTATTCACTCTTTTGTCGCAATTTCAGTGCAGTGTTATAATGTCCCTGTATTTTACCCCTACGACTCTCTAGAGGGCGCCTAAGGGTAGTGCTGACATGTAGTTGGTAGGGTTAAATAATATAGGAGAATTTCGGCAGAAATTTTCGACGAGGATATGAATAAAGTTTGATGCAGTTGCTGTTATGTTCTAGGCTAATGAGAGAGGAAGATAATTTGTTTATTTTGAGGCTTTTAGTCGGGACTATTTCTGTGTAAAAGTTGTTTATTGTGGAGGCGGGAAAGATTAAAAGTAGTTTATGTAAATAAATAAATATCCTGGGACAACTCACACACGGTCATCTGATCCCAAACTAAGCAGAGCTTGTACTATGGTAACCAGACAACTGATAAGCATACTTAAATAATTTATAAATACATACATATTATAGATAAATTACACCCAGACACAGAACAAACAATCATGTTCATCACACAAAGTTTGTCCTGGGTGGGAATCGAACCCACGACCTACGGCTTAGCAGTCAGGGTCACTAACCACTAGACCAACATGCCCGTCAATGTTCTTTGCTATGGTCCAGTTTATAATAATAAAGCCTATTATGTACTGTCTCACTGAAGGCTAAAAATGCGCCCAGCAAACATTGATTTTGTTTGCGGATCGCGATTGAGATTGTCTACCGACGCGCTTGTAGGTAGTTAATCTCGATCGCGCGATTTTGTATGAAAAAATAGTCTATAGGCCGCTGCCTGTAGACTTTTTTCATACAGAAAAGCCACACCACATTGATCACCACGCTTGTTTAAGTTAGATTGGAGAGTTTGAATCCGCATTCACTCACGACGTTTTCTTTTACAGATTTCTGCGATGTTCAATATAGACTTTAGAAAATATTCGTTAAAATATAAAACAGTTATATTGGTACATAAGTAGTTTTGAACTCGCAACTAAAAGCACGAGAGCTGGGCGTCTTCACCATTGGGCCATTCCAGGCCAGCAAATACGTATCAAAGCAGTAGCGAAGTTCTAAAAATAATTTATCAAGAAAGAAATCTACGACAAACGTACCGAGTACAAGTATACAAAAAGTTATCGAATCTTACGAGCGTACAAGATATTCTTACAAAAATATGGTATTTTTATAAAGATCATATATTTACAAATCTCAGTATAACGAGAGCAGTTACTTGACATACAGTGTGGTAATAATATTTTATTTTTATTACACCTTTTATGGGTGAAATAACAAATGGCGTCTCTTTCACGCAAGTGCCATAATTTGTATTTTTATCTCGCTCGTTAGTCGTAAAGGTGGCTAGGAATAGTGTCGCCTGATATTTTTGAGGTATTTGTGGGACATATTTTCAAGGAGACAGGGTTATTAGTCCAGTTTGTTTGTTGTAAATACTTCATCTCTGTTTTTGATTTCTACAGGTTACTGTTCCTTTTAGAGTTGCTTTTTATTGGAGCTTTCTGGGACAACTGGGAAAACATAAACAAAACTTGCTATGGCAAATTTTGCGACGATTAAAGCCGAATAAAGCTTAGTGCAATCCAAGCAACAACTGTAGATGATTCAAACCTGTTTACAACTATGTCAGAGGCTAGGCTTTTAATCTAAACAGCTGAATACCAGTGTTTTATATGGAGCTACTGATTCTGTTCTCTGTTCGACTGTCATCATCATCATCGTCATCACTAGCCTGTGAGGATCAGCATGAGCTTCTGTGCCGCCTGTAGTTGGCTACAGGCGGTTTCCTGCAACCTTAACAAGATTATCCGACATTAATCCATTTTCTGAATTAGTACCTATTATGTAATATGTAACTGTTTATTTTATAAAATAAAATATATTAACACCATATTGTCATAAAAACCAGTACTTAAAATAATTGAATCATCAGATTTTTTCCAGACTTTATATTACCTAAGTCCTTAATAATTGAAACTTTGTGACTCCTCTAAGTTAAAAACACAATCTAAACTTAAATATGAACAATACCTTTTCTCTTTTCTTTGAAAATAAGCTGTCAGGTCCATTTTATCTTATTACAAAACAATTTGTAAGATAATTTTCATTTTGTCCGACAATGCTTTATAATCTAGTAGGACAATTTAGTTAAAAGGTAAATAAAAATGAGTTTGTCGTTCTCAAATACGATTTAATAAGTTAGTAAAGTGATCTTCAAGAATATTTAGCGAAAATATAAAGTGTGTGTTACAAAGAAGGGACGGTTGGATAATAGATAATTGACACGATACTGAACTGAACGACTAGTAACAAATGCTTGCACTTCCGACAGGCCCACTCAAAATTGATCGCTTCTTTTACCAAGAGCGCATCTCAGTCATTAACCTGCATGGTTTTCGCATGATTTAAGTCTGAGGAGCCCGCACCTTGTAAACTGTGTAAACAGTCTGCACATTTGTAAAATGCGCGGGCTGCCAATGTAATAGCGATTTCCCTGGTGTTGCAGACGTTTTTGGGCGACAGTGCTCCTCCAAGACCCGCTTGTGCGTTTGTCTCAATTAAAAAACAAAACAAAAGAAAATCACAGCATTAACAGAAAAATAAAAGATTAATACCTCCATTATTCTTACATTTTTCTTGAAAATCCGACAAGGCCAAAACAGCCTCCCTCCCTAGCTAAAGGAAAGACAATTTACGATGGTTCAATGTGCGGATTAACCTCAAAATAAAGCGAAAGTTACGACATCCCACCTGTTACTTATGTTAGGAAAAATAATAACTTCCATCCACGGATGTACTTATGGAAGCTATAAAGCTTCGTAAATAAAGAGTTTCGGGAATCAGGTTTTGTGGTCGTAAATTCGTAAATTTTATGGCAGTGATTTGGATGAAAATTCGATACAAGTTTAGTGTCGCTGGCTGTGAATGTGTTAGGTAAAAATACTTTAAATGTGTTACTTAAGATTTTTTTCAAAAACGCGGTAAAATTTCGAATTTATTGTACTCATATATAATTAAGCTCGGTTTGTGTTGAAATGCCACGTGTAGTAAAAAAGAGTTTATTTGTATATTCAGCTTTTATCTAATTGTTATCTTAATTATGCTTTTTTAAGATATGATATTTTTGGCCTAGAAGCCAAAGCCGACGTTGTCAGAACACTTTATCTTTCATCAAAAACCGATGCCTTAGAAACGCTTAAAAGAGAAACATGAAAGTACTAAAATTTTAGTTTTTCCTCTCTTCTCTTTGATTTTAGCAAAAAACTCCCGGAAAAATACACCATTTCCTCGAAAATACACACATTAATATCACATTTCAGACCGCTAATATAAGATCCATTGAGGGATTTCCTTGTACCCTTTTATAAAACAGTCAACAGTAATATTATAAAGAACCGTACCGAACATGGATTCACAGAATCACATTTGTATCAAAAAATATCTTTAACATTTTTTGGTGGAGCTTAACCAAAACCGGCATAACGAAACATGTTAGAATATTCCTCTAGGCAATGTATAACATAACGTGTTCGCCACAATGTATTCAAAATATGGAATATATGGATGTGGAAAGAAAAACTGTGCAGTAGAAATAATATATGAACGATGATAGTAAAAAAACCTAAAAAACTACAGTCTGTTGCCAGCTGAGTTTTCATTTTTTGTAATATTGGAAATGTTTTTTGGAATCGCAAAAAAGACAATTCGAAAAGGGCGCTGCGCTATGCGGGCAATACTTCCAACAAAATACATTTCTAAAATCTGTTAGAACACGACCTAGAACTATAAATCTAGAATTCATTACTAGTATCTACTATCGAGTTATCACTACATTCTTTTAAAGTTTGGGAGCAATTAAAACTTATACTTACATTTTGAAGCTTTCGTTTGCGTGACTCCTTATTTAAAGCTATTCTCTCACAAGTTAGAGATATTGTTTTTTAATTATTAATTTTGCAATGGTAGTTTAGTTTCTGTAAAAAATGTTAATTTATTAAAGCAGTAAGAAATATACGTAAACCATTTTAATTGTAGATAAAACATTGTACGTTGTTTTGACATTAGAAATTACGTGCAAAATAAAAGTGGATGGTTAGTCGGCTTTACTGACTATTCGCTGACTAGTCAGCACATCTCTATAAATATTATAAAACTAGTTAAAAATTGCCGTGAATGCTGTTTGAATAATTAAATTGGATCTAGACTACCCCGGCTCAATGTGTCGCAAAAATACCCGCACAAGACCGACGATTTTATCGCTCGTAAAAATCACGAATGTTTAGACTTTTGACTTGATCACATAGATTAACCAATTTGACTAGATCACGTAGATACAGGGTTATTTCCAACCAAACCAATTTTTAACTTTTGCCCTCTTTTTCGTCAGTGTCGAAGCTGCTGATACTTACCCCAAAGGTTATCGTTTTACTAATGTACCTACAACGCGTTTTAATAGTTCGAACACACGTGATTTGAGACACAATAGAAAGACAATAGCAGCCTGACAGCCGGCAGGTGTGTTTGTTTTAAATGTAAAGATTAAAATAGTAACAAACCATTCGCTGTATACCAAGTATTTAGTCATGCGATAGTACTCGTAAAATTATCAAAAAATCAGCCTATTACAATTTTAATGCTAATTCTCTTCTCATATAGATTAACACCTTGCTTGTAGCAGTTCGGCGATTCTTGGTTTCATCGACTTTAGAGAATACGCAAGAAATGGAAAACGTCGAATTCGAATCAACCCCTACCTAGTTACGAACACAGAACCTAAGGCAAGGGCTTAAAAATTAGACAATAACCAAAACTTGAAAAAACCAATTAGACTTAGAATAGTTTTAAATCTGAGTGTGAGATGGCTGTGTGTGACAAGTCACACTATTTAATCATTCACGTGATTTGAGACACAATAGAAAGACAATAGCAGCCCGACAGCCGGCTGTCGGTTGGTCGTTGAAAGGTTAAACTCTAAAAAGTAAAATGTCGTGATGGCTGCCTCTTATGCAAGGGCTTGTTTGTGGGTTTTAACCCAGTTTAGTACCAATTCATAACTTTGTACTTTCTAAAGTTAATCTTGGATATCACAGATATTGGTGACTGTACTACTTATAATGACATAAGTCTGAAATCGGCTGTCCGCAGCATGAGAAGAGGTCTTTGTCTTGCAAAAGAACAGTAGCATGTTGGTATTATTATTATTTGTTATTAAATTCTTAGTATTCTCTAAAACAAAAAAAAACTTACATCGACATACCAAGATGATGTGATGGCCTAGAGGTTAAGGCGCCCGCTTCTCATACAAGAGGTTGTGGGTTCAAATCCGGATAAGTACCAATATGACTTTTCTAATTCTTAAGAACTTTCTAAAAATGTATCTTGAACATCACAGACATCGGTGAAGGAAAACAAAGTGAGGAAACCTGGACTTGTTGTTAATATGAGTCCAAAATTGCCAATCCACTTTGAGCAAGCGTGTTGATCAATGCTCATGCCTTCTCTGTATGAGAAGAGGCCTTTGCCCTGCAGTGGGACAGTAATAGGCTGGTATATATTAGCATTATACTCTAAAACAGCTTATTACTACACCATTAACCAAAAGTCGTTGCCGTCCTAACATATAATCGAACGTCGCATACGTCCAAGCTCAAACGTGGACATGCAAAATACCCGTGAAGGGATTTTCTTCAAGATTACCATAGAACGTGCTCTGACTCGAGATCAGGGGTGACCGGCACGTCTTCTACTATTTGCTAAGAGCTTGTTTGATAAAGTGAAGAAAAATGGACGGATAAGTGTCTGAGGGGTGAACGTGGAATCAATGCATAAAACTTGGTATGTCGATGTAAGTTTTTTTTGTGTAATTAACATGAAATTTGACAGATATATGGTATAACATTTAATTAGCTAACAAATAAGGCGACATAATCGCGCCTAACCGTATCCAATTGGATATCAGTGTTTTAATACACAAATTACTTTAATGTCTTTTTTTTTGGGGAGTGGGAATTTATCAAATGACTGCTCCCGTCCTGGGTGCGGCGGGAGGGCTTTCGAGTGTCAGACTTTTACTGACTAAAACCCACTCATGTTCCTTCGGTTGCCCTTTATGTTCCGGGGTCACGGTAACTATTATAAACATACCTCCTTCTCATGCTGACTTCTCTTTGAGGCGCGCGTTGAACACTAACGCGCCGACTACACGTCCACGTCCGGGCCTGGTCCTAGCCGGGCAGAGAGCTACCTATCACTCGCCGTTCGTAGACCCGCGCCTACGGTGGCCGGTAGTCTTGCGACTCTCGACGTCTACGACTGAGTTCCTGTCTTCCTAACTACTTAACATTTACTGCCTATATAGTCAAAGTTTCTGACTTCTGATTGTAAGTAACGATTGTCAAAGATTCACAAATGACAACCAGGATCAATGGGATCAAAGAAGTCAGTGATGGCCTCGATAAACTTAAAAAGTACATAATTATAAATTGAAAAAGTTATGATATTGTTACTTGCACGGTTTGACGATAGCTCTGATATACTACTTTTAAAATACTAGCTTTTGCCCGTGACTTCATCCGCGTGGATTAATAATACCCGTTTCCGGAGGATTTCCGGGATGAAAAGTATCCTATGTCCTTTCTCGGGTCCTAGACTATATCTGTACTAAATTTCATCCAAATTGGTTCAGTGGTTTAGGCGTGAAGAAGAGACAGACAGAGTTACTTTCGCATTTATAATATTAGTACGGATAACAATTTTCACCTATATCCTCAAAAATATCTCCAATATTTTTCACCATATAAAAACTAAATTACGCCAACCCTAGCTACCGGACTTTGCTGGCCCGAAATCCGTTCACACTGTATAGCGTTGAAATGAACGATAGTCGTGATTTTTATGTCGTTTTTGTTACTCAGTCTGAAGAATAACAAATGTGAGCTTTTATGAAATCCTAGATTTTTATTTTAGTGCTTCACCTATGTGTGATCTGTTTTTGAAACTTCAATAGAGTGGAGATGAATGGTGAATAAATACTGGTAGGACAGGTGATGTTTAAATCATCGAACACACGTGATCCAAGGCACAATAGAAATGGGGCCAAGACAAGTGGCATTGTAGAATAGATTGTGGATTAGAATAGATTGTCAAATGTATGGGGTTGACATAAGCTTTCGCTAAATCATTTGACATCTCCATACAATTGACAATCTATTTTATTTCGCTATCTATTCTACAATGCCACTTGTCTAGGAGGGCAGCGCGACAGCCGGTTGTGGCTTCTAAAGGTTAAAACGAAAACAATTATTTACATTCAGTAGGTAATTAGAATAATAATAATAACACCAGCCTATTACTGTAATGAAGAAGGCATGTGCATTGATCATCACGCTTGCTCAAGAGAGATTAGCGATTCAAATTAGTTAACGATAATTATTTTCCTTCACAGATGACTGTGATGTCCAAGGTAAACTTTAGAAAGCACATAATTATAATTGAATTCATAATATCTACTTTCCAAAGTTTAACAACTTAAACATATCGAGCGAATATACGTTACGATTTTTTTTAGTGTAAGTCTTTGCTAAAACGGCTTATCCTCCTTAAGGGGAAAAGTAAAGCAGCATCAAATAGGTACTAGGTAATAGGTAGGTGCTTTTAGATTTATATATTTACTAACTATCACCCGTGCCTTTGCTCGTGCTAAACGACAAAAAATTGACTATGTCAATCATCCCATCAACTACGATTAAAAATCACGTTAATTTATCTCTCTGTTTTGTCGTGTAAGACGGACAAAAGACGCTCTTTCCAAATAGTTACAATTATTAGGATGGATTTTTATTTCTTTATTTTTTTTTTACAAAAGAAACTCCCCGCAGACTAATAATTCAATAACACGACGAATATAATATAAAAAAATAAATAAATTTTCCAAAAACTTTCGGAAGATTGTTTGTTACGCGTTGTGCTACTCCGTAGACTGCAGCGCAATGCAAGCTACGCCGTAGCAAGTCACGTAGCAAACAAGTTGCAAGAACACGATCTACTTGTGTAGAAAAAAAAACAACTTCGTTATAATTTCTATAAGCTATATTTTTAAATGGAGGAACGAAACTTTAAGTGTGGTAATAACAGAAGAGTGAAATCTATAAAAGTATACCTATAAGATAAAAAAAAAATCTAAAATGTTTATTATCAGCTTTAATAACGTTACGCTAGTTACAATGAGGAGCCACCTTTTTAGTAATTATTTACTTGTGTTAGGTTAGGTTAGGTTAGATACAGTTACTGACGAAAGCACAGACAAACCACTGCAGGGTACTTTAATATTGATAAAAAATCTGACATACCATGTGATTTTAAGTACACCAAACTCTATGGACGTCTCTATTATGCCTGTAATCGCAACCTGTACGACTTCTCTGTGCTCCTCGCTGGATTGCGACCCCTCTCCCGCTTGTTTGTGACCCCTCTCCCGCTTGTTTGCGTGATGCCCCGTGTTTGCATCGTGTTTAGTAGCAATAGTGTCCTTGTTACCGTTGCACAGCGTGCGGGGTGCACAGTTAAGTCGTACAAGAAGTCATATCCCTAAAGCAGAACACAGTGACGTTGTTTTACGTCAGAAGTAGATATGATGGCAGAACCATCTAGAACAAACTCATTTACAAAAAGCTCGTCTTCTGTGATCTACGTCAGTAAATCAAGCAAAAAAAAAATGGTTGCCTGTAAAGTCGGTTTTACGGGCGAAGATTTTACGTGACAACGTCTTTTACCGATCATAGTTGAGTGGGAGAGAGACGCAAGGCATTCGGCGGGCCTCTCTCTCGTTCGGTGACTCATCGTAACGTTACCGAGCGTTACACTTTTTCATAAGTGACTCCCAGCCGCAACCTAATTTAAGACGTTGTCACGTCAAAAAATAAATATTATTTCAAGTATAGGTACATCTTTTGTGCCATTAACTTCTTAACATTTTAACCTCCGTCAATGTTACCTCTTCCGTAGGGTTGTAAGCGGCTTAAGCATTATGTTTTCCTTTTTACTTACTGTAAAAAAGGCGTACATAAAAATATTTTACCCATTGACATTCAATTCTCTTCCTACTTGAAAGATTATAAGTTATATTTTATTGATTGTATTGGGTACTGGGTTTATGTTTTAAGTGCTTTTAAATATGAAGAATTTGTCTTAGATGTATTATTTTATCTTTACACCGTATCGGAAAAGTAATTAATTTTGATCTATGTCTGTAATAACCTGTGGCCTGTTGTAGAGGGGAAAAAATGCATTCAAGGTTTTAAACTAACATCAAACCAATAACTTTTTAGTATGAAAACTCCGGGCATCTCATCAGTTTTGACAGTTGATAGATTTTTTACAATGAACTTGCTAATTGTTTTTTTTAGATTGTATGAATGCGGAAAAATCTACGATAAGTTATAGGTCTCCTAAGACCATTTTCGTGTAGCTGGTTAAGGTATGGTCCTCTTAATGACCCCCTGAAAGATTCCACCCTACATGTATTTTTATAACAAAAAATAAAACTGCTTTTTAATAACCATTTGAACATCTGCGAAAGTGGGTTCTGAAAAAGGGGAAAAAACCATTTCATCCCAACATATTTATTACGACGTCATTAATCTCGAGTGACGGGTTTCAAAAGACGTGAAATAAAGAAAAAATATTATAAAATCTATTGGTTTATTAACGTAGAGTTTATTAAAAGTCAAGTAAGTTTCTTATAAAATTCATTATGACTGAAAAAATAAATTATGATAGTTTGACAGAATAATATCTATACCTACATTATATTTTTTTTTATATCCATATTTCCATACTAATATTATAAATGCGAAAGTAACTGTCTGTCTGTCTGTCTCTTCTTCACGCCTAAACCACTGAACCGATTTGAATGAAATTTGGTACAGATATAGTCTGGGACCCGAGAAAGGACATAGGATAGTTTTCATCCTGGAAATCCCTCGGGAACGGGAACTATTATTCCACGCGGACGAAGTCGCGGGCAAAAGCTTGTTTTTAAATAAAATAGTAAACTGACTGACTGTTAATATATCAACGCATATCCCACCCAACCGTAGGTCCTAGAAACATGAAACTTACATGAAGCCACAAAGAAAGCATTTTTGGAAGTTCGTGGTAGAACTTCCAAAAATGCTTTCTTTGTGGCTTCATGGCGATTTCATGGCATAAAGGCGTTAAATAGTGGGTGGAAGTTCTACATCCACGCGAGCGAAGGCTAAAGAAGCTATGTTAAGAAACATAACATAATATTTTTACAAAAGACGATAACTTCAAAATAATAACAAAAAAAAATACTTCCCGGCTTAGGAATCGTTACCAGGATTAAAAGTCGCACACTACAGAATTAGACGTAACAACTTCTTTAATTTCGGTTATTTTGTTGATTACTTTAGTGTTCAACGACGTAGCTGGACTTAAGGGATTTTCCGCGTATTTAAAAGTTAAAATAGTAGCTAAACTTTCTTAATTAAAAAAAAAACAACTTTCTACATCTTATCCGAAAACACAAAGAGTCAATATCGGTTCAGCCCTTTTTACGTCTCAAGAAAGAGAAATAGGAATTATTAATACATTTCTAGCAAATAAAGGCATACATGATGACATAGCGATACTTCTAAATTACAAAATCATTCAACCAAAATAAATCATCACACTTTCCAACTAGCATTTCATTCAAATCAAAAGTCTAACTTCATTTACATAAGGACCAAATTTCTTCCCCCATTCTTACCAATGTATTTATTTACGCTTTTGCCCACCATTTGCATGGCAATAGAAACATGTTTTGCGTCAAAAGCGATGAAAACGCATTGAGTTGTATGTACTGGGTATAAATTGTAATTTGTCAAATGGAAGCGGCCGAGCGTAGCAATGCGTATCTGTTGTACTCGAGGTAAGGTGGGTTTATTCACACCTTGTATGAAGCACTTGTTAAAACAGCATGTGTACAGTTTCAAAGGGTTAAACAATATCATCAAGATAACACTTTAGTTATTAACCTTCATGGTTCTCGCATAATTTAATCAATACAATGTTGTATGGACTTTAAAAGAGACGTTGTTTCGGTTGTTTCTTCGAAAATACCGGCTCCATCGTTCTATTACATTTCATTTTTTATTTAATGATATTTAAGGTATATTAATAGAGCTCGTTATATAGAGTCTGTCCGTTTGTCTGGTGAAGTAGTGTCACCATACCTATTTCTGCTGAAAAGCAGTGTTACTGTGGTGCAGTTTGAAGGGTGATAATTTAGCATTAAAAGAACATAGGATATCTTAAGCTAAAAGCGGTAGCATGAGATAGGCCGTCATTAGTTTATTTATTGCTGTCCGGTTTGGCCTGCATCTTTGATTACTGCTACGTTCGCGTTTAGTTGTAGCGTGATGTTATATAGCCTACCTCAATAAATGAGCTAACAAACACAAACAAAATGTTTCCATTCGGATCTAGTACTTCCTGAGATTCAACAAAAAAAAAAAAAAAAGACGGGTTGCACTCCGGGAGTGCCGGCAGAAGTGAAAACTTGATTATAGCTGTCTACTATCCATCCGTCCTACGCTTTTTCGATCAGGTCACGTGTCCTGACGCGAGTTTAAGATTTTATACCCATTACAGAAAAAGTGCTCAACGCCGCTAAAGAAGTTTTCACTTCAAAAACAAATTAACTCTTCATAACATTAAGATAAAATGATTTAAAAAAACAGTGTTGAATATACCGTCAGTAACGAGAACCTGAAAACCTTTCTTACATTGAACGAGAATCACGTATACTGTGGATCAAATATTAACGACGAGAAGGACCGAACATGAAGGACCGAATATGTTGCGGGATAAGCAGGAATACATTTAGAGTGAAATTACATCTATGTTTTAGAAGCGTATTATTTAATCTACTTCCATAGTATTAGTTTTGTCAAACTATATACATAGGATGTGATGTGCAGATTGTTCGAATTCACAGTTCGATGAGGAACATTGACACAAAGGCGAAGCAACAAGTTTGAAAGAATATATTTTACAGTGAGGAGGAGTGTATTACATTCTTTGGCAGAATGAGCGCAATGTTATGTTAGATAGTTTACAGGTTACATCCGGTGTTGTTTATTATACGGATCTTGTGGAAACCAGAACCAATTTCCGTGCGTTCAAGCGTTTTTGCCATACCTACTATTGGAATCAATCGTAACAGCTCACATTTTAGGACCCATTAATTTTTAACAGATCCAATTCCGTGGTGCTAGGCAATCTGGGCTTCTCCCAGTTGTAATTGCCCCCTTGTGCCTATCAGCCTAGTTCTGTTCTGGCTCCTGCTTGTTATGGAGGGAAGTGGAAAAAATATATTTTTCTTACTCCTCCGCTGTTCTTTTCTGATTAATTTCGTTGCGGGATCCAAGACAGTTGTATCGTTTCTCCGGGACTCGTCGAGCTTCATTGCTCGGCGCTTTTCTGGCGGACTCCACTGTTGATTCTGGCTTTCAGGAGTTGCAGTGGTTGGGAATAGTGTGGTGGGATTGTCCCAAAAAAAAAACTATATACATGTAGTAGATATGCTGAATAAAGGGAAGTGGATAACAATTTTTTTTTCTTACTCCTCCACTGTTCTTTTTTGATTAATTTCGTTGCGGGATCCAAAACGCCAAGACGCAAGGCACTTTTCTGGTGGACTCCACTGTTGATTCTGGCTTTCAGGAGTTGCAGTAGTTGGGAATAATGTGGCTTGATTGTCTAAAAATTTGAAAAATACGCAAACAAAAATCCTCTCAAACAAAAACAACCAATCGTCGAACAATCTATTCAAAACCAAACCGTAACAAACCGATACAAAATAAATGACCCATTTAGATTGACACGCTCCTGTATCGCCACCGACTCGACTGACATATCGGTCAACCGATTTGTCGTCGTCCAACTGCAGCGCGAATTAGTTGATTAGGTAATTTATAACAGGCGATAGCGCTGAAACTATTACTCTTGCGGTTTGGCAACCGGACTTAATTGATGGCGACTGTGTCATTAATTTTGGTCGAGTGTGTAATTTTCTGCGGTTGTCGTATTGTTTTTGATGTTCTGTTTATTGATATTTTGTAGTTGAATTATTAATGATTAATCAAGTATTTTTATATTAATATTACAAAGCTGAAGACTTTGTTTTTTGGTTAGTCAAACGCTTAAGAAGTATATTGTGTTCGAATTAAAAATAAATGTTTTAGATAAAGGTCAGGTTTTTTGTGGCGGTAAAAAACGCGCAGCCGTAATATTCAAAACTCGAAACTTGACATTTGTTGACCGGTGTTCTACAAGAAGTTGAAGTTCTACAATTTTACACTACAAACACTTTTACCTGACTACACATTCTGCCTGCGTCACACACAATGCGTACAAACACAAATACATAGCAAAACAAGCGTAGTTCAGTTACGTTGCTATAAATAATTCTGGCCAGGACGTGACTGCCTCCATAAACACTGGATCCAGCCAATACTGCGGATACACGCAATATGTACCACCTAGAATATTATTTATTGGATACATGGTTCTACCGTTGTTAATAATGTTTTGTCTCTGCATCACCCTGAGGTATACTGGGAGAGGCATTAAGTCCGCTCATGTGTTTTTTTACAAATAAATTACATACAAAGATTAATAAAATTTTGTTAGTTCACTAACATCGGGTAGGTAATATTAATTAGCTGTATGCAAAAAAAATGTTTGATAAAAGACGTCACGAGATATCTTAACTGAAGGTAAACAACATAGAGTATAGATGTTTTCGCGGTTATGTTTGCATGGGCCGGAATGTTAAGATATGGGAAGAAAATTGATATTGAAGACTAACGCAATCGTATGAATGAGCTTTTCATTTCATTTTGTAAGGATTCTGTAATTATGTTTCAAAATGAATTTGTCTGTCTATTCTTGAGCGAATTCGATGAAGAATGTTCAAGAACTGACAACAAAATTACAAGTGTGGTATTTCATAAATTTCATAAGTTACTTAACTAAATATTTTTTTAAAGCGTGGTCTCACTTAGATTTTTTCTGTATCATGGTGCATTATACACACATAAACATAAAACCTTACTCGAAACAAAAAAAAAATTGGTAGACATACAAATATTTGCCCTGTGTGGGAATAGAACCCGCGACTAATATTGTATAGAATACCACATTTATTTTGTAAAGAGATTATCCTTTACCTTTTTGTTGTCTGTCATATTTTTATACCTATTTATTATTACATATACATTATATAATGACATTTTAATTTGTCGATTAATCTTTGTCATAAAAAATATTGAAAATGGCTGATGCCACTTTCTACATCCTTAAGCTCTACAACATTTTCTGATGGAGTGTGTTCGGAACAAGGTAGAGAGGGAATCGGTGCTGAGAAAGTATGGTATTACAAGAATGAACGTAGGAATTATACAAAGTGCTTTGAGTGAGCCTACATCAGAGATAGCACAAGCATTATACCTGCTAATGCCGCAGACACAGCACCGACCCCCCTAGCGTATCTTTAGATTTATTAGGATAAGTATTTAGTTATATGTAGGTATAGAAATAAGGTACAATGGGTTTGATATGTTATTAAACAAAAAACCCTAAATAAAATTAAATAAAAAAATCCTTAAACTCTAATCCCAAATTCGTTTCCCAATTTCGGACATTGTCACTTCTACACAAAGTATCCTATATGATTTCCCCCGACGAAGACAAGGTGCTAACGCATGCGAAGTGGGCGTGTCGACAATTTGGCAACGAGCCAGAAGCCTGCAGACGAAATGCCGTAGTTGAATTTATTGCCGTCATTAGGGAGTCCAATATGTTTGTTGAATATCTTGCGAGATAGGTCACGGTTTTGGAGATGTCGGTTGAGTGAGGTTAGCAGTTAGATGAATGAAGTTTAATGCTGAAGTAGAGGGTAGGTTAATTAAAATTGTGCTTCGTTTGTTACCTCTAAACCTTCGAACACACGTGATTTGAGACAAAATGGAAAGATAACAGCAGCGCGACAGCCGCCTGTCGCTTGATCGTCGAAAGGTTGTCTGTATGGAATGTTGTACTTTTTACCAGTTGGCGTAGCTAAACGAGAAAGGTTTTATGTTTACGAGTATCACTCTAACATTTTTATTAATATCACAATGGTATATTTTATGGAGCTAATCAAAATTTAGTCCCTGAGTGATGTGTCAAAATTAAAGTACCCATTTCCAAAAAGGCGGAAGAAAGGCATGGTCAGTGAAAGAGAAATGAATTCAGCCTGATACCTTCATAACTTAAATTAGTAAGTTTAAGTTTCCTTTGTTTTTGTATTAGTAGAGATTTTTGAAAACATTTTCCAAACTATTTTTTTTTTAATTTAACTTGTGTCAAAATTATTTTAACATATTTTTAGTAAAGATAGAAAAAATATATTAATATGTATGTACTAGATAGATGTAACAACTTGTTTGTTTCTATGTTAGGTTATATTCCAGGTTATGGGTATCTGTAAATTACTTAGTAAGTTTAAGTAGTGAGTCAACCTGGTAGTACTAATATAGTAGTAGTTACATCGAAGCTATAGATAAATTTTATGTAACATGAATGTTTTATAGGATAGGTGCGAGTTAGTAAGTAGGAAACCGGCGTAATTGTTTTCTTTCAGCATGTTATTATTATTTATTTAAAACTTTATGCACATGTAAAAAACAAAGCACAACGGCGGACTTAATGCCTTGGGCATTATCTACTAGTCTACCAGGTGATGCAGAGACAAAACATGGCAGGTGCAAAGATTATCATCATCAACAGCTCTATTCAGCTTACGTCCATAAAAAGCAACGAAAAAAATAAGATATGATTTGTGTTACCCAAGAACGATGTAATTTGTGTTACTTGGGTAATTCAATAGTAGAGTGTGAAGGTCCTATTTCGTGTACAGTGCTAACAAGCCCTATTTAATATCATATACCCCCAACAAAAAATTCTAACTTACAAGTAGCGTCCATTTCTCAATGTGAAGTAATTATCCTTTTTCCTTTACGTTCTCCTTCGTGTAAAATTACGAGACGAAAATTACGAAGCATAATGTGTATATAACGCAAATATTATTGTTTATCACTGCTGGGACTTAGACCGACATAGTCACAGACTTTCCCTCTCTGTGAAAGGGAATTTTGAAATATATGGTCTTCTTCCCCCGACGCGACGCAAAAAAGGGGTGTTATAAGTTTGACCGCTGTATGTTTGTGTTGATTGATTATCTGTTTGTCTGTCTGTTTGCATGTCTCTTTGTCTGTGGCAACGTCGATTATCCACTGATGGCTTTTAGACATCAAAACGGGTTCAGCCGTTTCGAAATTATCAACTCATATCTAAGTTAAACCTTCGAACACACGTGATTCAAGACACAATAGAAATACAATAGCAGCCCGACAACCGGCTGTCGCTTGGTCGTCGAACGTTAACAACTTA
The DNA here is from genome assembly GCA_033675125.1 of Athetis lepigone. NCBI lineage: Eukaryota > Metazoa > Arthropoda > Insecta > Lepidoptera > Noctuidae > Athetis > Athetis lepigone. The sequence continues at coordinate 9,551,790 of CM066237.1, forward strand.
CAGGTGGGTTTTTTTTTAACTTACACTTGATAATTTTTTTTTTGGTGAGTTGGAAATCATCAAATACTGCTCCCGTCCTGGGTGCGATGGGAGGGCGTGTCAGACTTTTACTGACTAAAACCCACTCATGTTCCTTCGATTGACCTGACATTTTTAGTTGTTGATATTTAAATTCAGTTTAACTTCTGTTCTCCATTTACGGTGACCGTCAGGTGGTGAGCGATACTCTATGATACTGCAGTACGTTGTTTTAATCTCACCGTTGCGACATATTGTCTTACTGCTGACAATGCTTGGCTGTTTAATTAAAAGATAATGATATAAGACCTAGGACATTTTCTTGAGTGTAAAGATGTGGCTTCATTTAAGCACATTAGTAATAATTGTAAGGAAAACTGGGCTTCGATGTAACTTTGTTGTTCGTGCTACAGGGAGGGTTTTAGTTATTAATATTAATATTGAAAATTTGTTAAATATACAAGCTAATGTTACGTTTTGGATATTTTAAATTACTGATGAGGCTACTATTCCCAAGCCTGCTATTCTGAGAAAAAATATCGGAAACAAACTCAGAGGTCTTCACAATTCTATAGATACATCATCTCCCTAGCCTTTTCCCAACTATGTTGGGGTCGGCTTCCAGCCTAACCGGATTCAGCTGGATACCAGTGTTTTACGTGAAGCGACTGCCTATCAGACCTCCACAACCCAGTAACTGGGTGACACGATAACCCTTGATTAGCCTTGACTGTCAAAGTTCTACAATTGACAACCGGGACCAACGTCTTTATGTGCTTTTCGAGACTGGGATGTCAGTGATGTCTAAGGTAAACTTTAGAAAGTACATATTATGAATTGAAAAAGTGACATTGGTACTTGCCTGGATTCGAACCCACAACCTCTTACACGTGAGTCGGGCAATCCACTGGGCCATCGCGACATTTCTTCACAATTCTATACAATGTCTAAAAGTCTGCGGCTTCGCTCACGTGAATGTCGAAACTTCCATCCACTATTTTAGCCCTTTCAGTTTTAAAATTCCAAAAAAAAAACTCTTTCTTAGTGGATACCTACTCTTCACAAAGAATCTACCTTCAAGTTTCATGTCTCTAAGACGGCTTTTAGCTGTACGTTGATATATTAATAACTAGCTGTCCTCTGCGGTTGCACCCGCATTTTTCGTTACTGCTCCGCTCCCGTGGGTTGTAGCGTGATGGTATATAGCCTATGGCATTCCTCGATAAATGGGCTATCTAACAATGAAAGAATTTTTCAAATCGGACCAGTAGTTCCAGAGATTACCCCCTACATACAAACTTACAAACCTACAAACTTACAAATTTTACCTCTTTATAATATTAGTATAGATAGTATAGATGAGTCAGTCAGTTTTAGAATTTTATGTTTAAAGATAGAACTCTGATGTCTAGTGTAAGTCTAATCTTACAATAGTACCTATACCATCACGTATTACTAGACTTGCAAGAAATGGCAGTTCCAGCTCAAAAACTCTTTCCAAAAATGCAGTCACCAGACTCAGGTTCATAAATTCTTCCACAGAATGCAGTAACCATTTATCCATTGCACTGCACAGCTTATTTCCTAACCCATAGCATTAAGATCCGGAACTAAATCTGTTCAATGCTCGGAAAGTATTGAAACCAACGAACCACGAAGAAATTTTATGCTAACTGTATTTAATACTAGCTGTGCTGCGGTTGTGCTCACGTTTACAACTTAGGTATTAAGGAAATAAGTATTTATTAACAAGACGCTGCTTATCGAGCTTGACATAGATAAGTGACTATTTAAAGTAGGAGAGATTATTTAATGACAAAGTGTAAATTAATTTAATATAATGTCTTGATAGCCCAGTAGATAAGGTGTGTTTAGAGGTTGTGAGTTCGAATCGGGCAACGTGACTTTTTCAATTCAAAGTTTTTCTTGGACATAACTGACATCCCGTGTCTCAGGAAGCACGTAAAGCCGTTGGTCCCGGTTGTTATTCGTAGAACTTTGACAGTCATTACGCGTAGACAGAAGCCGGAAAGTCTGACCAGTCTAACTTAAAAGTATTGTATTGCCCAGTTGTTGAATTGTGGAGGTCTGATAGGCAATCGCTTCAAGTAAAACACTGGTATTCAGCTAAATTCGGACAAGCTGGAAGCCGACCCCAACATAGTTGGGAAAAAACTAAGGAGGTGATGAAGAAGTGTTAATTTAAAATTTCACATAGCCCCAAACTTCTTTAGAACATAACTATTAAAAATGGTCAATAACATCAAAACAAACAAAAAAGTAACTACATCCAAATCCAATCGGTACTCCCGTTTAGAGCTACAGACAGACAGACACACACATAGCGGTCTAATAAATAACACCTCTCTTTTTCCGTTGGGGGTTTAAACGTATAAAATCATTTCCATTTGAAAATCACAAATAACCGTTTAAAAACAAAAGACGGTTCTAAAAGCAAACATTCACGCCACACACACGTGTTATTCACGGCGACACGATAAGGTGCAAACAAACTATCGCAGTGCATGCGGGACCATTGCGCGCCAACATAAAGTTTGACGTGCGTTAGAATTGCTATCAGAACAAACCTTTCACTGACTTCGTATTAGGAATGTAATTATCACCACCCTTACGCAAGGCGTGTTGTCATTTCAGATTTACATTTAAAAATATCCAGATTTTTGAGGTCAAAATATCCAAAACAGAGAGCTTGGAAGAGATAGGTTACAGGTTCTAGAAAATAATAAACAGTTCTTTTTGTGTCTTTATCTGATTATTAAAAAAAAAACAGTGATAGATAACTACATGATTCTCAATGCGTATAAATTCATTTCCCTTTAAAAATCACTAGTAACCCTTTAATAAAATAAAAAAAAAACAAATGACTATTCGATATTAGTATTTTATTGCAATGATGTAAAGTCATTCCATTTTCAGAAACAAATAACCACTTAAAAACAAAAGACTTTCTAAAAAGCAATTATATACACATTCACGCCACATAGGTACGTGTTATTCACGGCGCCACGATAAGGTGCAAACAAACTATCGCATTGCATGCGGGACCATTGCGCGACAACATAAAAGTTTGACGTGCGTTAGAATTGCTATCAGAATAAATAAACCAGTGAAGTTCACTGGTTTTGGACAGGAGTTGCTATTATGCCACCCTTACTTAAGTAAGGCGTGTCGTCATTTCGGACTTACATTAAAGTAGGTTTTCAAGGTCAAAATATCAAAACCAAGTCAAACCAGAGTCAGGTAGAGACAGACCATAGCTTCTAGAAAATAATAAATAGTTTAATTTATATTTTGTGTCTTTGTTTGATTAATTTAAAATATCACTAATTGGAAACTACATGAGTCTTTTAAAATTGTATAATTCCCTAAGCGTATAAATTAATTATCCTTTAAAAAACATAAATACCCACTTAAAAACAAAAGACGGTTCTAAAAGCAAACATTCACGCCACATGTACGTATTATTCACGCCGACAAGATAAGGTGCAGACGCAGTGCATGCGGGACCGTTGCGCGACAACATAAAGTTTGACGTGCGTTAGAAGTGCTATCAGAGTAAACGTTTCACTGGCTTTGTATCTATTAGCTTGGTTATTGAAAGAGTTTCTTGTTGTTGTGAGAGCGATGAGTGTTCTAGGGAATAAATAATAGTAGTTTGTTATGGAACAAGTATAGTGCATTGGCTTTTGTCATACAGAGGAGGTACGAGTTTTGATTAAGAGGCTTGCTTAAGACAACGTGACGATTTTAGATTTATATTTAAGTATAAGTGTCATTATTATAAAACAAAGACCCCTGTCGCTTTTGTCGGTCTCACTTATTGCAATAAACTTAATAAATACTTAACGAAATATCATGCCTTTTTTAGAAAAGTCAGTGATTTATGTAGACGTCTAAATTAGAGAATAACTGTAAATTAAAAAACCATTTGTAACACCCGTGCGAAGCTGAGAAGGGTCACTAGATAAATTAAATCCTGATTTCCGATGTCAGAGTATCTGAACTAACCAAGCCAAAGCCATTCCGAGTCAAGTTTCAGGTTCTGAAAAATAATAAAATAAAATCTTTACTTGAATATAATATAGAAGTAAACTTTGTTTTTTTTTTTCTTATTTTCTTTGCAGGGATAATTCCCAGAACTCGGCACGAGTTCTAATGAATATAATACTGCATTTTACTCTTTGTCTCTGTCAAACTTTCCAGAAAAATCTTTTTCATCGAAATTTTTACTTACAAGATCTCAAAAAAAATGTTCCTACACACAGTACATAATACGACAAAGAAAAATCAAAGCAGAAACTAAATTTACCTTGTCATAAGGATGTACTTTAAATGTTGGGTAAATTGGTGACCAACAGCCACAACTTTTGTAATTTATTACGGATCCTCAGAAACAGATTCTGGCCTGAGTAAGCACTATTAGCTGCGGGTTCTTAAGGAGTCTACATAAGGCGGGTTCTACGTATTATCTTAAGAGATCATGGAGTATATACAACACGAACTATAAGACGTTTGTACTGTCGGCACCGACATTTAATTTGGAGACCTTTCTCTAGGGAGAATTTTGACCAAAGGTTTATTTAACATTTTGACTGCCACCTCAAAACAGCGAAATCGTATTCTCAGTACCAAGCTTTTTAAATAATAAGTACAGAAAATTGTGACAGGATCGTGACGTGGTGTGCTGGGTACACTTTAGTGAAGTTTAGTGTGTCATCTGTACATCACTTTGGCGGTCAAAAGGTCATCTCGAGAAGTTCCTCAAGGAAGAGTTCTGGCCGAAAGGTGTTGTGTACCGCCGGTTTCGTGGCCGCCTACATGACACCAGTCAGCGAAACACGACGCCGACATTTCGTGTGCACTAGTTTTAGTTTTGTTTTTAAAATATGTATTAGTTTATTACTGTTTATGATTACTCTATGTATTTTATTCTATGGGCCTCCGATGCCTGAAATAAATGGATTATTATTATTATTATTATTAAATACTGGGAGATATATCGCAAGTTACAAGGAATGAGACGCGGCATTTCACAGTAAATTGTTGTACACACCAGCACCGTATGTTACACGCATCGAACATTTGTGTATAATGGTGCGACTTCACTTGGCGCATTTGGCAAAACATTTGTGTTCGATGCAACATAAAACGAACCTTATTCTAATAAGTCTAGAATATAGTTCGTTTACCCAAGTAACGCACCATAAGCGTATGCAATACATTTGTAGCAAACAATTGCGGCTCAACGGTTGTGGCGAGGTAAATGCGATGCGTGTAGCATATGGCGCCGGAATACGGCCTGGTTTTGTCTGCAAGATTGCATTTGTTATGGGTTTTCCTTACCTAAATTAAAGGCATATTCATTATTATTAAATACTAGGTTTTGCCCGCGGCGTCGCTCGCGTTAGACGAAGAAGAAAGAGACAAAGATAGCCTATGTCACTCTCCATCCCTTCAACTATCTTCACTTAAAAAATCACGTCAATTCGTCGCTCTGTATTGCCGTGAAAGACGGACAAACAGACATACAGACACACACACACTTACGCATTTATAAATATTGAGTTTAGTATTGTCATTCACAGTAGAAACGTTCTATCAATAACATGCCATTCCGTTGCGGTGATTGCCATCCAAAGATGTTTAAGTAAGTATTTGCCGTGCTGTATTTATCTCGCTCATCATGCTTGAGTTTGTGAGTTTGTAACCAGGCAAGTCCTAATATGATTTTTCAAACAAATACTTTCTAAGTTAATATAGATAATCACGCACATCGGTGGACGGAAACATCTTGAGGAACCTGGACTTATAAATAACTAATGTAAGTAATAAGCAAGAATGTCAATGATCGTGCCTTGGCTTTAAGAGAAAATGTCTCAATCAACCTGCATTGGAACAAATAACAGACCATACCATTTATTTATACGAGAAAATCATTATAACAAACTTAAACATACAAACGCTTACGCGCAAACAATATTATCGCAATCAAGATCAGTGTTACTCGACGTCTGTAACCGCCCTTACGGGACGTGAAGGGCATCAGACTTGCCACTTAGAGTCACGAACAGATAACATGTCAAGTTTACTGGAGGCGACAAGTTGTTTGTTTTCTCAGGTTCGCGAACGCTGACCCAGTCACGAAGTTGTTTTGTTTGTGAAAGGTGCATGGGATTGGATTTTAGGGTCAAATGGGAGTTGACTTGTGAGTGTTTTATGTTTGTTTACGTAAAGACTTGATCTATGTAAATAAAATGGGAAAATTCATTGAGTTTTTTGTGCTCACACATAACTTCTCAACCCAAACGCATACACCGTTTCGTCGTGGATTAAAGTGAGTCTTTAAATAATAATATGTGAGCAAAACACGAGAAAGGCTAAATACACTTTTTGAAGTTTGAGATAAACTTTTGAGAACAGTGTTCCAATTTTTAGGGTTCCGTACCTCAAAAGGTAAAAACGGAACCCACATAGGATCACTTTTTCTTCCGTCCGTCCGTCTGTCAAGACCCTTTTTCTCCGAAACGCGTCGAGATGTCAAGCTGAAATTAATATCACATACTCAGGTCTCTCAAAGCAGTGAAAAAATCAAGTTTCTAAATCATCGCAATAAAATGATACGGCGGTTTATATTGCATATTTAGACATTTGCAAGGGAATCAAAACCTATAGGGTACTTCCTATTGACCAAGAATCATGAAATTTGGCAAGAAGCAAGGTCATGTAGCGCAAGTAAAGGAAAAACTCCGAAAACCGTAAATTTGTAGTTAGTTCACATCCGTCCAAAACGCGTCGAGATATCAAGCTGAAATTAATATCACATTCTCAGATTTGCTGTTTCTCAAAGAAGTAAAAAAAATAGTTTCTAAATCCACGCAATTAAAAGATTCGGTGGTTTATATTGCATATTTTAACATTTGCAAGAAAATCAAAACCGATAAGGTACTTCCCATTGACAAGAATCGTGGAATTTGCCAAATTTGCCGATTTTTTGAAGCAATGTCATGTAGCACAAATAAAGAAAATATTTCGAAAACCGTAATGTTTTAGTTATTTTACTAAAAAATTAAATTACCGAAACCCTCGTTGCGCGAGTCCAACTCGCACCTGACCAGTTTTTTATTTTATTTTTGTAGCCTCTCGAATGGGTCAAAAAGACGTCAGTCGACAAATAACTCAAGACAGATAAGTCCAAATATATCCGATGGTTATTTATCCACCGCCCATTTCTAGCCTGGACCTAAGTGGTGCGCTTTAGGAGGGACTTATATCTAGATACACAGAACAGGTTGTACAACAGACAAAGGTTGATAAAGGGTACAAGTAATTTTCACAGAGCGTACATTTTCCTTTGCTGCTATACTAACAAACAAGTACGGAACCCATCGTGAATTTCAAACTACCCAATAACTTAAAAGGGAAATAAAAGAAAAGTGTGGAAGTGGCAAATAAACTTTAAGTCGCCTAGAAATCTATTACCTGTGAAACCATTATAACTTTCATATAACTTCCAACTTTTCATTATACCTTTTAAGGAGACTTCAACTGATCCGTAAATGTGTTCTCTAGAACTAACGACTTTACCAGATTGACTTCCTACCGACTTTTTAAGATTTACCAAGTTTGTGAGTCTGTAAGTCGATCTGGTGTTCTAGTGATGATTCAGTGAGTGATATAGTGAGAGTCTGAGTAGATTTGCGTGAACTATTTGCATACGACGTTTGTATGAAAGTTTCCACACAGAAGGGTTAAAGTAACGAATTGTAGACTTGCTGTCCCTCGTGGTTTTACCCGCGTGTATTTTACAGCTTTCATAGGTGGAGCAAGATAACATAGGTATAAAACTAAATCAGGCTTAAAAAAATCCTTGATGGGTTATTCAACTCTAAAATAGTACCTGATTTTAACCATAACTTCCCAAAATTAGCGCAATGAATCAAATAAACAAACAAGTACTTGCCTGGTTTCAAACCCGCAATTGCAAACATGCAACACCCGCCCCTTAACTATTAGGTTATCACAACATTTTTTACAAATTTTAGGCATTTTAATTTGATCTTTAATACTGTTAAGATATCACATATCAAATTAAAATCATTTAAAAAGCGAAAAGTAAGGTAGACATCCACTTCTGGCTCAAATAATTCAGGTTATTCACGTCCAGACATCCAATAGCCAATAACCCAAAGTTCTGTTGGTAAAAACGAACGTCTTCCGATTTTTAACTTTATATAAGCATTTGGCTGCCAAACTGGCATATCGCCAGTATTCCTACGAAATACCTTTCCTACCTACGATTAAGGGTTTTATCACACTAGCGGTTTGCGAGCGGCTGCGGAACGGGGCGGGTACGCAGCGATTAAGTCGCGTATACACCGCGGCTGCATCGTGTTGTCATCGCGGACGCGTGGCAAATTGGCAACGTTTTCGTCGCGTGTTTGTAACTGTAGTAAGTTAACCCATAGACGCAGCATTGGTCGACATTGCCGACCACAGGTTAAGACCATACACTATAGACCACTGATAAAACAAATAAATCGTCAATTTATGAACACAGGGGTTAATTTCGCAAGACTGTAATAGAACATTTGACTTTAATGACCGCTGTTACATTTGACAGCGATATTCGCGGCGATCTCGTTGCGCGCCCGTAACGTATTCGCGTACGCCCCGCATTGAGCAAGCTCGCAAACCGCTAGTATGCAAATGCCCTAAATGTTTAGATAAATTTTAAGTAAATTTATCTTATTTATCTAATTGGTTGTTGAAATATTAATGTGCCTTTGGACAAATACTGAGGAAGAGTGCTTTAGGTAAAACGCGGGTATCCAGCTGAACAGCTTAATTCTAGTATTATCGATCAAATTGCATTATATTAAAATACAAATAGAAAACAGATAAAACCACAAAGCTGAACGAAATGGAATTTTAACTAACCAAACAGAATATACCCGATTGTGGCTAAATATAATATAAGATTTTTAAAACATTAACATTTATTTGTGTTGGTTCTAACTTGATAAACTGGTTGCTGCAATTTGGTATTGCGGCATTTTGAGGAAATTTGTTTTACAGAAGAATTTTATTAACATACTAATATTATTAAAGAAAGAGTAGTTAAATATTTTTGATACAATGGCCCCAAACAGCTTTGTCGCTGTTGACGCAGCCCTATAATAAGATAAACACTGAAAAAGCGTAAATTAAAAATGTTTAATGTATTTGTCATGGCGGCACTGTAACATTTGTACGTTCATTTGTAAATAAACATTGTTGTGTAAACTTTATGATATTGATATTTTTTAAAGTTTGACGTGATAGAAGTAAATAGTGGTCCATCAATGTTAATTGGCCCGAATACGCAATTTTTATTTACATTTTTACTTTCTACACTTCTTCTCCATAAAAAACTTTGTCTGTGCCAAATATCATGCTCCTCTATTCGCCCAACATGTTTAAAAAGGGATAAAAACTTTTATACTTCCTTCATAAATACATAAAAAACGTTTTTTTTTATATATATTTCTAATGCATTAATCCAATAAATGCAAAGCAATCCGTCAAAATGCTTGGAGCTTGAAAGTTTGTGATTGACGAAGAATGATATCCAAATAATTCAGACTTTGATTTATCTCCTTTGAAATTTGATTATAAGAACCCACGCAAATTCTAGCTATTTCGTGTTTTGTAGTGAAATCAATTATATAATAACTAGCTGTCCCCTGCGGTTTCACCCGCATTTTTCGTGTTACTGCTCCGCTCCCGTGGATCGTAGCGTGATGGTATATAGCCTATAGCATTCCTCGATAAATGGGCTATCTAACACTGAAAGAATTTTCCAAATCGGTCCTGTAGTTCCAGAGATTACCCCCTACATACAAACTTACAAACTTACAAATTTTACCTCTTTTTAATATTAGTATAGATATGGTCGCTTAGCCGGCTGTCAGGAAAAAGACCATGTAATTGATGACAAAGTAATCGAATGTACCATAATTTATTTTAAATTAGCAACCACCATCGTTTTAAAGTCAAAGTCAAACAATTTCTTATATTAAACAGATGTTTTCTTTGTGAAGAGTAGGTATCCACTAGGAACAGATTTTTGGAAATTTACATTATAGGGGTGAATAAAAGGACATCCGATATCCACGCTAGCGAAAGATATTGTAATCAAGAAAAGCCGAGATTAAAAAAACACTTTTGTAAGGTGGGGCGGCTCGCTAGTGACCTACAAAATAATTGTACCTAAAATCACATAAAAATTATAAAGCTCATTTACATCTACTTCAACTCCAATAGACTAGAAGATACGACTTAATTATATTCTCAGTATCCTTGTAAATATTTGAATAACAAAACAGTATCTAAATAAACTTATTAAAAGCGGAGGGAACAAAGCCTCCAAGATTGGGCCTTTTACGGGGCAGTCACTTTATCGCAAACAAGGTTCGAAACGATTTTCTTCTCATTGATTTTGGAGATAAAATTGGATTCTTACAAACGTTTATACTTAGCATAGATCAAAGGTTTATGTATTAGGCTGATTCTAATACGTTATGTGATCAACATAAAGTTGCAATCTCTTCTTTTTAACCGACTTCAAAAAAAAAGTAGGTTCTCTGTTCGACCTGTATGTATGTATGTATGTATGTTTGTCCACGATTATCTCGCGTTTGGCTAAACCGATTTTGATGCGGTTTTCAGCAAAGTGTTTGTTACATTCTGGGGAAGGTTTTAGTATATAACACTAATAGATATCCCGTGACGTTGCCCGCATAGATCGCGTTTTGCTTTCTTGGATTGTAGATTTTTATAAGATTATAAGTTTATTTTGAGAGCTACCCTAAAACGTAGTCAGACACTGAGACTCTAACTAAAAAGTAAAAAATAAAAAGCTTTTTTTAAAAAAAAGATAACCGACTTCAAAAACTAAAAGCTCAAAATAACTATTTCGGAAGTCGGTGGCTTCTCTTCTGCCGGTCGATTTGTGTTGCCACCGACTACCGAAATAGTTATTTTGAGCTTTTAGTTTTTGAAGTCGGTTATCTTTTTTTAAAAAAAAGCTTTTTTAAAACTTGGCTATGAGTGATTGCAACAAACATTCTGTCTCTTTAATTTATTAATTAGTTTTTCTTACAAAAACTATCACTTATCAATTTAATGTTCCATGAACAAATAACAAGTGTAAAATAAAATAAAAATCAGAAACCCCTGGAGTTATGTGGTGCCCGACTGTACTAACAAAATAACTTCGTCTTAACCTATTTTGATGAACCTTACCTAAGAAACTACTTTCAGGAACCAAATTCCCAATTAATAAACTGCATTCAAATCGGTGCACACGATTCAGAACTACGATGCCACAAACAGATAGACAGGCACATGCATACATATCGGTCAAACTTATAAAACTACTCTTTTTGCGTCGGCGGGTTAAAAAAAAACTAATTTCAAAGAAAGCAAATATTCATAAATGGTAGTAGTATCCTAGTTGAATCATAAATCTTCCTAGGTGATAAAGTGAGCCTAACTTGCAGTCGTTTTTTGTGTGGACTTTTACCGGCAAATAATAATAAAATCAACTTGAAGCAATTCAATGCTGACTTAACTCGCTTCAAACTCACACTAGCGCACACCTCAAAATTGCTTCAAGGTCAAGTATTAAACAAAACACTTTTGGACCATCCACCAATATCATAACCCAACGCTCCGTGGCCGTCATTTCAAGTATTTTTCCGGCACAGATTCATAAAAATCAACGTACAAATAAACAAGAGCTAGGTACCAACATTATCGTGTTAACGGATATGGGGATGACGCGAAAAACAATATATGAATATTCACCGGGGATTATCATTCGTATAAATTGCATTTTACCGCTGTTGCTGGGGTGTGGTGTAAATAAAACGCGTGAATAATTTTTTTGTCACTGTTTGATAGAGTAATAGAAAACCTCTATTTTCAATTTTGCCGGGTAAAGGAAAGTGAAGGGTGGAGTCTGAAAGGTCTTTTTAATGAAAACAAGTGGCGTCTGTTATCCGACCTACGACTTTACGTGCATTTCAGAATTTGAGTGGTGTGCTACAATTAGAAAAAGCCACATTAGTGCTTGCCTGGTTTCCGACCCGCATTAGAGGCGAGTCCTCTTTGGGTGGCCCGCTTCCAAATAACAAACTTCAGAAGTATTCGAATTCTTAACGACACAAAATCTTTATTCCTCTCTAGTCTGGTTTGTAGTCCTAATAAAAGAAATTTATAAATCGCTTACACGCCTGACTTAACACTTACCAACGCTTGAAAGAATTTGTCTAAATTCAATTTTCCGGATTGACAGTCAAATGGATCCTGCAGGTGGCGAACTACGACTGTCGGACTTTTAAATGTATTTATCAGACCTTCATTCTTTTGCAGAGACTGCTAATCTTTTAACGGCTTAAATCTTTATTTCATTGAATTGTATTTGACAACAACACTGTTACCATCCATTCACCAACACAATGTAGAACTTGGTTGCAAAGAGTGTCTGTGGAGTTTCTCGCTTCTTATTCTTCATAAAGATCGCCTAAAGATCTTGATGAATCAAGTCAAGTGAGCATCAGTGGGTGTTTTTGCATATTTTATACAATTAACCCTAATAGTCCTACAGTTGAGTTATGCCCAGTTCTTCTATAGGTTATTGTGCTATTTCTTACCAATCATAAAGGCTTCACATCCCATGCTCACAGTTTGGGAAGCGGAGTTTCGGGCGCATAGTTTGGCAGGCATGCAACAGACATGTCCAGTCCATTTGCATGTACATATCTTAAGAAGCGTTTACATAATTAATTCTTCACTTTTTTCATTCTATAAACCCTCGACAAATAAGAGGGGTGTTATAAGTTTCACTGCTAAGTATGTCTATCTGAACGAAAAGTGAACCGATTTATATTCGCTTTTTTATTTGATAGTAGGTTATCTAGCCATAGATCTTAGATAAGTTTGATCGAAATCAATTCAGCCTTTTCGAAGTTATCAACTCAGTCGCTACCTATATAATTGCAGGAGTGGGTTTTTTTTTAATTTGTATTATATCGATACCTTTGGGTAGAAAGGCCGTATAAACCATTTTGGCCGAATTGAGTTATATATACCATTCTGCTCAGAATTTTTTTCTCTATCGATCTGTATATTCGAAATGCCGAAATTCGCTCAAAAAGGGTTAATACGACCCAGAAAATTCCGGTCATACTCTCTTAAAAAAAGAAAATTTTCAACGTAAAAGCCAAATGTTTTTATTTTGTAGTTTTGTTATGATGTAATGACCATGATTTATATTAACTCAGGGCGTAAAAATAGTCGTTAATTGTAAATGGTTTATACGCCCTAACGTGTTAAATGCATTACTTAAACACAGGTTAAATTTGACGTCGTAAATCCAAAGGAATTGCCTTTGGATGCGTGAGGTGGGTGTATAAACCATGTTCAAAAAAGATTGAGGTAAAAAAGACCAAACAGCAGAGAGATACACGTGAAAATGTGATGATTATGTCCCCAAATGCACTTTATAATAACTTATTGTAAATATCAAAATGTAAAATATCGATGCCTTTGGGTGGAAAGGTCGTATAAACCAAAACCCGACTTTTCAGGATTCATAACTTTTTTGTTTTTGAAGTTATAAAAAAATGATCTATGAGAAAAGTTCTTAGAATTTGCAAATGAAAAAGGTTAAATCATCAAAACCTACCTATCTTCTTTAGTTTTAAAGTTGGCTTGGATTTACGATGCAAAAAATATCAATACTTGGTTTATACACCCCATGAAAATGAACTTTAAAAAAACTGTATAGGTCGTATATCCAGTTTTGTTAAGCTTATGGTCACATTTAATATCGTAAACACCTCACCACAGTTTTTTTTGTATTTAAAACCATTGTTATAGTCATAGATAAATTGAAGTCTGACTAATAAATAATCCTGTTACTCTCAGAATTAGTAGGAACTTAGTAATTATTATTCTAATACCCATTAATGGATGATTCAAATAAAATAAAACTACCTGAAATACGTAATCAACATTTATTAAGTATTATAATACCTTTTAATCAACATTTACTATTATTTCAATAATAATTACAACAACTTAAACTAAAAGTGAAAAAAAAAATCTACTCAGTCATACCAAAAAACTGAGTGCTCTGAGTCGAGGTGCTCTGAGTCGGGGTGCTCTGAGTCGAGGTGCTCTGAATCGGGGTGCTCTGAGTCCGGGTGTTAACCATATTGATGGTATCAATATATATTTTAAACGTTAGACCTAACTATTTTCGATATATACCTTATTACATACGTGCTTCGAGACACAATAGAAAGACAAAAACAACCCGAACGCCGGCTGTCGCTAGTTCGTTGAAAGGTTAATGGTTGATTCAAATAAAATAAAACTACCTGTAATATGAAATCAACATATAATGTTTTATAATACCTTCTAATTAACATTTACTATTATTTCAGTAATGGTACAACATACCTAACAGGTTTAACATTTTTAATTGAATGAAAATGATAACAACTTAAACAAAATAGTGAAATAAAATAAAAATCTACTTAGTAATAAAAAAACACAACTTCTTCTAAAATAAAGCAATCATAATTAAAAAAATTATAGCTTTGCTCAGACATGATAAACGTACGTATCTAACTTATTTAATATAAGTAATTTTTTTATGATATAAAATTGTATTTATGATTAGTTTAACTATTTTTTTTAGTTTTTTGGTATGACTAAGTAGATTTCTTTTTTCACTATTTAGTTTAAGTTGTTATAATTATTATTGAAATAATAGTGAATGTTGACTAAAAGGTATTATAATACTTAATAAATCTTGATTACGTATTTCAGGTAGTTTAATTTTATTTAAATCAACCATTTATGGTTATTAGAATAATAATTACTGAGTTCCTACTAGTTTTGAGAGTAACAGGATTATTTATTAGTCAGAATTCAATTAATCTATGACTATAGAAATGGTTTTAATACAAAAAAAAACGACATATATGGGTTTTTACGACCGTAAATGTGACCAAAAACTTAACAAAAATGGATATACGACCTATACAGTTTTTTAAAGTTCATTTTCATGGGGTGTATAAACCAAGAATTGATATTTTCTGAGTCGTAAATCCAAGCTAACTTTAAAACTAAAGAAGATAGGTAGGTTTTGATGATTTAACCTTTTTCATTTGCAAATTCTAAGAACCTTTCTCATAGATCATTTTTTTATAACTTCAAAAAACAAAAAGTTATGAATTTTTTTGTAAAAAAAAAATTGTTTTTCTGCTCTCCTGAAAAGTCGGGTTTTGGTTTATACGACCTTTCTACCCAAAGGTATCGATATGCTTGTTGGCAAACCTAGAGATACGTGTTTTAATCAGAGGTAAAAATCAAAATAGTCAGTTTTGTAATTTGTCTACTCTATTCTAGGATCAATCTGGGTAGGATAGACAAGCTACTAATTAGACAAACATTCCAAAATCCAACCCTATTTAGACAACCACTCGATAGTCAACGATAGAAAAACGCTTTTGGTTTGGAAAACAATAGAATCGCATTGTCTTCGTACATTTCAGTATTGAAAACTTGTCAGAAACAAAAACACAACACAAATGAAAATCCGTTCAAAACTTTTCTAACAACGGGTATACTAAAGCATCGTCCCCACTAGGAACATTTGTCGAGCGACATTGTGTCCCGGTGTGCCAGGCCACACGGTGCGGCAACGCACCGCACCGCATTACTCCGCACCACACTGGCGGCCACACGAGCAGTGCGGCGTCGCAATGTTCTTACGGCGCCGCTGCGGCACCGTATGATATACTTACATGTAATTATTATCAACGAGCGAGCACTTTTGCCTATGCCGTATAAACAACTGAGCGGTGCCGCACTGCTTGCACCCCTCCCCGCCTCGTCTGCCTCGCGCCGTTGTTCGGTGTGCATGTGGTACGACGCCGGAGCGGTGCCGGACGTACCGTGTGGCATACCATTCAGTTTTATATGTAATAAAAAACCGTTGCGGCACCGCTGAGGCGCCGCGCCGGAGCCGCACCGCATTACTCCGCACCGCACTGGCGGCCACACGAGCAGTGCGGCGCCGCTGCGGCACCGCAACAAGCTTGGCGGCTTGCCTACTAGTCAGTTGACGACAATCATGAACATCCCCATGAACTGAGCGGCGCCGCTGCGGCACCGCACTGCTTGCACCCCTCCCCGCCTCGTCTGCCTCGCGCCGTTGTCCGGTGAGCCTGCGGTGCGGCGCCGGAGCGGTGCCGGACGTACCGTGTGGCATACCATCCAATTTTATATGTAGCAAACCGTTGCGGCACCGCTCAGGCGCCGCGCCGGAGCCGCACCGCACCGTGTGGCCTGGCGCTAACTGTGCACCTCGCACTGTGACGTAACGCTGTCAGAATGCTGTTGCTACTAAATGAATGAGGCGAACACGGGGCACCGCGCGGGGAAGCGGGAGACGGGTCGCATTTTAGCGAGGTGCATAGATACGTGGTAAAGGTTATACCAAAAATACGGAGTCGCTAAAAAGCTCTGCATTCGGTTGCAGCTACGATTTTTACTAGTGGTTTTTAGTGGTCGTGAATACCAGTGATAACCGTCCCATGTTTGTTCTCACAATAGGTATTGGCGTCGGTAAAATAACGTTACTGGATTTAGATATACGTTTTAACTGTTTTTTCGTGCACACGTTTCGTTATTTGGTATTGTTGCGTCCTAGAAAAACTATGGTTTCTCTCTAAATTGTGTTTGTGGTTTACAAGTGTATATGTTATAGGCAATGTGTACAATGCAGGCATTCTATACAATACCTAAATGTATAGAATGCCGGGGTCGTTCAGGCAATGTATGAAATGATGTTCAATGTTTAAACTATTTTACACTTTACCTAGGAAATGTATAAAATACCTAGGCATTGTATAGAATGCCAGTTGAAGCCCAGGCAATGTATGTAATTGATTTTTCTTCTCTATGATTTAGTTAGATAGGTTAGGTACTGATCTTTTGAGAGCTAATAATGATTACAACTTCCATTAGCAGACAGCGATAAGACATGACGTGTTCTATTGGTTTGTATGCCTAAGTACATACGAGTTTTTGCGTAGAGAGCGTTTCTCACATAGCAGTTACCTTCGGATAAACATTTACATTTACAACGTACCAAAAAATTGCTGCAGAAAGTCGCCCTGTTCATTTCTTACCATTTGATTATGGAAATTTGATCATGATACGAAAAAAACCAACAGTTTTCATTTAAAATAAGCTTTTATTATACTTCCAATAAACTGTAGGTTACATAATTATAATTTGAAAGGAAATAAAATCTTAGGTAACATCTTTGAACAAACTAAAATAGAGTAATATGAAAATTGCAATCTTGTTACTTGTAGGTAATTACTTAATAACAAAAACAATTATTTTCTTAAATATCTTCACATGTTCAGTAATTGACACAAAATCTATTCGCTATGTTACCAAAGTAATAACATATTATTAAAAAAATACTTAGGTAAAGTTTGTTTTATACCATTCAAAATCAACATTATTAAACTTTAATTTAACACAAACATTACTCTAAATAATATAAATTAAAAATCTTCTAATTAGGTTTCATATGTATATTAAAACTGTGTACCTAGTCAAGTGTGAAAAATATTATTTACCATTTAATTATTAAAAGTAATAATAGAAATGACATAATGAAATAATAGAAACACGCGTCTCCTTTTCGTGGTCGTTCATTATACACATTGCCTGATGCGCTTTGGGCATTTTATACAATACCTAGGCAATGTATGGAATGAATCGTATTATATACATTGCCTGAACGTTTTAGGCAATATATATAAAGCCTAGGCATTCCATACAATGCCGGATTATACACATTGCCTATAACATAAACATAACTTTATAGTTTTGTGAAGTAACTATAATGTTCAAATTAATGTGAATCAATAAAGCGTCTATTACCAGTTCTTTTTAATTCGCTTTATCTACAAACAGCTAATGCTGAAGAGTTTGTTAAAGCGCGATAATCTCAGAAGCTATTGAACCGATTTGAACCTTTTTGTGTTGGATAACTTATTTATCGAGTAAGGATAAAGGCTAAGCAACATCACACTACGACCTAGTAAGAGTAATATAAATAAATAAATATCCTTGGACAACTCACACACAGTCATCTGATCTCAAACTAAGCAAAACTTGTACTATGGTAACCAGACAACTGAAAAACATACTTATATAATTTATAATTATATACATATTTTAGATAAATTACACCCAGACATAGAACAAACAATCATGCTCATCACATATTTGTCCTTGGTGGGAATCGAACCCACGACCTCCGGCTTTGAAGTCTGGGTCACTAACCACTAGTCAAAGACAAAGACATTTATTCGTCCAACAGGTCTTTAAAGATAAAATCGCGCGGGGACAGCTAGTTGCAGAATAAAAAACACCATTTCACACTCTGAATGCATATCTATTCGAAAGCTTTTCCAGAAACAATTCAATTTAAATCCAGTTCAAGTGGTCTTCTTGATTCCATCCGTTATTTAAATGTCTTATATTTATCTTTCAAGGAAGACGTCCATCCGTAAGTAAGCAATACTTTTCAATGTGTACAAAATTCAAATCCATACTAATATTATAAATGGGAAAGTGTGTCTGTCTGTCTGTCTGTCTGTATGTTTGTCTTTCTTTCACGGCAAAACGAAGCGACGAATTGACGTGATTTTTTAAGTGGAGATAGTTGAAGGGATGGAGAATAACATAGGCTACTTTTTGTCTCTTTCTAACGCGAGCGAAGCCTCGGGCAAAAGCTAGTACTGATATATACGGAAAAATACGACATCTCATAATATGACTAAGCGAATATTTTTACGATATTGTGAAATTTTATTTGGGACTATCTCGCCACACTATAACCTAACCACTGCACTTCTAAAAGTCAGAAATAAAAGTGAACCCACAAAAAATAAGTTTTGCTGAAAGATAACTCAACTTTGGGTTAAGCTCGTCGTTTGAAATTACTCATTTTTTGTTGCTATTACTTTTGTTTGTGTTTTTATTTTGCAACTAAATTAAGTTCGACGAGTCCTGCGGAAACTATTCAATGTCTTGGGTTCGCAGTCTTTAACTATTTTTCCCATCACAATAATGACGCAGCTGGATACCTGTGACTTACGTGAAGCGACTGCCTTTCATACCTTGAAGACCCAGTAACTGGGCGACACAATACCATTTGGTTAGACTGGTCTGACTTTCTGGCGTCTGTCTACTCGTAACGACTATCAATGTTCCACGTATGACAACCGGCATCAACGACTTTACGTGCTTTCCGAGGCACAGGATGTCAGTGATGTCCAAGATATACTTTAGAAAGTACACATGAATTTAATTTTTGTGAATTCGAAGCCACAACCTCTTACACGAGAGGTGGGCGCCTTATCCACTAGGCCATCCCGACGTTCATCTGCTTCAGTCTGCACACAGCCTAAAATATCGTCATAACTTAGTGAGAACGGGGCCTAAAACACCGATCCAATCTGAATTCAGTACAATCTGTTTAAAACTTTGCGAGCTTACAAATTCAGATCGGAAGCATTGCTTTAGTTTCAAATGTTCAGAATATTGAATGTCTAACTGCAGATTTGGTTGCAGATTTGCTTGTTCTACTTACAATCTGTATTGTATATTAAACTAGCTTTTGCCCGCGGCTTCGCTCGCGTTAGAAAGAGACAAAAAGTAGCCTATGTTACTCTCCATCGCTTCAACTATCTCCACTTAAAAAATCACGTCAATTCGTCGCTCCGTTTCGCCGTGAAAGAAAGACAAACATACAGACAGACAGACAGACACACTTTTCCATTTATAATATTAGTATGGAACTAGTATGGATGTCACGCATAGTCAAAATCTCTGGTCATGAAACTTGGAGGGTACGTTCTTTTTGAAGAGTTGGTATATAATTATACCAAAATCACCATGATATGTAAGCCGGTATACCGCCGTTTACCCGAATTTTATTTGGCCTAATATCATTTGCCATAATAGTCAACAGCCATAATATCATACGACATAATACTCATTTGCCCTACTCTATTGTAATTTAAGGAAGTCGGAAATTGTTGCAAATGGCTCCCGTTTCGCCCTATGAATGGCAACAGGAAAGCATTTTAGGATTAAGAAACTAAACAACCTCATTTTGAATCACACAGGATGGTTAATAAAAATATGTCAGGAGTAGTAAAAAAAATATTACACAATAAATTAATAATTTCAAATGAAATCATTTATTTGTCATGCACAGGTATATAAAGGTCATTAATCCTTCGAACACACGTGATTTGAGACACAATAGAAAGACAATAGCAGCCCGACAGCTAGCTGTTGGTTGGTCGATAAAAGGCACGTATTACCTTCTATAGTCCATTCTGTGATGTGTTATACCCTATCTAATATCTAAATATAAATATTTTACTTTACCGTGAGATTTTCTCCACTATTTTGAGATGTATTTACACTTCTTTGGGATAAAATCTATTAAGCATTTAATAAACAATTTATAAAATTACTTTGCATACGGTAGCAATGCTACCAACCTCCGTTGCACGTGCTAGATGCGGGCGCATTCCCATGAGTTCCCCATTCTCTTTTTATATCAATCTATGTATATGTATATATAAAATGGTAACCTGACTGACTGACAATAACATCAACGCAAAGCCCAAACCGCTGGTCCTAGGGACATTACATTTTCAGGGTATGTTCTTTGTAAAGAGTAAGTATCCCACTAAGAAAGGGTTTTTGGAAACTCCACTAAAAGGGTAAAAAAAATAGGGGATGAAAATTTCGACACCACGGGGGCGACGCTGCAGGCAAAAGCTAGTTACTTTTTAATCCGTACTAATATTATAAATGCGAAAGTAACTCTGTCTGTCTGTCTGTCTTTTTGTTTGTCTGTCTGACTGTCTGTCTCTTCTTCACGCCTAAACTACTGAACCGATTTAAATGAAATTGTGTACAGATATAGTCTGGGACCCGAAAAAGAACATAGGATAGTTTTCATCCCGGAAAAGCACTGGGAACGGCAACTATTAATTCACACGGACGAAGTCGCGGGCAAAAGCTAGTAAGGGATGTATTCACATTCAAAAATTAGAGCTTATAAAAGTTTATTAAATATTTCAATGACAATTTAATACAGCATAATTAAAAACAAGCTTTATCTAAGAGATAACGACGCATCAGCAATGTCTCGTATCGATATTGTCGTTGTTGTTGTTGTTGTCCCAAGAAATTAAAAAAAAAATTGTTCAGGATATTATTCTTCAAAGTTTCGTTCGGGTAAATAGATGTTATCCATTAGTTTCGAGCTCTCTACAGACACCTCTAAACAAAATTGGATGTTTTTAGTAATAAATAATAATAATAAATATCCTGGGACGTCTTACACACGGCCATCTGATCCCAAGCTAAGCAGAGCTTGTTTAATGGTAATCAAACAACTGATATATATACTTATATAATTTTTAAATACATACATATTATAGATAATAAACACCCAGACACAGAACAAACATTTATGCTCATCACACGAACTTTGTCCTGGGTGGGAATCGAACCCACGACCTCTGGCTTAGCAGTCAGGGTCACTGAACACTAGACCGACAGACCCGTCAAACATAACTACCACTTATTGGTGTATAAATACCCAAAAACATATTACCTTTTCATCATTTTATGCCTAATCTATTTTAATTGAAAATGACTAGAATTTATGCGTAAAAAGAGATTTGCTTGCAAAAGGTTGCCAAAAATGCAAAAAAATATTATTTTAGTTAACTAAGGGCTGATTTTTCAATAATCAGTTAACTTCTATCTGAGGAATAAATATGACGGTTTGACATATTTTCTATACATAAGCTGTCAAAACGTCAAACATATTCTTCAGATAAAAGTTATCGGGCGATTGAAAAATCGGCCCTAAACAGAATAAACTTACCAACAACAGTTTTATATGGTTCCAATATGAAACAATCTCCCATATGCAGTGGTAACCATGCTATAGAAAAAACTTTCATTACTAAATTTAAATTATTTTCATAAAGAAATAAAAAAATATGCCCTGGGACAACTCACAAACGCCCATTGATCCCAAACTAAGTAGAGTCTTTACTATGGTAACCAGACCACTGATAAACACCATTTTACATTTTGTCAGTGAAAAAGCTTAAAGTTAAGCCGCCTTATACAACTGTTAAGCGAAAAATAACTTTACTATCAACTGGCTTTGGTTTTGTTCCTTGTTTTGTATCACCATCGACTTTAAATTTAAAGTTAAATAACCTTTTGACTGTAGAGATATCTATTTCACAGTTTATTTACTAATTAATTTATCCGAACGAAATATTTAGTTCAAGGATTAAATATTTCGTTTAACATACTTTATAATTATATAAAACAAATCACGATGCAGATACGCACTTTGATATCTGAGCATGCAATTAGTGTAATCCATCATGCAATAGTTCTTGAAAGTCGTATAGTAATAGAGCACTGTTCGAGCGCATATTCTTCCAGTTCTGCAAAAGAAAAATAATAAGAAACTGGATCGATGTGTATTAAAAATGTATTTGTATAAATTTGGACATGTTCTCGGACATATGCCCATCACTCATCGTCTGACTTATGCAAGATTAGTATTTTTTATGCGAAACCCGAATAATTATAGTTCGTTCTTAAATAAATAAGGAACTGAATTGATCCCAATCATTTTTAAACCATGATAACATAATTATCATCCTAAAAATAAAAAATAAAAATTAAAGTTTGACACAAAACGTCTAAGCACCGCAATCATAGTATACGTCTATCACTTGTCTCTTGGAGCTTTTACATAAAACATTAGCCACTTGGTTTCGGGTTTTGCGTAAACTAAGACAAGGATGTTTAAAATCCGCTTTTTTCGAAATTTAATAAATTAAAGACGGTCTTCAAAAAATTTAACCAAAATTAAAATTGAAATTCGGAAGCCGGCGGCTCCCGTTCTATTTGTCGTTTCACATTGCCACCGACATCATCATTCTATAATATTTAATAGGATAACGAAATAACTGAAAGGAGTTAGAGGACGCCATTGTCCAGCAGTGGGGCAGCATAAGCTAGTAAAAAAACTAAATGGCATACTGATAGGCTCTCAAACAGTCGAGGGCTAAAAAGTCACAAGGATCTTTTCCTGATATCCACGGCAAGGTCGTACGCAAGAATTTCGTTTTCGCTTTCTTTGTTGATGTAGCTCTCCTGCAAACAAATAGGAAAATTAAAATCTACTTTATTCCAATTTAAAAGAGTGGTTCTCAATTCGACTGGTTTATTTTCTAAACCTTGATAATTATCATAGATTTTTCAAAAATGTGCCACGCCCAGGAATCAAACTGGGTTATAATGGAAAAACCTACATAAAGATCAAATCTTTTAAACAAACATGTTAAATATTAGGAAAATAAATTAGAGGAATAATATATTAGAGGAAAACCATGAAAGGTAATCTTATGTGCGACAAAATATCAAACTTACGCAAATTCCTGTCTAGCTTTATTGTCATCTTGACGGGTTATGACTTCGAACCCCTCTCTTCCAATGGGCGTCACAGAATTAGGTCTCCATCTTTGAGTAGCGCGCCCGGTGCTTTCGCCATTAACACCACCATCGGATAATGCTACAAAGAAATATGTAGTTTGTACGGTTTGCTTTTGAGTCTTTTTTGCCTTAAAGCAGTTTTTTTGTTACAGAAAAGATAGAATGGCAGGGGTCCGCGACATTTAATTAGTAGAAAAAAGAAATAAGGTGGCATTACCGAAACAGTGGAAACCTTGCACATGCTTCTACTCTACTTTAAGATTTCCTTTAACAAAAACATCATTAATGTCGTTGTTAAAGGAAATTCACCTACTAGACATGTTGTATGGACACTATGTTGTATTTATGAGAGCGCAGTTCCTGAAGCTTGACGTCTTTTTCCATTTTAAGGATTTTTTTTTTTGGTGAGTGGGAAATCATCCAATGACTGCTCCCGTCCTGGGTGCGGCGGGAGGGCGTGTCAGACTCTTACTGACTAAAACCCACTCATGTTCCTTCGATTGCCCTTTAAGTTCCAGGGTCACGGTGACTACTATACACATTCCGCAACCCCGGCAGGCGTTGGCCCTGTTAGGCCCCTTCCTGTCCATTCTAAGGATGCTGAATGCAGCTGATAAAAGAAGTACTGTATTAAGTACGATTCAGATCAACCGGCTCGCGTCGCGCCGCATCGGAACGGAGCCGTACGCGTGCCGCGGCAGCCGAACGCGTGCCGTGGCAGCCGAACGCATTCTGCGACGCGTCGTGGGATGCCGACGGAGGTAACTATGCGTAATTTGCATGCAAATATGAACTGTAATTTACTGTTGATACATTTCAATGTTCTTTACCGCATCGTAAAATGCCGCGCGGCCCGGCCCGATGCGAGCCGGCTGGTCTTAATCGTACGTAAGTGTGACCAAAATCATTCAGCGAAACGCGAAGAATGGCTGACTCGTTTCAGCAAAAAAGCGAGAAATGTGTCTAGGTCTCTACCACTATAGTTAGACTATTTTATGTTTTGTCTATGTATGTGAGACTTCTTTACTTTAGATTATAACAATGTTAGCTATAACTCTATGACGGCTTTGTATTGGGAAGCACAGCATGCATCGTTCTCCCGCCAGATAGACTAATGATCTTGTTAAGGTCACAGGGAACCGTTGGTTAAGGGCGGCCCAGAATTCCATGTTGTGGGAAAAAAATACGTGAGCCTTATGTCCAGCAATGGACACTTAAGGGCTGATGACGATGAGTATAGGTGGTGAAGTAAATAAAAAAGTGTTAAAAAAAAACTTACAAAGGCATGCCAATGCTTGAAGAATTATGTACAAATTATTTCTGCGTGAATGTTTTCTTTTGCTTCGGAACATAGTCTATTTTTGAAAGTAGAACTGAAGAATGAAAAATAAAATTGGAAAACATCTTGCGTAAGTCATCAACATAATACAAAGCTGAAGCTGGAAAATTAAAAACAAGAAGTTACCGTAGAATAATTGTATTGGTATAATATTAATTGAAATGAATTCTTATCGCTTGAAATTTTTATTGCAATTGCTTCTTTTTGATTTTTGCAATAATTGCGTTTTCCTGTTACACGAATAGAGTCTATTCATCCGTCATATAATGGTTATTTTCGATAGTTTTAGTATGATTTTTTACTTTGAACAATGTAAAATAGTTAATTATTTTTTTTTATTTTTTTTTAATTATTATGGGCTTGCTCTTGGTCCCAGACTAGCCCGAGGGCATAGACGGGGCCTACGATGGAGCGAGCTTACCCAATAGATGCCTATGCACTCGTTTTTTAAATACTTCAATATTTAAAAAACCAAATTTGGTTTTATAATACCAAATGACGATTTTTTTATAATGTTATATAGATACATTATATATGCAACTTCTGACTAGTTCGTTATATACTTATTTCACAGGATATTTTTCAAAGAAGCTCATTATTGACCAAACCATGTCTTTCAAAATCACTTTCATGGAATGCTTCTTAATATCATGCTCCAAGTTACAGGTGTGGAACAGTAAACAAAGATTTTGTTAAAGCTGCGAAATAATATTTTAGAAAGAAGGTGCACAAAAATTATACTTCATACTTTGATACTAAGGTTAAGGACTCTCTATCTATACTAATATTATAAAGAGGTTTTGAAAGTTTGTAGGTTTGTATGTGGGGGGTAATCTCTGGAACTACTGGTCCGATTTAAAAAATTCTTTCTGTTATAGATAGCCCATTTATCGGGCAATACTATAGACTATATGCCATCACGCTACGACCCACGGGAGCGGAGCAGTAACGAAAAATGCAGGTGAAACCGCAGGGGACAGCTAGTAACAAATGAAATTATTATTTTTATTTAAATTATATTTATTTATAAATGTTTTACGTCTTTGTCTACTTCCGCTTATTTCTTCTACGGGTGGTTGTGCGCAGTGTTGTTGGCTCGGTAGGTCCGCCATAATCGTTGATGATATAATAATCATCCAACCAATGGTCATTGACATAGGCAGGTTCTGAA
This sequence comes from Athetis lepigone, assembly GCA_033675125.1. Lineage (NCBI taxonomy): Eukaryota > Metazoa > Arthropoda > Insecta > Lepidoptera > Noctuidae > Athetis > Athetis lepigone. The sequence goes on from CM066237.1 coordinate 9,578,036, forward strand.
AAAAAAAATACATGTCAATTTTTATCAGAATTATAAACACGTTTTTTTTATATAACTTATGGGCTTGCTCTTGGTCCCAGACTAGCCCGAGGGCATAGACGGGGCCTACGATGGAGCGAGCTCACCCAAACGATGCATATAATAATAATCATTTATTTCGGAAATGTTTCGTCTGTCACAATTTAAATTCAAAAACAATAATAAAAAATTAAAATAAAAGTAAATAATAATAATCATAATAAATAATAATAATAAGACAACAATAAAATAAATATGCACTCGTTTCGTGAATACATCCAGGTTATATGCATTTGGAAACACAGACGGCAGAGAATTCTATTCTTTTGCGGTGCGCATAATAAAGGTTTTAGAAAAACACTGCGTGCGGATTCGAGGAATATCGACCAAGAAAGGGTGGTATCCTGCCGTACGTCTGGATGTCCGGTGGTAAAACGGAGACGGGGGAATGAGCATGTGTAGCTCATGAGCATTAATCATCTTTCTAGTCTTTTCTCAACTATTTTGGGGTCGGCTTCCAACCTAACTGGATTCAGCTGGATATCAGTGTTTTACGAAAGAAGATTGCCTCAAGACCTCCACAACCTAGTAAATGGACGAAACGAACTGGTTAGATTGGTCAGACTTTCTGGCAACTGATTACTCGTAGCGATTGCGAGTTCTACGAATGAAATCCAGAACCAACGGCCTTACGTACTTTCCGAGCCACAGGATGTCAGTGATGTACAAGATAAACTTTAGAAAGAACATTTATGAAATGAAAAAGTCACACTAGTACTTGCCCGGAATCCAACTAACAACCTGTTGCACAAAAGGTGCGCGCCTTATCCACTGGACATTCTATTAATTATGAACACAATTACAGAAAAAAGAAGTTACCATTGTCATCTTCTATTTGGTTTACTCTATAGCACGCCCCCGTATAAGCAATTTGCCACACTGTAAACAATATATTATACAGTCTATAATAAACTTTAGTAGTCACTGTGCTTTGTGGTTTATTTGCAACCCCACAAAAAATGGTCTAACAGGGTCAATTTGCATGATCAGTGGTCAATGACCAGTGGTCAGTTCATATCACCTCAACTTGAGATGACCAATGTCCAATGTGGCATGTAGCACCGTCTTGTCCAAATCACAATTTGTTTAGTAGGTACCACCATATTTATAGTTGCAGCATTAGTGTTGAAAATAAAAAGAATGTAACAATAGAATAATGTGGTAAACCATGGATCCATGGACCATCATCATTATAGATCCTTCTAACACTCAATGTGTTTGCGGTGACCTCTATGTACATTTGTACTTTAAAGGAGCGATCGGCGAACACGCTAAATAAATGGTTTTTAAAATCGAGAAATTAATCGGATTGAAGCTTGCTCGCAGTATATTGCAATGTGATCAACAGAAGAAGATTTGAATCAAATGATGTCGGGTGGCTCGTACACAGGATTTGAAACTAGTTGGGTCGCATAAGAACTTCTGCAGCGGTTTTAATGTACGGAGACACACAGGCGATAAAGCCGTCAAGCCACAAGATTATTTGCTCGTCCGTGTGTCACCCATTTTAGAGGTATCAAGGTAAAAAACAAATTCTGTTGAATCAAAAACATATAAGCACTCCTCGATTTTCTAATTTATACATCACACCCATTAAAATACAATTTATAAAAAAAAAACTTATATACGTTCTTCACCCTCCCTGCAGTTTATATACTCCATATAACAATAACTATCAAATGGTCTGTAATTGTGAAAAACAGTTCTTCCACATATTTTACCAGTTCTGAAACAAAACAGTAAGTTAATTCTCTAGGCTGTAAGCTTGCTTTGTTTCAGTGAGAAACCACTAGCAAAATTTGAGTCGGACTTGCACACCGAGGGTTCTAAACAAACTTGTAGGAAATCTTGTTACAGTGTATTTTTTTCGAATTTTCCAGGCGGATAACAAAGTTCCTATAAGGCTTCTGTTTTTCCTTTTGAAGTAAAACCAGAGATCCCATAAAACAAGAAATACTTACGAGTGAGACTGTGAGCAGTTCAAGACTATATCGTCACAGTAGTTGTGCTTTGAAGCATAGGTTCGAGTTGTTCGTCTTATCCTCCTTGTGCCTGCAGAGGTATGTGTAAACCTGTAAAGAAAAAGTTCTTTGATATAAACATAGATGTGTCAATGTAAACATGATTCAAACTAGCGGTGTCCAGCGGATCAAAAAAATAATATTGATACAGTGCTGATCTAGCGCCGGAATCCAGTGATGCTGGCGCCAGCTACTGTATCAATGTAAATCAGCCTTTAAGTAGTAGCTTAGAGTACCATGACAACAGGGGCCCTAGTCTGCTATTACAATCGTGTCTCAATGATCGATTTTTGACGTGTAACGTCAAACTTATGACACATTTCCCATATAAAAACAGTCAAAGTTGTCAAATATTCGGCCGATGACTGGTTATTGAGACACGATTGTAATAATAGCAGACTAGGGCCCTAGAAAGGGTGTTAGCGAATAATGATGATGACTAGCTTTATAAAATGACATTTTGATGATTCCGTCCGTTAGACCGTCCAAAAATACTGAACACATAATAATATACTCTTGATTTAATTAGTAAAAACATACAAAGATAAAGAGCATCAAAGTTCCGGAGTGGGTGCCTGTGACGACGATGTAGGCGTGTTTGTTTTGTTTGTATGAGGACGTGACGTACGGTGGACACGCAGCAATAGCACTACGGCGGCATCGTCATCTCGATCTCGTAGACGTAACGGTGACGGCGATGGTGGACAAATGGCCTAAATGGCTTGTATCCTCCTTGCTGACGACGCGTACACTGGACGACCGTACAAATATACGAAACGTTTTATGGGATACTGCAAAGCGACGCTGACGTGAGTGGCGTATTGTTCTAAATAATATGCAATCGACGCCGATGGTGCGTTTGACTGACGTACCGACCGATGTCAGCGTATGAAGAAATTAAGCCTAAGATAAACAAACTACTGTAATACTGCACCAACGTACTGGCGAATTAGAGTACTGTCGACTACAGTAGTCGTGCAATCGATTGTCACACTTGCGAAATGTCGATCATCAGTGTGTCGCACAAGCGTGCATTCGAACTATGGTGAGTCGCTGTACAGTTTTGTCGCATAAGCGTTAGTCGTACATACATTTGTCGAGCTCACGTAGTACACTCCACTAGCGCAAGGTTGCAATAATAATGAGGTAAATGGATTACCTTGATACTCGTTTTTGACCCTGCCTTCTTATAGGAGTTATGTATTTTCTCGCATCTTCATCAAACTGCTGTCGTCGTGAAATTTTATGAAGAGATACATCACCAAGCATTTCGTGATGAGTAAGCCCTAAAACTATTCAATGAAAATGTTAGCTAAGTATGTTTTTTTTTGCTGAAAGCCTTAAATACACTTGTAAATCAGAGTTGTCTGGTTTAATAGTCACCAACCTCACAGGCAGACCTGCAGAATTAAATTTGAATGATCAAAAGCTTTTTCTTATTCCTCAGCTAATTTCGTTGCGGGATCCAAGCAAGTCGATCTCAAGGCATAGTCTTAATTTTTTAAGAAAATGAAAATAACGTTAATTTTGTAGGACTTCGTCTAAATCTTTTAAACTTACTGTTTGATCTGTTACTCTCTAGACCACATTGTTCCGGTGTTGATTACTGACTGGCGGCCATGATGGACTAAGAGACAGAGAACCGACAAATGGGCGACAATGAATGAACGGGCGATAGACAGACAAACAGACGGTGGATGGACAAGTAACACTTGCAACGGAGTGTCAAAAAAACACAGCAACGAAAGATATACTGAAATGAGGGACAAATGTAACTTTACCGCTGGAAAACTTTTCTCTCCATTCGTCTGCATTAAGCGCGGTCAGTTCACCAACTGGAAATAAGATAATCATGTGTATTTTGTGAAAAATTTGGCTTTCAGACTTTTTCCTTTACATAAATGCCATAAGAGATTTTGGTAATATTCGGTGATTAGCTTTTTTTTTTTTGGTGAGTGAAAAATCATCCAATGACTGCTCCCGTCCTGGGTGCGGCGGGAGGGCGTGTCAGACTCTTACTGACTAAAACCCACTCATGTTCCTTCGATTGCCCTTTATGTTCCAGGGTCACGGTAACTATTATAAACATTCCGCAACCCCGGCAGGCGTTGGCCCTGTTGGGCCCCTTCCTGTGCTGACTCCTTCTCTTTGAGGCGCGCGTGGAACACTAACGCGCCGTCGACGCGGTCCTGGTCCTAGTCGGGCGGCGAGCTACCCATCGCTCGCCATCCGCAGAACCGTGCCTACAGTGGCCGGTAGTCGTCTTGCGACTCTCGACGTCTTCGCCTGGGTCTTTGTCCGGGGCGAGAGGCTCGTCGTTGCCTCTCGCGCGCCGCCGCTTTCTTCACTAGCATAACTGCTTCGCAGAAGGAGGCGACGGCATCCCGTTCCGTCTCGCCCCGCAGCATGGCTTGAACCAGCGCTGGGCGCGAGAGGTCACCGCCGCCGTCGGTGATTAACTTGTCGTTTCAAGTGTGACAGCGAATAACTCTGATACTCTAATTTTAATTACAGTATTATAAAATAAATATAATATTATAAAATGTTAGGAGGAAAAGTCTAAAGAAACTAGTCACTTAGTCATAGTAGTGATAGTAATTTATTGGTAAGGAATTCTTACAAGTCATTGTCTGGTAAAGGTAGTCTTGTATGGCTCACAAGCCTGACTTTAATTAAGGTCTATGCGTTCCGGAAGAGCAAAATTTTTCAGACAGATAACCAAAAGGTCCACAGCTTTTTTTTTATTCGTATGGGCTTGCTCTTGGTCCCAGACTAGCTCGAGGGCATAGACGGAGCCTACGATGGAGCGAGCTTACCCAATAGATGCCTATGCACTCGTTTTTTATATACATCCGGGTTATATGAATTTGGAAACACAGACAGGCAGGGAATTCCATTCCTTAGCGGTGCGCATTATGAACGATTTTGAGAAGCGCTGCGTGCGGATATGGGCTTTAATCGTCAGTGGTTTTTTTTATTAAATAATCGCTTAGACCTAGTAAAACCTCACATGGAATTATTTATCCCACTATATTATAATTACAAGCCTTTGTGCCTGTTGGGTTAGTTCTGTTTGGTCTCGTGTTTATTATGGAGGGAAGTGGGAATCATGTTCTTTCTTACTTCACTGCTAATTTTATTTCGGATCTAATAAAGTTGAATCTTCGTATCATGGAATTTCGAACTTCACTGCTTGATAGGTTTTGATGGGCTCCACTGTTGAGTCTGGGAATAGTGTGACGAGATTATGCCATTATGAGCCTAAATTCTATCACTGTAGGGCAAAGGCTTCCTACTCTCTTTTCATTTCTCAGCAAAGGGCTATTTGTCTCTATACATACTACTTATAAAAAGAATAAGTATGTAAAAACTTACAAAACAGTAGAACAATTAAATATTTCATATTCTTTAACATGTAGCACTTTTATTAACTTTAGCACTCAAAAAAGTTTGTTTAACTGTATGATTTCTTGTATAAAAAAACATTAAAGCCAGTATTAGAAATTTTATCAAAATGTTACTTTGTACGTAGTTATTGTCGCTTCTAAATAAACTGAACTTCGTCCAGCTATTTCTTATCAGCATTCATTGTTAAACCTCGCTATAATTAAATTCTAACGTCAACCAAATAAGATTTATGATGTCAGCAATTGCGCATATCACATGGGTTTTACATCCTTAGGGTTTAAAGTGGAGAAGGAGTGAAGTGGAGATAATCACTAAGAAAGAGTTTTTGGTAACTCAACTCTTCACAAAGAACATATCCTTCAAGTTTTATATATCTAAGACCAGCGGTTTGGGTGGTGTGTCAATATTCAACCAAAGATATATTGACACACCACTTTATACATAAAAAGATTTCTCAATTATAGTAATAACTAGCTTTTGCCCGCGGCTTCGCTCGCGTTAGAAAGAGACATAAAGTAGCCTATGTTACTCTCCATCCCTTCAACTATCTCCACTCAAAAAATCACGTCAATTCATCGCTCCGTTTTGCCGTGAAAGAAAGACAAACAGACAGACAGACAGACACACTTTCCCATTTATAATATTAGTATGGATACAAATAAATAAATAAATATAAATATACTGGGACAACTCACACACGGTCAAGCAAGCACAAGCTTATTACTATTCCGCTGCCGGGCAAAGGCCTTTTCTCATCAATGTATTAGTAATTCAGATATTTTATAAAGTTTTTATTCACCTTTAGGGTGGCCCTGATATTAAAAGGTTAAAATTCATCATTTTATTAACTACTTCGTCGATCAGTGTTCGACCATTTTATGAAATGACTAGCTTCTGCCCGCGGCTTCGCTCGCGTTAGAAAGAGACAAAAAGTAGCCTATGTTATTCTCTATCCCTTCAACTATCTCCACTTATAAAATCACGTCAATCCGTCGCTCCGTTTTGCCGTGAAAGAAAGACAAACAGATCGACAGACAGACAGACAGGCAGACATACACACTTTCCCATTTTTAATATTAGTATGGATGTAATGCGAATACTTCGTGGGTATTACTGCGTTCGTTTTCGGTCCAAGACAAGCAGATAAAAATAAGGGTAGGTATTTGTTTTATATGAATGTGTCAAATAAACGTTTTTTTCTTTTTTCTATCACTGACTTCTAAGTTACAACCCTACACCTAGTTTAGGAGTCAGAGTACCTTTTTTGACCTTAATAAGCCTATATTATGTTCATAGTCATAGTCTAACGACGTAAACGCTGTTTTTGTATTTTTATTTATTCCTATACACTGCGAGAGTAATATTAAATTGATTGGTTTCTGTGTCTCTGTCCATACAGAATATATACAAGGTGTATTTTTGGTCTTGCTCAACCAGCAATGAGATGATTCTACTCATAAAAACAAACAACTTTTATTATGGAACATTTTTCATACATTATGGTCGGTAGGGCATTGAACTTTTCATAGAAACAGCTGATATTTTTTTCGCGATTTCAGAGTTGGTTCCATAATAAAACTTGTTTATTTCATGGGTAGAATCATCTCCTAGCGGGTTGAGCAAGACCAAAAATACACCTAGTATAATGTGAACACTAAATTACTCATATATTAGTGTTTCCATTTAATTTCTTAAATACCACTTGACACTGAGCATAATTGACGTTTGACTAAATATTTAGGTAATTCTAGGTTAAAAATACTCTAGTCAAAAGTAGAAATTGTAATTTATTTTAAGTTGGTTGCTGAAAGGCGTTGCTTTCAGTAAATCTCAAGCGTAGGATAAATCTGTCATATCACACAGAGATTACATTATCGTTCTTTGACTCAAACGTAATGCATAATATTTTTGAACAGAAGTAACTTTACTCTATTCAAATATTAAAATAATATGATTTTTAATTTAAAACAGATCGGATACAGGAATTACGTAGTTCTTATCCAAAAAGTCGTCTCCCGTATATTCTGAATCTGAAAAATAAATAATGTATTTTATTTGTTATGCTGAGATAGGTATACTACTCATACGATTTAACCGTTCACGTAACGCTGACGGAATGCTATCGCTACTAAACGAACGTGGAGAGCACGGAGCGCCGCGGGGAGAAGCGGGAGAGGTGTCGCATTCTTTCTAGCGAGTTGCATAAATAAGTCGTACTAGTTCGCGTCACGTAATCTTGCCCCTCTGAAGTTCGTCGCAATTGGCTGCGCAGTAGTCGATTTTACAACCAAACGTGGACTGCGCATGCGCGGTCTCGCCAAAGATGGCGCCTGTAATGGCGTCTCTGTCACTCGCATACGTTCGATGCTTACTTCTGTCCTGCTTGCTCAATGCGAAAGTACTGTTGTTGCCAAAACTGTTAAACTTTGTTATTGTTTTTTATTATTTTATTTTACTAATAACTGCTACTATAATTAAATATTAACGCCATTGTTTCTAATGACATAATAATAAAACTAGAAGTGGGTGTTATTTAACGTAATGGGTTTCAGTAACTACTTACGTGGCTGATAATCGTGTAATTACTTTCGTAGACAAAAATAATACTATTATTTTACGTACGCAGTTAAGCTGACACTCAAGACATGCATGGGTCGACGACTTTTGGGCGTAATCTAAAATTTTTACAACTTAATTCGATACTGTAGAAAAAAAAATCTACGAAGGTAATACTTTTTTACGTTAATGTAACTGCGCGGTCGTCGCAAAGGCCTAACTTCAGAAGGGCAAGTTTACGTGACGCGAACTATACGTTACTGAATACGTAATTTGGCTTAGCTATCATCTGTCTCTAACTTGCTATTGTAAACTGGCAGTAGTACGATGGAGACAGTAAATATAAAAATAAAAATAAATAATTTCGAAAGCTATACTTACGAACATAGTCAGTAATATTCCTCATTGTATAACAATGGCCCATTCGTAAAACTTGCCAAACTGTAAAATTAAATGAAAATTTAAATATTTTGAAGCCTTAAATGTAACGTGAATTCCATAGATTGTATATATTTTCATAATATTTTAATTGTTTTAATTAAATCAATAAAACCCTTACTTCAGGTTGTAAATGTCTAATGAAAAGTACCTTAATTAAAAAAAATATTACGACTATAATGTATGATAACAGGCATTATAGTCGTAATACATTTTGTCTTAGTAAAATAAAACAAAATTATGTTAGTAGCACTTCACTATGTCGCACTACGTCCAGTGTGTATTCCAGTGGCGCTTGTTTGTGGAAGTGGATTCAGTTTAAATGTCGTAAATTGTACTTGTCGTAGAAATTAAACCAAAATGCTTAGTTAAGGCGTATCCAAAAATCAACCCGAATTAAAAATTTGTTATGTCAATAATAACTTATTAGACCCTCGGAAAAATCAACGTACCTTCGTATCTCTCACGACAGTTAACGTAATCTAGCATGCAGAAACTTTGAAAAGTCTCATATCGATAAAACAAGGTTCTTCCGCATACTCTTCCAGTACTGAAATAAGAATAAATATTATATTACACACCCTCCAAGTTTTCTGTCTATAGGATCAGTGGTTTGGTATGTGCGTTGATATATCGATGCCTTAGCTCACAATTGCACTAACTACAAAATTTAGAATTTTGAGGAGAGAGCTTTAAAGTTTTTTAAAATTTAGACATGAACAGTTTTAAAACAAAGAAAAAAAATGAAACAAATTTGCATCTATTAATAAGACTAGTCCTTTAAGTCCATCATATTTCAATATTGTAATATTAATATATACGTAACTTTGTCAAAATTGCTAAATAAATATATAACCCACCATTTAAAATACATTTGTGCACTAAGATTGATAATGTTGACAGACATTCGGTGAAAAATTCAAAAATTATTAACAGCATTGCCAGGCTGTTTCGAGGTTCAAGAAGAAGGATAATAATATGTATTAGTATTGCATTAAATAGACAAAATAGTAAACCAGTGAACCATGAAAAATAAACTTTATAAATATTTTTTTTATATAAAATACAAACAGTTTGTATTAACCGACTTGATGTATGTTGTTTTTTCTTTTTCTTTAAAATGTGAATCGGTCAAATCATACTTAAAAAAAAATTGGTGCGGGATTCTTTCTTCAGCAGCAGCTACCTATGTAGTTTTCAGCCATTAAACCATAAGTTTGCTTATTTTTTGTATTTTTTAGTTGTATTGGACTTCAAGTAAAAGTACTTAACACATTTGTACATTCAAATTTCTGTACTATCAACACTTAATACACACCTAAAGCACTGCTAACAAGTATCAACAGATATTGCAAATGTATTTAGTATGTTTGTGTTCTGAAACTTTCTCCAGTTGATAAACTTAAAATCAGTTAAAGTATATCTGGATTGGATTTACAAAAAATAAAGGTCGTTAGTATAATACAACATTCATTGAAACATAGTTAATACAACTGTTACCTACTTTTTTGGTAGAACGAGACGGAATAACAGTATTTTGATGCGCGCAAACGAAAGAGCACGAGATTTAGTGTATTTGGCACTAAAAAAGTGAAAATCGAAAATTTTGTAGTTAGTGCAATTGTGAACTAAGGCATCGATATAAGGACGAAGAAATAACCGAGTAACGTGTCCACGAATCTCAATCTCAAATAAGCTTAATGTAATGTTCAGTTAACTTTTAATAAATGTAATTTAGTAAAGCTGTCAGTGTGTGTTTTTCTTATAACAAAACGCAAGCGCGTTAACAAGGTTCACCCAGCCAGTCAGTTTACAGATAAGTCAATATCTTACTAATATTATAAATGCGAAAGTAACTCTGTCTGTCTGTCTATCTTTCTGTCTGTCTGTCTGTCTGTCTCTCCTTCACGCCTAAACTACTGAACCGATTTGAATGAAATTTTGTACAGATATAGTCTGGGACTCGAGAAAGGACATAGGATAGTTTGCATCCCAAAAATCCCCCGGGAACGGGAACTATTTCACGCGGACGAAGTCGCGGGCAAAAGCTAGTAGGTAATAAAAATCATAATATTATAAAATGATGCATGTGTTACTTGTAGGCTTTCAAACATTGCTTTGCTTTATAATCACATTGTTCGTCTAGACTTTCTCGAAATGGCAGCGTACGTTTAACCCTAGCTTGGGTCGTTCTGCCTCTAAATCTGTAACAAGAAAATTATTACTTCCAAGAAATTCTTCTTCCAAAAACTTCCAACAAATTATAACAGCAAGCACATAAAGCGGATAAAATCACGAGGGTCAGCCTCGTGATTTTATCCGCTTTATGTGCTTGCTGTTATGTAAAGTACGTATGTATTAATGGGTACTAATATTATCAATGAGAAAGTAACTCTGTCTGTCTGTCTGTCTCTTCTTCACGCCTAAACCACTGAACCGATTTGTCTAAAATTTGGTACAGATATAGTTTAGGACCCGAGAAAGGACATAGGATAGTTTTCATCCCGGAAATTCTCCCGCAACGGAAACTAATGTTCCACGCGGACGAAGTCGCGGGCAAAAACTAGTAAGCTATATTATTGTAAAGTTTTATTAAAATCTTTTCAGTAGTTTTGCGTGAAAGAGTGACTAGTATCCATACATACTTTCATAATTATAATGTTAGTACGAAGTATGATCTAAGATAAGCTGGCCCTCGTGGTTTTACCCATGTCTTTGGTTTCAACGCAACCTCTTCTTTCAAATTAACCACCAAAAAATTTACCAGTAGTACCGATAAGAGCGTTCAACCAAACAAACATACGAACTCTTTAGCTTTATAACATTAGCATAGCATAAATTGTCTCAAAACCAATATGATACAAGTAAGGATACAAGCCATTAATTTGACAGGAATATTTACTACCCACCTGTGCACTAACGAATCCCTTTAGACTAACCGATTTCATCCACATATCTTACCTGGTGGTTGGTTCTTCATTTCTTCGGAAGAGTACTCGTGACAACAACGATTCAGAAGTTCCCGTGGTTGAACACATTACCCAGGTGAACCCTACAGATAATAGATAAAGAAATGGTGCTTAGCAAGTGCTCTGGCTAAGAATTCGGATTCGGTCGTACGGATCTGTAAAAGTTTTCAGTAAATCAGTCGGAACTGACTATGAGGTTACTAATGAGCTTGTCGTGTTGTGCTGAATAGAGGGTGACTGTTAAGGCACCAGGGGCTCAAGTCTGATATTGCAATGGTAGTTAAATGATCGATTTTTGATGTGTAACCTCAAACATTTGACACATTCCCCATACAAAAACTGTCAAAGTTGTCACTTATAAGGGCCAATGGCTGGTCATTGAAACACTTTTGCAATCAATGATGTTATAAGTAAAAAAGTGTAGATAGGTTATATGCAGTCAAAAAGTGGCACATTAATAGTTTGCCAATTGACCAACATGATACTGAGTACCGCGTTGACATTTGACGTTTATCTCTTTTTCACTCGCACTACTTCAATCATGTCATCCTACTTTGACGTGTAATGTATGTGTGTGTTAGTGTGCCGTTTTTAAAGATAGAATTTCGTTTGGGTAACCTATCTACACTTTTTTACTTATAACATCATTATGTTATAAGTAAAAAAGTGTCGAAATTCTATCAATGGATTGCAATAGCAGAATAGTGCTACAGGATAAAATGCTTGTTGATCAGCCGAAGTCCAATGTCTGTGCCAAGATTCAAGGTGACCAGGTTTGAGAGATCGCTATGTGATCAGGATAACCGTAGGATTGACTTTTACTACACTTTCTATTTTACAGTCATTTTGTTTTTGTCTATACAATGAAATATGTATAAAATAATTTATCAGAACAGGGCAGCTGACAGCAATTATATGCGAGTAGACGAAGTTGGCCCATTTTGGCCGAGGCCTTTGTCTTGCAGTAGACTGATGATACTGATGATATCAAAAGGACTTTTTCCCTTTAAATAATATAAAAATACTTACGTGGTATGATTAACTGTAGAATTATTAGATGATACTTAATTTGTTTTAAAATGTCCATCTCAATTCGATCGTGTTGACTGAGCAGTGTGGTGTCACTAGTATTTTGTAATTAAATATTAATTAGTATGATCACTTTTGTGGTGACTATTTATGTTTTTCATTAGAAACATCAAAATATTTGAAAATATTACAGCACTATTGTTTAAGTAATGTGTATTTTATTTCGCTTTTCTATCCCTCACTGAAATCAGACATTGCTGTGTTTAACATTTTTTTATTAAAAAGTTAATTGAATCAAAGGTTTATTGGTTAGCGATGGAGTTGTTTTGACTGCAAGAATTTCTTATTAACTTTTAGGTTAGTTTTTTACTCATTCTGAAACGCAATATTTTTGTCTTCTACAAGGATTGGCCGTAACTTTGATGACTAATTTAGCGCGTTTGAAAATCTCTTATAACTGGTTAGATTTCACATTTTCTAAGAAGAACGATACAGCACGATTGCGTGCGTTGGCTATGAGACGCCTGGGCACTAACGCTGCGTTGCTTTACATATTATTATTAACCAAAACGACCGCGACGACACGGTAAAGTCAAACTAAACATGTGTGCGCATCTGATAAAGGACTAATCGAGAAAGATAAATACAGAAAGAATGATGTCCTGCAACGCCGGCTGGGGTGGCAACGCAGCGCGTAAATCAATTATAATGTGATTCACTTTATTATTAACTCCGTTCTAATATCCTTTATTGTAACAATCCAAAAATCTTGGTACAAAAATTATATGACCTATATTTGCTTCTAAAGATTTGAGCTGCCCACTTCTTTTCAATACAGGTACGGCCTACAATGCGTTTATCCTTTAACACGGAACGAAACGCATTAATGAGGCCGCACTCTACGTCATCGGAGTAGCAATGCTTCGCAGCGACGACGCAACGCTCGTGTGGCATATCTGTTATATTGATGTGAAACATCTATAGCCGCACGTAAAACAAATTTCTGGCGTGGCGACGCATGCCGTGGCGACGCGTCGCCACGCTATATCATGGTGTTTAAATACAGTCACAGTCTTGTGTACTGTGTGGCGATGATGTAATGTCGATGTTTCACATCTGCCAGGCGCCCCGTGACGGCTCACTTTTTTTATCTTTAAGCTCACAAATAAACTAACGCACTTGCTGTAGTGTCTCAGTTGTATAGCACACAAATGTAATGTCCTAAGCTGAATATTATTTAGTAGCTGATTCTATATCCCTTGGAAACAGACTCGCGCCTAGTTCAGGGGGTTTGGTCAATACTTTGTGCATCTTATAAGCCACCACAAAAAATTGAACTTTTTTTTATTTGTAATTTATATGGTGAGGAATAAAGTATTATTATTATTTTATTTATTTATTGTGTACAAATCTTCCCCTTCTGTTTTGTTCGTTTCCCTAAGAAACTGGGACCCCTAACAAGTTGCTTCTCTAACAAACCAATGTTATCTCACATTTCACAAGACTTGTCTCACTTGATCTCCCAGCTGACATATATCCGTTCTTTTATAGTGACAAATAGTTCTATTTTCTACGTGACTGCAAGCTTCATATAAATATAGACTTTATTGTTGAGCTTTAAGCTTCATTTCACAATCCGATCTTTCTGTAATGCCAGAATCCTGTAGTGATTTCGGTTGGGGACATTATTTCGGAAATGTTTGAGCTTGCAATTTGGTATTTGGTGTATTTATGGGAAAAGGGTGCAATAATAGGTAACTGAAATACATATTATTACTTTAGTAATCTTCAAACCAGGAGAGGAGTTGAAAATAAAACAAAGTAATTTAAAGATTACTAATAAAGCTCCGGATCGTGAGTGTTCCGGAGCACGCTCGAACGCATGGAGGCTCTGACAGTGCTATTCGGTTTTTATCGAGGCAGGAATAGTAAATATACATTACGATTATTTTTTGACTTCTAAAAAAACATAAATCTGCGTAACAGCTAAAGGAACACTGACACTGAAGGCTAGGAATCTTCATAGCCTTATCTAAACTAGGACGATTAAGAATCTACATTTCTCATAATTCTGTGAATTTCGTAAAATCCTCTCGAAATGAGTTTGTGATGAACTGACGTCTCTAGCAAGATGTGTATTGGTGGAGCTATGTAACACATTATATTATTAATGTATGTGGAATACATAAAGGACTGCCTACATAAGCCGTGTCACACACAGTACTTTAGAACTCCTAATTATGCGTTACTAATGTGGCATATTATAATAATTCAAGCTCCCGAGTTCATTTGAATAGTGCTGTCCTTGGGAGGGTTAATGCCAAAATTTGCATATTTTCATGCATCCTTAATTTCTTGTATAATGTACAGTTCCGTGCATTTTAAGTTTGTAACTGCCAATTAGATATTCGTGGCTTACAAAGCTCCTTTTCTTAAGCGTGAAAGGGTTCTTTAGAATAAAAATGCAATTTGTTATAATGGTTTATTAGGGTACTTAGTATTATGCTAATTAGATGAATAATTAAAACTGGTGCTTCACTCCCGCAGGCTTTGAAGAGAAAAATAAAAATCAGTAAGGGCAAAGTTAAGTTAATATTATAAAAGAAAAGGTAATATTGCCAGTACCTTACTGGCTTCCCTTTAGTTAGGGACGCATAAAACAACACAACTTGTGATAGTACACATACATACAAAAATAAAAAAACCTTAATGTCCCGCCCAACGGTTAGCATTTATTACAGAGTTTAATTCAGCTCTATTACAACTCTACACTATATTACAGAGTTTTTTGGTAGTAATGTTCATTCTTATTCTCTTTGCTTTGTCAAGTCCCCTCCCTATAACTCACGATGTTGATCTCGCTAAATATCTAGAAAGTAATTCGTGTTTTCATCAGCTTTTTATCACCTTCCAACAGGAACCCAACGTTAACAACCTTGGAAAAAGGCTGAGGATATGAGTGGAATAAAACACAAAATGTATTTCAAAACTAGTTTCAGTTACAACATTGCCCAAATTCTGAGTATAACAACAAAACCACACGGCAAAGTTGTCGCTATCCCCATCTTGCTCATTAACCCGTAAATGAAGAGGTCGCGGCAAAATTAACGTTCAATTTGCACCAGAGCGTTATGTCACCACTCTTACACGCTTCTAAAAGCAATGATGAGGGTTAATTTATATGAAAATTAGCTTCACAGTTTAAATTGTTGAGTGTTTTAACGTTGTAGTAAATAACATGGTGAATGATCTTTTAAGGTTTGTGTTTGAGCTTTATTTTATTGAGATGGAAGTTAGGGTAAATTAAGCTGCAACTGGAATTATAAAACCGTCTAGAGCAAGCGTGGCGATCAATCATGAACCTTGTTCGCTAGGTACGCTTGCTCTGGGCAAATTAGAAATTTTCTCAGTATAAAATTAAAATTATTTTCTGCCTTTGCTAACAATGGCATGTTGGGGTTGAGTTTCAGTCCAAGATACTCAAGTAGATTCTATTTTTGACCAGCTGACTCCAACGGTGTTGTCCGTATCTTTTGATTACTGCCTCACTTCCGTAGGTTGTTGTAACATGATGTCATAACCTACACTGTTTGTTTATACTTAATGAGGCTATCATTACGCATAAATAATTTTTCCAACACCACTCACGTTCCAGATCCTTTTTCGATAAGATTAGGTACATAATTATATAGACCTCAAAAATATGTACCAAAATTCATCAATGTTTAATAAAATATTTCCCCCACCCGGCAACTAAATACCTATAAAAACACACAAAACAAAACACATTCAAATTCACATTAACAAAGATGATTCTTCTCTTCTCTTCTTCTGTTGACATAAGCACGAGCCGACTAAAGAATCAGGTCGTTTTGTGAACTCACGGCAAGTGACGACAAAGCGTACTGATTCTAATGCCGGCGACGTGCTTCTCTTCTTGTAGATCTTCTTGCTTCTTTGTCTTCTTATGCAGGATGTAATTTAACAAAAGGCATCTTGTTTACCGGTTATACAGCAACGTTCATGCATATAACAAATATCTTAAACCAAAATAAAAATGATTTAATACTTGAGCAATGGAGGGAGAAAGAAAGACCGAAGAACAGTTGGATTGATTGTGTGAAGAATGATATAAGTGATAACATCAGAGGTGGTTTGGGTCTACCTCCTAGCGGTCCACCTCGGGCAACGGCACCACTTGTGGTGACGGCTGAACGACCCAGCCAGCGGTGGTAGGTCTCACAAGAGTCCGCCTGGTAGCTACCACCTTCCCGCCGGAGTCAGGTGTCAAGCAGCTTGCTGTGTTTCATCTGTGCGCGGGAACACCAGAGCCTTTGGGGGGATGAATGGCTGTTAGTTGTGTTGCATATAGCCGTTCTTGTAGATCCTTGAGCGACGCCGGACCGAGTAGCTCACGCTGGAGGGTAGCGGGATCCGTGGCACGGTCTTGCCGGTGACCGACCGCAGGTAGTTGGGGGCCCAAGTAGCGCGCTAGCCACGTGCCAAAGGCTGCCCCGCCACCTCGCGAAAAATCCCGGAATAGCTCCACCGTGCCAGCTGGCGACTGGATGGGAGGACCCGGTGGCTATTTCGGGGGGGCTCGGGCGTCCCCGCAGTCTCCAAGTGAGCTCCTCACTGTTTGGTGTCACTCGTGCAATCTACTTGGCGAAAGCAGCGCCTCGACATCCAAACGTCCCCCAACCCGCACTACTCAACAAAATGAATAAAAAAAAGAAGAACACGGTCAAACACCGGCGGCACTTCCTCCCGCTGAAAGTGCACCTATCCAATATACGAGGGTTGCACTCAAATCTCGACGCAGTCCACCACCACCTCGAGACTGAAAAGCCGCACCTGTTCTTCTTAACGGAGACGCAAATTAAAACCCCAGCGGACGTGGCGTACCTCAACTACCCAGGCTACTCACTAGAACATAAGTTCAAAGAGAAAGCTGGGGTCTGTGTGTACGTCCGCGACGACATCTGCTGTAAGCGTCTTCGCTGTTTTGAGACTTCCGGGTTTTCTACTCTGTGGGCCATCGTAGACACAGGATCCCAGAAGATCCTATATGCATGTGTTTACCGATCGCACGTCGGAGACCAGGAGACAACCAGGCTATTTGACCATCTTACTGAGACTGCAGATAATGCCCAACAACGGTACCCTGCTGCGGAACTAGTATTTCTCGGGGACTTTAACGCCCACCACAAGGAGTGGCTGCCCCCGTTCGAGAAAACCTGCCACGCTGGCAAGGAAGCACGCAAATTTGCGCTGTCGCTAAACCTCACCCAGCTGGTGAACGTTGCGACGCGGGTACCGGATGTTGCTGACCACACACCCAATTGCTTGGACCTTCTACTGACAACAGATCCGGATCGGCACTCTGTCTCGGTCTCAGCTCCGCTGGGCTCGTCAGATCACTCTCTGGTAAAATCCGTATCGGTCTGCTCCCCTCCGGATTTCAGCCCACGGGGCACGAGGAGAGTGTGGCGATACGAGTCAGTAGATTGGGATGAGATGCGGCAATTCTTTGCGTCTTTCCCTTGGCGGTCGGTCTGTTTTTCTTCCGGCGATCCCTCATGTTCTGCCGAGGCTGTCGTAGATGTGATTCGGCAGGGAATGGAATATTATATTCCGTTCTCCGACTTATCGCTCGATCACAGAACTCAAGCATGGTTCAACGCGGATTGTGCTCGGGCTGAAGCCCTTAAACAGTCTGCATACCTGGCTTGGGTGCAAGCCCGCGACACCAAAGCAAGGGCCCAGAGGGTTCGCAGGAAGAAGAAAGCCTATAACGATGCCGCCAAGTCCTGCAAAAGGGTGATTCGGAAGGCTCGATTTGACCATATCAGTCGAGTAGGGGCCAAACTCACGTCCTACCCTTCTGGTAGCAAGCAGTTTTGGTCCCTATCCAAAGCGGTTGAATCCAACTTCTGCCGTTCCACATTTCCACCGTTGCAGAAACCTGACGGTACGCTGGCCCACTCCGCGATAGAGAAAGCGAACTTGTTTGCTTCCCTATTTGCGAGCAACTCTCGTCTTGATGCAGGCCTCCATCAACCACCTACTATACCTCATTGCGATTCCTCAATGAAGGATATTGCTGTTCACCAAAAAGAGGTACGGAAGGTTCTGCTGAATTTAGACGTGAATAAAGCCAGTGGACCAGATGGAATACCTGCGCGAGTGCTTAAACAATGTGCGCCTGAGTTGTCGCCTGTATTGACACGTCTATACCGGCTCTCTCTCCAAACTAGAACGGTGCCAAAATCCTGGAAGCTTGCTAATGTGCAGCCAGTGCCCAAAAAGGGCAGCCGTGCCGATCCCTGTAACTATCGACCAATCGCCATCACCTCCATGCTCTGTAAAGTCATGGAAAGAGTACTAAATAGCAAATTGTTGGCATACCTAGAAGACAACAACCTACTCAATGACCAGCAATATGGCTTTCGCCGTGGTCGGTCTACTGGGGACCTTCTAGTGTATGTTACACATTGCTGTGGTGAAGCCATTGAGAAAAACGGCGAAGCCCTTGCCGTTTCACTCGACATCTCAAAGGCCTTTGACAGGGTTTGGCACGCAAGTCTCCTTAGCAAGCTTCCTGCTTATGGCATACCGGCTGACTTTTGTAGCTGGGTATCGGACTTTTTGACGGAAAGGTCGATTAGAGTAGTCGTCGACGGCTGCTCTTCGGACCTAATGGCCATTGATGCCGGTGTTCCTCAAGGGTCTGTTCTCTCTGCAACTCTATTCCTGCTCCATATAAACGATATGCTAAATCCTAGCATAGTCGGTTACGCAGATGACAGTACTGTTGTAGAGAGATATTTGGCCAGCGCAAAAGACAGTAGGGACGATATTCGTTCACAGAGAGAGACCATGGTAGAGCGAGTGAACTTTGCCTTGAGTCGTGTGTCCCAATGGGGCGATGACAATCTAGTGCAGTTCAATGCCGCCAAAACGCAAGCGTGTCTGTTCTCCGCCAAACGGAGCCCATTTGACCTGGCTCCTACTTTCCGAGGTGCATCTGTAAAAGTAACCGGCTGCCTTGAACTCCTTGGCATGGAGTTGAGTTCTGACCTCAACTTCGGCACTTTCATCGAGTCCAAAGCACAGACTGCGGCGAAAAAACTGGGCATCCTTAACAAGGTTAAGCGATACTTCACGCCGGGACAGCTTCTAACACTTTATAAAGCTCAAGTCCGATCGTGTATGGAGTATTGCAGTCACCTATGG
The DNA here is from genome assembly GCA_033675125.1 of Athetis lepigone. Taxonomy (NCBI): domain Eukaryota; kingdom Metazoa; phylum Arthropoda; class Insecta; order Lepidoptera; family Noctuidae; genus Athetis; species Athetis lepigone. The sequence continues at coordinate 9,597,771 of CM066237.1, forward strand.
GATGGCTCAGCCAAATACCAACTGGCCGCATTGGATTCGGTGGATCGCAGGGCCAGAAGGTTGATTGGCGACAAGAAGCTGGTGGCTCAACTTCAACCACTAGCACATCGGCGAAAAGTTGCCTGTCTGGCGGTATTTTACAGATTGCACTTCGGTGAGTGTGCTCATGGGCTACACGAGCTCATTCCCTCATCCCCATTTTACCACCGGACATCCAGACGTACGGCGGGATACCACCCTTTCTTGGTTGATATTCCTCACATCCGCACGCAGCGCTTCTCAAAATCGTTCATAATGCGCACCGCAAAGGAATGGAATTCCCTGCCGACGTCTGTGTTTCCAAATTCATATAACCCGGAAGTATTTAAGAATAGAGTGCATAGGCATCTACTGGGTAAGCTCGCTCCATCGTAGGCTCCGTCTATGCCCTCGGGCTAGTCTGGGACCAAGAGCAAGCCCATTGTAATAAAAAAAAAAAAAAAAAAAAACATGACGACGACGGTCACCGACCTCTTACAAAGTGGTACAAGAGCAGGAGGAGAACAACGAATCAAAGATTAAAAACCGGCCAAGAGCGTTCCGGGCCACGCTCAATGTAGGGTTCCGTAGTTTTCCGTCCGTCACAATAAGTGTTACTTATAAGTTTAAAAAAAGGCTATTTGTTACGTTGACATACTAAGTACACAGAAATTATTTTGTACAACCTTTTTATCTTTTTTGTACAAAAACTGTTCTTTCTATCAAGTTCAAAATAATTTTCCTAGAAAGTCCTTATAAAGTTCTACTTTCCAGTTTTTTTTTCATTTTTTTTAAACCTACGGGTCAAAAGTTAGAGGGGGGGGGGGGACGCTTTGATTTTTCCTTTTGGAGCGATTATTTCCGAAATTATTGACTTTATCAAAAAATGATTTTAGTAAACCCCTATTCATTTTTAAATACCTATCCAACAATATATCACGTGTAAGGGTTGAAATTAAAAAAAAATCACTTTCCTCTTTACATATAGGGGGGCTACCCTAAAAAAAAAACATTTTTTTCAAATTTTTATTTTACCACTTTGTCGGCGTGATTGATATACACATTGGTACCAAATTTCAGCTTTCTAGTGCTAACGGTCACAGAGATTAAGCGAGGACGGACGGACAGACAGACAGACATGACGAAACTATAAGGGTTCCTAGTTGACTACGGAACCCTAAAAATGGTATTAATAGCGAAAAACATAGTATTATTAGTATTAAATAGTAGAAACATACATACCGGGTGTAACATAGTATTAATGAACATAGTTTGTCCTTCTGCGATGATGGAATTCAACATTATAAATATCAACATCACATTCTGCTTACCTCAGAAAAGGAGTATAAGTTGTTCTATTTAATTCAGTTTAGTACTTCACCGAAGATTATCTCCATAAAAATGTCCCACGGTTAATTTAATTACCGTTATCATCCCTGATGCAACAAATTGGCTACTCATTTCACCCCAATTACCATGATACAGGGAATTTCCAGTATTTCTTCAACTAAGGGCATCATAAATATTTGTTTCTTTGAAGCAGTACAAAATAGTTAACACACTTACAGTCACACATAAGCAGAGAACGTAATATATAAAGGTACTCTCTATATACACGGCCTCAAAAGCTTGGCTTTTGAAAGTGTTAATAACGAAAAATAAAATTGATATCTTCACAAAACAAATTGCCACACCGGTTAGCTTTCATAAATGGATATATGGAGTGCGCCAGATGCGAAAAACTTGGTTGGAGCGTCGCCATGCCATATTCAGATAAAATCAGCAATGTAATGTATAGCCTTGTTCGATATTTCATTATTTATCTACCACCGAATCAATCAAATGTTTGAAAGATTCGATCATTTCGGTGCTTCAATGATTCTCGGAAAATGTTGTCTTGAAATAGAATAAATATGGCAAACCCAAATGTTATAGGCCCTAACAATCATATCAAGCTGAAGCCTGATTGATTATATTTATAGTATTATTATATTTAATTGAAAAAAATATTGTCACAAAAATGTCTATGACATTTCTGTCAGGCTTATCTGTGAAAAGATAACATTTTTCTAAAATTCATAATACAGTATAAAATTCATATACAATACACAATAAGTTATTCAAAGTCAATTCTTAAGTATAGGCCACACTAAACGCACAACTTTGAATATCCCACTATTTCTTAATTAGTTTAGTAAATCTTTATGGCAATTAGCACAATTTCTAAGATACATTATAGCAGTATAAGCATTCATACTTGTGAAATACTCAACGAGGGAACACTGACTCCCAAAATACAGGATCACCTAGTTTGGGAGGCAGCGGTTTTATAATTTGTAAGCTTTGTCATGCCATTTCTTCATGAGAGGTACGCGTTACTAAGTAGGAGATTTATGCAAAATCAAAGTAAATTTTGTTTTCATTTTTTATGCATGTTGAAGAATCGAGTTGGTATGCCATAAAATTGACAATGGCCTTGACAAGTATTACGGGGTTAATCACTAAAGTTCAGTAAGATAGGGACGGAAAAAACCGTAGTAAAAGTTAGGAGAGAAACTTCGTTAACTCCGAGTTCATAACTCGAATAGCGATCGAAGTTCGTTTGGACAAAAAATCTAAAAAGTTTTGTGAACTGGAAAATTATTTTCGACTTCAAAGTTTTACGTTGGGTGATGCGGGCGATTTTAATAACAATGATTTGAATTTTATAGAAGATAATTTATCAAAACCTGACAAAACCGGCCTAGTAACAGCTTTTTTGGTAATGGTCACGAACACGATAGTTACTTTAGACCAATAGATGTAAATAATACTTGTTCACATAAGTAGGTGAACAAAAGTAGCAGATTCCAGAACACCCTGATCATAAAATCTAAACAAACAATAAATTAAATGTTAGGTAATAAACAACATAAACAGGGAGATAAAAATACATCGACAATGAATGATAAATTGGTCTTTATTCAGCTAGGAAAAATCATAACTAATAACAGCTCATAATTGTTTAAAATTGTACAATAATGAAAAAACATTTACAATAAAAGCTAGAATAGTATTTAGAGGTTTAAGGAATATCAAATAAAAATTGGACTATACTTAAGGCGTGGTGCCAACAACGTTTTCAAAATTGGCATGCGATCCGTTTCTGACTGTATATGTGAATTTTATTCCATTACATTAAAGTAACATTAGATTCTAGATTTTCAGTTTGAAAGAAATGCTCAATTTTGTTTTTATTTTACCCAAAAATTGAAGTTATGTCAAAATAAAACTCAAAATCTTACCTTCTCACTATCCAACCACTGAACCAGGCGTAGTGTAGCCAATTTTTATCACCTTAAAGGCATTCCATTTCATGGTGTTTGAATTGAACAAGTTATTCGAGAAATACATAGGAGATATTACACAAATATGTAACAGTAGGAATCATTTTATTCTGAACCCATAATGCCTACTCCATTTTCCTTTAAAATTATCTTGACAAAGAAAGCGAAAGATAACGTTTGTCAGCCATTTAAAATGTTTAATGCGTTACGTGACATTTTTGTATAACTTTAAAGTGACTTAGGTACATAAATTTTATTCTTACACTAATTATTCATATAAATTTTAATTATATTATAATTTAGAATATTTCAGCTTCTTGATGTTACGTGATAAAATTACTATAAAGCGTTAGTTTTTATGATACATATTATTCTTTTAGCAAACTTTGTGAATTTTCATTATTGTGTAGCCTGCGAAACTGACATTAATTTTGGTACGATATAATCAGCCACACTTGTTCAATTTTTGCTAAAAGAACAAAAATCATTTTTTAATTATTATTATATGTTGAAATTATATTTAATATGCTAGTCTATTGTAAGACATAATATCAATTAGGGTAAGATGATTCTAATTTAAAATTAGGAACTGTATGAACCGCGTAGGTTGACAATTGTGTGTTCGCCCTAAATTCATATCATGTCTAGGCACTGTTAATATAATGTTATTACTTAAACTATGTATGAAATTAAATAATTATTATTCTTATTTCAATTAAACAGAGTATGTCAACTTTTTCTTTAGAATCAATACGGTGTAAATATAACAAAGAAAATAAAAGATCAAGATCAGGTTTCACGACTTTTTTGTGCATAAATCAACAACAAGTTTATTTTCCTCCAAAGACATTTGAAGAAGAAAGGATGATTAATCGAAAACTGGGACTCGACCGATTTTTATAAGTTTTTTATTGGTCGAGCCTTATCTCATAATTTCACAAAACATTTAAAAACCTTATTTATTTACCAAACCAATTGCGTGTTACGAGGCCAACCCAACTTCTTCACTATTTATTTTTTCATCTACAAAAACAAGAAGATTTTTCGTTCCAACAGCGTCTGTAATACCAACATGACTATAATCTGTATCGTTGTAATCCAATCCCGTATAAGCGGAATCCCAATGAGACATGTTACACAGAGTGAAGCGCTTCGCGGCTACCCACACAATTAGTCCTTCACAGTCCGAGGCTAAGTGTTTGTAGTACTAGCGAAAGATGAGATAAGCTGAGATGAAGAGTCAGACTATTTATTCAGCCCATTTCTTAATTCTCTATAGGAAAATATTCTTATTTAGGGAATTAAATCAGTGAGACCGATTTTTGACTCAGTGAGTAGTACTTGATAAAAGGTAATGGCCAGGTCAAGCTACATGAAGGACGTCTTGTGTTGTCAAATTTTGTTAGGATTGGTAACCTATTGGATTTTTAATTATGAATTAGAGTCCAATATTTTAAAACAACTTTTTCGAAGAAATCATAATACCTTTTATATACAAACATCATTAAGATTTATATGTGAAGTAATAATTTTCCAAACAGTGCCTAAACCAAATTAACGAAACTTCTTCAGCAGCTATATTACTTAATTTACTATCGGCTCCGAAAAACTTATTAAAATAGATATTCTATTAAATAAAGAGTCTCACAAGACAGACTGTACTGAATATTAAATGAGCTTGTTCTCAAAGTGTGATCACGTATTCCCAGGTACATTTTAAGCATCCCAATGTGGTTTTAGGCCTGCTATACGGACGCTTAGGTTTATTTTATTTTGGTACGATTAAATAAATCTGCTTGGATAGTTACATATCTTTATAAAAGGGTTCACAATGTAAGTAACTGTCTTTTTGTATGAGTATATTTTGATGACCTGTTTCTATTTTTGCACTTGTTTTGATGATCCGATTTTTTCTTAGTTAATTTTTTAAGACATACTTATAGTTTTTCTGGTTGTGTCTTGTATGATTGTAAATAGTTCTCAATCCTAACATCCTTTTGTCATAAATCTAAACATTATAATAATAATAATAATAAAGCCTTTATTCAACAATCTTACAAAACACTTATTTCTTATATACTAAATTTAATTTCTAATATTGACACCAGTTTTGCGAAGATTGTCTTGCTACTCAGCATAGGCCTCCCCTAAAGCTTGCCATAGTTTGCGATCTTGTGTCTTCCTTTGCCATGTGGCGCCGGCTATTCTTTTTATATCGTCTTCCCATCTCCGATGTTGTCTGCCTCTCTTTCTTTTGTATTGCCTTGGACACCACTCCGTTACTTCTTTTGACCATTTGTGTCTTTTGTTTCTCATCATGTGGCCTGTCCACCTCCACTTTAGTTTTTTGACGCAATATGTCACATCTGTTACTTTGGTTTGCTTTCGAATTGTGTCCAGTTTAATTTTGTGCATGAGTTTCACATTAAGCATGCTCCTTTGGGATGGCATGTTGGCAGGTCTCTAATACTTTTATATTTTGTTTCGTTAAACTCCATGTTTGGCATCCGTACGTCATAACAGGCAGTATACATGAATCGAACACTTTTTGCTTATATTTAAGAGGTATGTCTGGGTTTTTCATGATCTCTTTTAAGGACCAATATCTTTTCCAGGATAGATTAACTCTGTTGTTTATTTCTTTCTTTGTTAGGTCTTTTGGAGAGATAATTTGTCCAAGGTATGTGTATTCGTTTACGTATTCCATCTGATTACCATTTACTTTAATAGGGATCTTTTCTACATTCGTCATTAGTTTCGTTTTTGAGGTGTTCATTGATAGTCCAACGTTCCCACTTTCGTATGTAAGTTGTTCGAGCATTTCCTGTAGGCTTCTCGCGTCACTCGTAATAAGTATCAGATCGTCTGCGAATCTTAGGTGGTTCAGTTGTGTTCCGTTAATGTTTATTCCAAAGTTGTCCCATTCGAGGCGTCTAAATACGTATTCAAGGACAGCTGAGAAAAGTTTTGGTGACAACGGGTCACCTTGTCGAACTCCCCTCTTAATAGGAAAGGCTTCACCTACTCTTTCTGTTCGTACTTTGATAGATAGCTGTCATATTTTGATAGATATTCTTTATGAGGCGTATATATTTTTTGTCTACTCCTTGTGATATTAGCGCCTCCCATATTTTTGCGTGCTTGAGTGAGTCGAACGCTTTATTATAATCCACGAACGCTATGTAGTAGTTGATGCCGTATTCGTTGCTTTTTTGAATGACCTGTTTAATGGTGTGGATATGATCAAGCGTTGAGAAATCGCTCCGAAATCCCGCCTGTTCCCGTGGTTGATTTTCGTCCAGTATCTTTGTTACGCGGTCTAATAAGATTTTGGAGAAAATTTTGTACACGTTGGACATGAGACTAATGGGTCTATAGTTTGCTATGTCACTTTTATTCCCTTTTTTGTGTAGAAGTATGATGGTTGACGATGTCCACTGGTTGGGTATGTATTCTATATTTAAAATTTGGTTGAATAGATCGGTAATGACATTTGATGTTTTTGCAAATGTTGCGAGAAGGAGTTCATTAGATATGCCATCTTCACCTGGTGCTTTTCCGCTGTTTTGTGATTTTATTGCTTTGTTGACTTCTTCCAGCATAATCTTTGGGGTGTCCTCCTCGTTTTCATCTCTTTGGATATTTGGTTGCTGTATTTCTGACGATATGTCCTGATCGCTGTATAGCTTTCGGTAGTAATCTGTTGCGATTTTTAAAATTTCGACTCTATTTGTTTTGTTTCTTTTTGTTTTTTGGTGTGTAACGTTTTCGATCCAGTCTGAACTTTCTCTCAATTCTTTCAAAGCTTTTTTCACCCCACCTGTTTTTTCTATGTAGTAGTTGATTGTTTGTGTTCTTATATTCTTTCTATGTTTCCGCATTTCTAAACTTATTTCTTTGCTCAATTTTGTTATTTCCTGTCTGTTGTTTCTCCTATCTAGAAATAAAATCTTTCTTCGTTCAATTAAATTTCTGGCCTTCATTCCTATTTTATCTTTTCTTGTTTGTAAAGCATTGTTTTCTGTTTGTTTCAGTTGTTGCTCTAGGAAATCGTATTTTTCTTGAATTCTTTTTAAGTTCTGTAGATTTAACAAGTTGCTTTCTAGGGAGTCTAAGATCTTATCCGGTAGTGCTAATGTGTTAAGTTTTTTGGCATTTCTAATGTTTTTTCTTGATATTTTTGGTTCTGTTGTATACAGTTGAGATCTGAGCATTCTGTGATCTGTATTAAAGTTCAGTTGATTGACAATATCCACCGTCAAGAATAGTTTTGGTTTATTTGTAGTAATATAATCGACTTCATTTCTTGTTTTCCCATCAGGTGATGCCCATGTCCATTTTCTGCTTTTTTTCCTTTTAAAGTATGTATTCATAATGTGCAATTTATGTTCCATAGCAAAGTTTACCAGTCTTTGACCATTGTCGTTCCTTTTTCCTGTAGTATTAGGTCCAATTGTGTTGTCTTCATTAGTTTTTCTTTTTCCGATTTGGCTATTAAAGTCGCCCATTACTATAACAGTATTACTGAGATCTAAATGAGTCATCGTATTGTTGAGTTGGTTGTAAAATTCATTTTTTGTTGCTTCTTTTGCATCTTCAGTCATCTAAACATTAGACTAAATTTAATGACGGATAAATTGCTATCGTAATCTCTGAATTAACTTGAAAAGTTGAGTCAAAATTCTTGTTCTATGTTTTCCCTGGGTGTTCATTTATGAATTTATTCTTGATTGTCCTACAAACTTTCTAAAAGTTTCTAAGTCTTAGCATCTTTTGTGTCATGACAACAATTGTTTTTGTGATAATAACACCGTATTTAAATACCTTAAGTTGTTTAATATTTTGGATTGTTGTTTAATTTAAAGCCTTTGTAAGTAACTTTTATCACTTTAACGTTGTTTTTGAGATCAGAGTAAACAGAAGTAAATTTGAGATTGAGTTTAACTTTGCTTCAGGTTTTTCAGGTTTTTGACTTTATACGCCTACTTCTGTAGGGGAAAAAATATAACGCTGTAGTTAAAATAATCCTCTTCTCAGACATTGTTGGAACTTAAAAACATAGTTTAACCTTATCTTGCTCTTTTATTTAATATCATTTATAATATTCATCGAAGTAATTTCGTAAACAAAATGAAACAGTTCACCAATTTCTTCTATTATCTAAAAATAATACTTGAGAATATTATTATTTGTACATCTATAAGTTACAACTAGATTATAGTAAAGAATTTGATTGTGATTTACTTAATAAAGCGTCAATCGTGAGTGATATTATTCTATCATATTATACATTTACAACTATTCATTGAAACCATGTTTTATATTCTGCTCTACAATTTTACAACTGTGGCAATTTTACAAATAAAATTAATTATAATCCCCAGTATATAACTTGGAACAAGCAACAGAAAATTTAAAAATAAAAAACGTCTTGGAAACTTGATTATAAAATAGAAATATGTATTATAGGTTATCTAAAAGACAGCTGTAATATTGTAGGCAGAATTAAAGAAACGCTTTTATCGGTTTATATAATATTTCTAATTCAATATCCTCCAAGATACAATAGAATTATAGGATTTTAGGAAGTACGGAATTTTAAACTCAAGTAAAATTTTGTTCAAGAATTTCAAACATAATAATCTCGATTCTTTTTAAGCTCTAAAGAATAAATAACTTTGAAAAAAAAAATACAAAATAATCTCATCTTTAAAGATTGTGTTACAAACAATCATGGTAAATAAAATCCGAAGAAAGAAATTGTTTCTTTCAAACAACCCTTTCATTTCTTTGAAAGCGGGGGTCCCATGAGTGTGCAGATAAACTTGCTTATTCATTCCCTTGAATTATCCCAGTCACCTATCGATTCACCAGGGACTTATAACAGTCCTCGGCCCACTCTCCAATCATAATAAAATAAGCATTAAAAAACCTTTAAACAAAAAAAGAAGAAAATTAAAATTCCAATCGAATAGACTATAAAGACTGAGTTTAGTATTAAAACTCAGTGACGGATTTGGTACCATTAACTAAATTGCTATGTAAATCATTTGAACGATATCCATTAGCGTCTGCGCGAATATAACGGTCACGTGATGTTTATCTGAGAGGTGTTAAGGCAGCAATAGATGAAAAAATAACACAAATGATAGTGTTATTACATTGGTAAATATTTCTGTTACAGTCAGAACTTGTGCAACACGAAAAGTATGAATCATTGTACATTCTTTAATACATTTAATTCTGTCATAAGATGTGTGTAAGTATAACTTTAAGCCAGACAACTGATGTTGCTGCCTTGTCATATGGACCGACTGATTAACAGGTCTCCACAATCCAGTTACCGATTAAAATAATACTCCTTTTCATGACGTGAGGCTTTCTGGCTTCTGACCAGCCGTGATGACTATCGAAGATCTACAAATGACAACGGAATCAATAGTTTTACGTGCTTTTCGAAGCACGGGATATCAATGATAAACTTAAAAAGTACATAGAATTGAAAAAGTAATAATGGTACTTGCTCAGTTTTACAATATTACCGTAGACGATTATTATTATTGAAGGGATAATGCTATTGGTTCGTTTTTATGTTCGGGTCTTGTAATAATACATTATAAGGAGGACCTTCGATTTTTATTGTTTTGTCCACCATATAGGTTACAGATGGCTCCATTGGGGACGATACCGGCGAAATGTTGAGTCGTCAATCAAGTGTCTTATATTCGATTTCTTTGTTTTCCAACATTGATGTAATTTTAGTTTAGTTTTTTGTACAAAACCAATAGCTTTTATTGTGTGTTGAAATAAGGGTGGTTGTGGTGGTTATTATTTTTTGTATCAATATAGGAATTTGTATCAGTTTTTTCAACTTATATTGTATCTTTTCCTCTGTCTATGCGTCGCTAGTTATATTAATTAAAATAAAGATGGGGTTGACCTTTTACGGTTTGTAACGCGTTGTCTAAGTTAGGGTTCTTAAGAGCCAATGTAGTATTACAATGTCCCTTTGTCTGTTCATCCACGGCTTTTCTGAGAGACTCTTAATATCAGAAAGCTGTATTTTTTTATTAAAACTTTCCAGAGCTTATCATTTCCAAGTATAAAACTATTCGAATTGGTTCAGATATTTAGGAGAAGGGTGACAAACTCACCTTCAGGATTATTATATGTTCAGATATGATGGGTGTCCACACAACACAAAACACGGATAATAATAGTGTTTTTTATGTTAGAAAATATCGTCCTATTTTTGTGCTTTCGTAATATGGGTACCACTTTGCATGTTTATAGCATAAATGGCAATACCAGACCGTTCGTTCAATGATTTCCTTTATAGCTATGGAACATCTGTTTTTTATTATTATTTGGGATACAGAATATACCCAGAATCTCAATAACACAGGATATAGGTCTGAATCAGTAAACAGGGTTTACTTGACCTACTGATTTTTTATTCACATATTTTCTAACACTAGATTATAAGCCGTTTGTAATACTAGCAAAATTGATCAACCTTGTCAGAGAAATGTTTTTTTTGTGTTAGGAGCCTGAAAATCTATCCAAGGGTGGTCTTATTACTATATCTGCATCAAAAATGAGTATTAAGCTGAATACAACCCTAGCATAGTAGAAAAACGATTAGTAAGATGATGATCATTTAACTTAATATTCAATATTAGGTAAAGAATCCGTCACTAAATTTTACAATTTTTGGCGAGTGAATTTATTCAATTTAAGTTTAGAACACATAAAAGCTGGAATCTTTTACAAATATGAAAGAAAACCGAAAGAAACTATCAATTAATTATTGTTTATTTTATTGGTTTTAGTCCATGTTCCACATTAGAATTTCAACCCCATTCCATATAAAACCCCCATTGTGTATGTGGCAAACCCCTGGGGTTATTTTATCTACGTTTAACCTTCAATGAACTAGTAAAGCATAAAAGTTTTCTTGTACTAAGTTATCTTTCTTGTTTTCTTTCTATAATAAGTGGTCAAAATAATATAAGAGTATTTTTTTTCTTAAATTTCCTACGTCCTTTCAAATAAAGGCTTTTACCACACAAGCTTTAAAGTTGCGTTTAAAACATTACGCAGCGTTAACACTTACGTGGTAATAAACTTTTAAAACACAAGTGAATAATTTGAGTAACAACTAAACCAGTATTCATATTAATTCAATATTAATCACCTCATTTCTCTCTTTCTAGTTCTATCATTTCTAATTTACAAAAAAAAAATCTAATCAATCTAATGTTATTTCATATTTATTGTATTTTACCAGGACTAAATAACCCTTTATTACGATCAATAATTCAGAAATAGATAAAATAACACATACAATAATAAGTTAATCTAAAACCACAAACCTAACCTAAAGCTTTTGAATCAATCAGAAACAAAATTTGAATCAATCAGAAACAAAATTTGAATCAATCAAAAACAAAGTTTGAATCAATCAACCGGTCGTAATGTTGGTCTTACAGGTAGTTATTGGAGCGGTCAGCGCGCAATCGCTGCGGTGATCAACACTGCTATAACGGACAGTATTGTGAGGGGTCGCGTTGCGTACGAGCTGTTGCATTCATCTGAATCACAGCAAAAGGTCCTTGCTCCCCACCATTCTGAAACAAAACACGTTTTATTAGTAAAAAATAAAATACCATCAATCACCATACAGTCTATTATAAAAAGAAGTGGGAGGTCTCGAAACCTATTTGTCAAGGAAAGCGCTTGGCATTTCGGTTTTGGGAAGACCCCACCTTGTTGTTTCATGAAAATTTGCCCACATCTGCACAATAGATGACATTAAAACCGTCACTGATGCCTTTATAAATTCGCCTCCTATTGGGTCCGATGTACTCCTCCTCAGAGATAAAGATAGCCGTCGATTTCAAAAAGAAAAGCATTTGTAGAAAGATCGCCCCAAATTAAATAAAATCCATTACCGTCGACCTTTATTTATATCTAGTGGGCTCCTTATAGGTTGTCATGTCATAGACCCTCGGGATTTGATACAGACCACTCTAAAAATTAATGGCTCACATTGGCTTAGAAAGCAGTTTCAACAATTTTATTAATATCAATATCTTTAAGATTCCGTTACAATAAGGACGAATCGTCAAAATAATAAAATTATTGTGAATGGTTTGAAACGCCCGCATGAAATGATTGATTCATACAACAAAGACTGATTGATTGATTGATTCAAAATCAAATGTTCTTATTTCTATTCGTCCCTTTGTCAGCTTTGTGATTGACGTACCATTTACAAATAACTCAATCAATGATTAATGTGATTTTAATTAAGTAAGTGTTTGTAAATGCCGATTCGGCGTTGAGCTGTCAAAATCAGAATTAATTACTTTTGAAAATGGCATGTGTCCGTCAGAACATTTGTGGGTATTGGTATTACAAGTATAAACTTCCATTTCAATGGAAATCATACTAATGTTATAGATGTAAAATGTCTGTCTGTTTGTCGATTATGTGGTTAGTTTTGTATAAATAATAATAATAATCCTAAATATAATCAATCAATCTTGATCTAGGTCATACATATTTATGGTTCTGGTCTCATAAGTATAATTACGATTAATGTTTTTTTGCTGCTCTAAAATGTATAGTGACTGGTAATTAGTGTACGATACTTTTCACGTGATTGTGCTCATGATAACCAACAACTCTTACTAAGGGATCAAACCTGATCTCGCAAAAAAAAACCGCTATTCAGTACATTTATGTTTGCCTAATGTACTGAACAGCTGATATTTTTTTCGCGATTTCGAGAGAAATGGTTTTACGGTGCCTATTTTGACTATGCATTGCGTATTTTGACCAGTAGTAGTAGTAGTAAACCAGTGAATTGATTTGAATGATACTTGAATTGAAATAATCTGAAGTTATATGTCTCGGAACAACTACTATTTTGTGTGGCAATCACCACCTTCTTCATTATATTACCTCTCCAAAAATACAAAGAATACTAGTGAAACCTCACAATAACTTCGACTCTCAATTGCCATCAAAGCCTAATAATTTTTTAAAGTTTTACTGCACTAATTTTATTGTAGACAAAATATGTTCAGGAAATACATGTCAGAACGCTAATATTTACTAAATCGTTCAAAAATAAATTGCAGCTCTAAATTATATATTGCTTTTGGAACCTGCATACCTACATTTATTTTGTTTTATTCTTGAAAATACTTTCTCGAATTTAGCTAAAGTGTAGGTAAATTTCATTTTAATACATAGCACGTAAAGTTCTAAGTAAAATCAATAAAATGCAGTTACGGATACTGATACCAGGGATACGTGTCATGAGCCTATTAAGTTTATTACTTTTACAGCACAATACAATACGTTCCTAGTTAATCATACCGGCCGATAATAGGGTTGATCGCGTGATAGTAAATGTCCCTTATCTTTGTTGCAGGCTAACGCTATTATATTAGGTATTCTGATAATATGTAATGAATCACTTATTATTATGTGCATGTTGCCTTTCGTACTTTGTTGTTTTCTATGAACATAACCTGAATAGAGCTGATTAAATGAGCGAATTCGATTTAACTGATATCTAATACATACAGTACAGTAACGTATATAAATAAATAAATATCCTGGGACAAGTCACACACGGTCATCTTATTCCAAAATAAGCAGAATTTGCACTGTGGTAACCAGACAACCGATAATCATACTTATATTATTTATAAATACATATATATCTACTATATAAAAATAAGTCGGGTTTTCCTTCCTGACGCTATAACTCCAGAACGCACGAACCGATTTTCACAGTTTTGCATTCGTTGGAAAGGTCTCGGGCTCCGTGAGGTTTATAGCAAAGAAAATTCAGGAAAAATCCACGTGGACGAAGTCGCGGGCAGAAGCTAGTTATAGATAAATTACACCCAGATACAGAACAAACAATCATGCTCATCCTTCAAAGTTTGTCCTATGTGGGAATTGAACCCACGCGACCTTTGTCTATAGTTGTTCAGCTTTCGTACAAAATTGTTTTTTCTATGGACATAAACTAAATAGAGCTGATTAAGTTTGCCAAGTCCCTAAACTGAATTCAAATATAAGTATACAGTTAAGTTTCCAACTGAAATGAAGTCTAAACAAGTAGGTACTTATCTACAAAAAAAATCTGCTCTGAGCGTACAACATAATGAGCTTTTTCACGACATCTTATATTCGCGGGAAATTTCACATCTGATACACGAACTGAAGTTTTTTTTCGTAACAGACTTGTTGGCTTTGGCACTGAACATTATGGAACTCAAGTTTTTAAGCTTTATATATTGTTTCGCTCACTTTAAGCTGAAATCGCTTTGAAAAATGTAGCAATAAGATTGGTATTTTGATATGAAATTATTTATGTGTTTTGTGTTCGGAAATTCTTTCATTAAAACAATTTTCAGTGAGATAAATAAAAATTGCCGCATTGTCCACCAAAATGCCAGTAGCGGCTTTCAAAGTAAGTATGAAAATTTTTACATAGCAGGCATCATAATTATAATTAACATAGAACACATTACTGTCGTGCTATTTAAAACTGGTACGTTTTTGGTCTAAATAAAATAGTTGAATGCGAATTTATGTTATACAGCTGCCCCCCTAGGCAAGTGGCATTAGAATAGATAGCGAAAACGAATAGATTGCCAAATGTATGGAGATGGCAAATTGTTTAGCAAAAGCTTATGTCAATTCCATACATTTGACAATCTATTCGTTTTCGCTATCTATTCTACAATGCCACTTGGCTAGGCCCTCAGATGTGCAGTAGGAAAGGAATTCCTAATATTCCACCCTTAAGTAGCCCACTAAGAGGTAATGAGGGATGAAAGCTTGCAAGAAAATTCGAATTTCTTCAAAGTATATCCACCCGAATGAAACTAAAGGCAACAACTAAAAATTTAAACAAATTAAATAAATGTTCACTCATTATCGGCATTCATTTTCCTAATTAATATTTTACGGTCTCGAATAATGTATCGTCCGCTATGAAAACAACGCGATAATTAAATCATTAACCGCATTGTTAATATTTAGTATGCCATATAATAACGTGTACTTTACGCCCCATAAATAAATAATACTTTTTGCAAACTGATACAATTCATAATACGGTGGTATTTATTTTGTAAATTGGTTAAATTGAACACTTTACACTTTAATATTGTTGACTGGTAAGCGAATAATGAGGCCGGTATTTGTTAGTTGACCATTCCGAGATGAACTTATATCTATACTAATATTATAAAGAGGTAAAATTTGTAAGTTTGTAAGTTTGTAAGTTTGTATGTTTGTAAGTTTGTATGTTTGGGGTAATCTCTGGAACTAATGAACCAATTCCAAAAATTTTTTCACTGGCAGAAAGCTACATTATTCCTGAGTGCTATAGGCTATAAATTATTTTTATAACATGTATATTAACCGAGCTATCGCAACTTTTGTCTAGCAAGTCGGAAAAAATTACCTCAGCAAACAGAATTATTTGCGTGCGCTGCCTAAACAGTTGCTTAAAATTAAAAACAATGTACGGCAACTTGGTTTGTCTTAATTATTTCTACAAAAAAGTCCGCGATACCATATCTCTATCTTTGATATTTTATCTTTTATACTTCTTTTATTGCATTAAAAAAATGATTTTTCGGCATACTTACGTTTGGTTGATTATTTGAGCAACAAAATATTAATTCTTATGACAATAAATTATTTTAATATCACAAGGACATCATACAGATAAGATTTGCCATTTACAGTATGTCAATTGGTCATAATATAGTTCCGGAGATAATATTAAATTACTAAAACGCAAAATGCCCCTAGCGTAATTTTCATTGTGCGGAAGTCATTTTAATTTCAAAAAATACCTTTGAAGATATTCACAGTTTTGAAAATTACTCCGCAGCAAGCAATATAAAATGATAGTATGTAATAGAAACTGCCTTTTAGCGAAAAAAGGCCGCCTATTGAATTGTACTATTGCATATTGGTTTGTATTGTCCTTTACTGTTTTTGTCCTATTGGTGTACAATAAAGAATATTGGCCGATGGCTTTGCAAGATATTCGTAGCTTATACATCAGAATAACACACCTGGGTCGTCATAAAGGCGCGTGTAAGAGGTTACGGGTTCGAATCCGGGCAAGTACCAATGTGACTTTTTCGATTCATATGTACTTTCTATAGTTTATCTTGGACATCACTGACATTCCGTGCCTCGGAAAGCATGTTAAGCCCCGGTTGTCATTCGTAGTACTTTGACGCTAGGGGTATTCAGAAGCCAGAAAGTCTGACCAGTCAAACCAAAGGGTATCGTCGCCCAGTTACTGGGTTGTGGAGGTCTGATAGGCAGACGCTTCACGTAAAACACTGGTATCCAACTGAATCCGGTTCGGCTCTAAGCCGACCCCAACATAGTTGGGAAAAGGCTAGGGAGATGATGATCCTCCTCACCGCACACTGATTCGGGCGGAAGTGACGCCTGCGTGACACGGTGTAGCATACGGTGGAGGTAGGCCCCGCTTGGGCGTACCACCACCGTGTCGTTGCAGAGGCGATCGGCGCTGGTTCAGGCCATGCTTCGGGGCGAGACTGAATAGGAAGCCGTCGCCTCCTGCGAAGCAGACACGCTGGAGACGAAAGCGGTGGGGCGCGTGAGGCAGCGTCAAGCTTCACGCCCCGGACAGAGACCCAGGCTTAGTTGTCGAGAGTCACAAGATGATGGCCACTGGAGGCGTGGGCCTGCGAAAGGCGAGCGGTAGGTAGCTCGCCGCCCTACTAGGACCAGACCCGTGTCGACGGCGTGTCGATGCTTCTAATAGTTACCGCAGCCCCGGAATATATAAGGGTAACCGAAGGGACATTGTTGGATTTTAGTCATTAAAGTCTGACCCTCCTTCCCTCTTCAGGGGCGGGAGAAGTCATTTGATGATTTCCTATCCATAAAAAAAAGCCATTGGATATGTTTTGGATGCTTTTACCATGGTCAATGTAGCTCTTTCACGCTTATACAACCCCAATAATCTTTTTGTGTACGCTCAAGATAGTTCCGCAGTTAATCCGACTAATATTATAAATGCGAAAGTAACTCTGCCAGTCTGTCTGTCTCTTCTTCACGCCTAAACTACTAAACCAATTTTGAATTCATAGTCATAGTCATAGTCTGGGACCCGACAAAGGACATAGGATAGTTTTCATCCCGGAAATCCCCCGGAAACGGGAACTTTTATTCCACGCGGACGAAGTCGCGGGCAAAAGCTAGTCTGAAATAAACTCAGAGGTCACAGTATCTTTTATAGTCCTTTTTTATTTCCGTTTTTTTATACCAGCTCGTAAACTCCCAGATCATACATGACGGTAGACTTCCAAATTTTCTTTCGACTTCGGTATCTGAAGAAATTGTAAACCTCTCGCCATATCCACCGCAATAAAATGCCCCTCAGGGTGATTTTTGGACAACGGGTGCGGGACTGTGGACGGTGAGCATTTGGTGGCCGCGGCCTAGATACGCAAAGGAAGGAACGGGTTTTATTCCAGTCCAACACTCTCTTTCGTTCT
This sequence comes from Athetis lepigone, assembly GCA_033675125.1. Classification (NCBI taxonomy): domain Eukaryota; kingdom Metazoa; phylum Arthropoda; class Insecta; order Lepidoptera; family Noctuidae; genus Athetis; species Athetis lepigone. Next base: position 9,615,700 of record CM066237.1, read on the forward strand.
GGGCTGAGAGTAAGGAGTTATTTAATGATGATCTTTCCATGAAGAATCATGCCTTGACGGAGCTACTAGAAGCAACACTTCATATATTATATAAAAAAGCGTCTCAAATCCCCTTATAAAGTAAATGTACATATTGTATTTAAGAATACAAGACATAAAGATGCCACACGTAGCGACAAAGTGACACAAGCGTGTCTAACCAACTCTGTGTCACAAATTAAAGGCAGGCAAACATGTTTGACAAACACGGATCGCGAGCAAACCTAAGTGATGAAACGAACAAGACGTGACGTGTTTGGGATTCGGAAATTACCACAGAGTAGGTAAGGTGAGAAAGACTGTTCTGTTTGTCTATTAGTGAAAAGACAAACAGTCCATGTTGTCTATTGTGTCTGTCCTGGTCATGTTCCGCCGAAGGTCTTTTTAGGCAAGTATCTCTGGTCGAAGATAAAGAATCTGTAGAAGCTAATGATAGTCCTTGTTGCGCTTACGACGAACAACTTACATTGGGATCTGGTACAATTACGCGAAAGACATTTGCGCGAAAGACACTTGCGCGCGGCCATTTGGGCGAATGGACACATGCGCGAATGGACGTTTGCGCCCATAGACATTTCCGCAAATGGACACTTGCGCGACTAGACGTTTCCGCGCCAAACCACTTGCGCGAAGCCCTTTGCGCGACGGACACTTGCGCGCCAGACAGTTCCGCGACAGACGTTTGCGCCCAAACACTTCCGCGACTAGACACTTGCGCGAACTTTTTATTCAAAGGACATTGGGCAAATTTAAAAATATTATGTAAGGGGTACCAATATTTTTTTATTTACTTTTGGTTTACATGGCGTCCACATATCTACCGAGGGTGGTAAGTCGTTTTCAAAAGCAAGATGGCGGCCATAATATTTTTCACAAAATGTGTCGATTTCATGGTTTTTTGGGGTGCCAAGGTCAATAATGAGGTCGATTTGAGAATCCAAGATGGCGGCCATAATATTTTTCACAAAATGTGTCGTTCTCATGGTTTTTTGGGGTGCTAAGGTCAAACATGGGGTCGATTTGACAATCCAAGATGGCGGTGGTGACCTTTCTCAAAATATGCGTCATGGGTGTCGTTTTCATGGTTTTTTGGGGTGCTAAGGTCAAAAATGAGGTCAATTTGAGAATCCAAGATGGCGGTCGTGACCTTTCTCATAATATGCGTCATGGGTGTCGATTTCATGGTTTTTTGGGGTGCCAAGGTCAATAATGAGGTCGATTTGAGAATCCAAGATGGCGGTGGTGACCTTTCTCACAATATGCGTCATGGGTGTCGTTTTCATGGTTTTTTGGGGTGCTAAGGTCAAAAATGAGGTCGATTTGAGAATCCAAGATGGCGGCCGTGACCTTTATCATATGAGTCATGGCTGTCGTTTTCATGGTTTTTTGGGGTGCTAAGGTCAAAAATGGGGTCGATTGCCAATCCAAGATAGCGGCCGTGACCTTTATTATCATATGCGTCATGGGTGTCGTTTTCATGGTTTTTTGGGGTGTTACGGTCAATAATGGGGTCAATTGGATAATCCAAGATGGCGGCCGTGATCTTTCTCACAATATGCGTCATGGGTGTCGTTTTCATGGTTTTTTGGGGTGCTAAGGTCAAAAATGAGGTCAATTTGAGAATCCAAGATGGCGGTCGTGACCTTTCTCACAATATGCGTCATGGGTGTCGTTTTCATGTTTTTTTGGGGTGCTAAGGTAAAAAATGAGGTCAATTTGAGAATCCAAGATGGCGGTCGTCACCTTTCTCATAATATGCGTCATGGGTGTCGTTTTCATGGTTTTTTGGGGTGCTAAGGTCAATAATGAGGTCGATTTGACAATCCAAGGTGGCGGTCGTGACCTTTTTCATAATATGCGTCATGGGTGTCGCTTTCATAGTTTTTTGGGGTGCTAAATTCAATAATGAGGTCGATTTGAGAATCCAAGATGGCGGCAGTGACCTTTATCATAATATGCGTCATGGGTGTCGTTTTCAAGGCCACCATCTTGGATTCTCAAATCGACCTCATTATTGACCTTAGCACCCCAAAAAACTATGAAAGCGACACCCATGACACATATTATGGTAAAGGTCACGACCGCCATCTTGGATTCTCAAATTGACCTCATTATTGACCATAGCACCCCAAAAAACCATGAAAACGACACCCATGACGCATATTATGAGAAAAGTGACGACCGCCATCTTGGATTCTCAAATTGACCTCATTTTTGACCTTAGCACCCCAAAAAACCATGAAAACGACACCCATGACGCATATTATGAGAAAGGTCACGACCGCCATCTTGGATTGTCAAATCGACCCCATTTTTTACCTTAGCACCCCAAAAACCATGAAAACGACACCCATGACGCATATTATGAGATAGGTCACCACCACCATCTTTCGCGTCTTTCGCGCAAATGTCTTTCGCGCATGTGTCCTGATACCCTTACATTGTGCAGAGAAATTATTTTTTAGTCACGGTCAGAGAGGCAATTATTAAATTTTCGAAAATTCTCATTTATGTACTCATAAGTCAAGAATACTTTAGTCCTTGTTTCTGATAGTTATAATTCTATAGTATAGAATCTATACCGTTAATAAAAATGTTCAATCTCACTCCACCCGCTTTCATAGAAAAATATTTTCACTAAATGGACCGACTAACAAGTGAGCCTTCTGCCCCGTCCATTTCTCGAGACACCCTTCAATTTTATCGCATGCAATTTTACGCGGTAAATTTTCCTGGTCCTCTTCTTGAATATTTTTATTTTTACGGTTGAATTTGAAATTTTTCTGCTTAGAGTTAATTTCATGTCGTATTTTACTGCTTGCATCCATTTTGGTGAATGTCGTCCACAATTTACATTTCCTTCGGTTTACATTTACAGCTTGGAAGCCGTGATGAATATATTAGACGTGCAATTTTAAAAAAGAAGATCGGATTTTTTTGTTTATCTTCTTGCAGTCAAAATTCACGAATTCACTGCAAGAAAAGTGATGGATTAAAGAAAACGGATATTTATTATGACATGTTATCTAATATGCATTTTATGAAGGTTGTCGTTTCTCCATCGACTAAGGTCGCTATCCTGGCGTTCTACGAGCGTTGGCGATTCTACAAAGTCTGAAATCGTCATACATTAGACAAGAGCGACTTGATCGTCGCGTTAACGTCGCGACTCTAATGTTTGGCGATGTCAGGCGACGTTGACATCACGAGTATTGTAGTATTTTAGTCAAAGATATACCTTTTAAGATAAAGATAAAGCATTACTGCTTAATAATTTTATTAATGTTTATTTAATTATTGTCGATGGCTTGTCATTTTCTAGGCAAAAGCTAACTTCCTTTTTGCCGTCGAAAACCACATGAATACCATCCATCTGGAACAAGCGGAAAGTATTCCACCAATTATTAGCAATTTCACATCACTATTCCCAACCATTGCAACTCCTGAAAGCCAAAACCAACGCCAAAAAACGCCAGCAGTTGAAGCTCGACGAGTCTCGGAAAAACGATTCAACTGTTTTGGACTCGCAAAGAAATAATTAAAAAAGAATAGCGGAAGAGTAGAAAACATAACAGAAAGGGCAATAAAATATTAAATTACTGAATCCTCAAAAAATTAACCGGTTACGATTGATTCCAATAATAGGTATGATAAAAAGGTTATTTATATAAACCACCGACTGCGTCATATGTTTACCAGGCTTCCAAGCCATCAAGTGATCCATGCCTAACATACACCCCTACAATACATTATTTTTTACGTTTATACGTAGTCGTATATCAGTCAGCTGTAAAGTGCCATCAAAATCCCATAAAAAAGATACAGTAACGCTGGTTAATAATAAAACAAAGTATACTTTTAACAGACATTTGTAGACCTTTATGGTAATAGTAAGATGGCCAAATTGCGGTTTTATTCAGAGCCGCAAAGCCAACGACTCTTTATGTAATTTGTTACCGGGAAATCTGAATAGAGGTACGTTGTTCGATTTACTGAGCGATCTTAAGGCCGATTTACACCAAGCGAGTAAATGCTCATTATGTCACCGTCCTATCAAATTCTTTTGATGTTGAATGAGCAGTCTTTCGCTGTTTTGTGTGGTTTGTTCGCGAAGGCTCTATAGAATATTCTTATTAGAAAAGGATAACTAGCGTGCGTGCAGTAGTTTAGAGTAGTTTTAAAAATAGTAGTTAAATTCTTATAAATAACCGTAACTTTAAGAGAACGCAAAGTTTAACTTGATTTTAACAATGGATGACTGCATTAATTGCCGTATTAATATATCTCGTTGCAAGATAAAAGGCAGACGTCCGTTTTTTAGCAGGCAATATTAATCTTTTACATTGTTGCAGTGTTACTTATATGTATTTTTGAAAACATGATCTAGGTAGATAAATATTACAAAAATATCAGGTATCGGTTATAATCACACGTAAAAAGATTACCAGTTACTGTAGATAATTGTGTAACAAACCAGTTAAATAAAAATGATTTCTGATTTAATTGTATAATTGCTTGTCACTTAATCCATTTTCTAACCTCACTTTAGCCATAAATTCAAATTCAAAAATCTCAGAATACACACTGTCAATTTCATTGAAATTAAGTGACATAATAATAGCTGTGTTATCTTAAAAAATAACACCGATTTCATGACTGTAACTTGGGCCCCGAGATATAGGGAAAATCGGCATTCTCCTTTGCAGTTAGCTGGCCTGTTCTCGCTCGATATGTGGCAGTGTTTGGTCGCGCTTGTTTGTCGGAGCGATATTTTGACGTATCAATCGCTTTGCCTACCCGTCAACCGTGCCGTCAACAGCCATGCCGGTGTCACTTGCATATTTGCCTAAACTAACTTTGTTATAAGTAAGCGGTAGGGTTCCACCGACATTCGCTCGTCAATATTCCGAAGGTACTATTTGATATGGTTATACTTACTTTGTTATGAAAAACTAAATAAAAAAGGTGGATACCATCAACAGGGCAGTAAGAGGAACTATACCTATAGACCTTTTTTGGTCTAATAAAAAAAACTTGACTTATACATAATACACTCCACTTCATCTCCCTCGCCTTTTCCTAACTATGTAGGAATCGGCTTCCAGCCTAACCTGATTCAGATGGATACCAGTGTTTTACGTGAAGCGACTGCCTGTCAGACCTCCACAACCCAGTAACTGGGCGACACGAACCTTCACAAACGAAATTTCACAAAAATTATGGTCAGTCTCCAAAGACCATTTTCGAGTAGCTGCAACAGTTAAAGTTTTCCACCCAGTATACATAAAAATAAATTCCAAATGCAAAAATAGTTTTCAATAAGGCTCACTTTCCGAATCACACCAATTCCAGTGGAGAATGAAAATGCAATTTCGTCTGACGCTACACATCAGAGTAAATGCGAGAATGTAAAGCATTTTTTTTAAAGAAAGGCTTCAGTGCAGACGTATTTAGATCGTTTGTCAATATATTTAAGAATTTAAATTGATTTCTAACTGTTCTTCTAATAAATGTTAGCCACTACTCCAGTATAAAACAAAGTCGTTTTTCGCTGTAGGTCTTTCCCTATGTATGTTTTGGTCTTTAAAACTCCGTTGCGGATTTTGTTATGGTTTTCTTAATAGATAGTGATTCAAGAGAAAGGTTTATGTCATAATAAATGCATATTATAGTACAGAAAAGCCGGGATGTTAAAAGACTGTAACACCCGTGCGAAGCTAGCGCTAGTTACAAGCTTACAACTAAAATAAAATGGCATCGAAAAATTTCTCCGCATCGGCGTTAACTGGTAGAGTGCCCAAGAGGCTAGCTGCATTGCCATGTTGGGTGGCAACAACTGTTTTGAATTGATTTTTTTCTTTTATTTGAGTTTTTAATGGTCCACCATATTGAGATCAAACAAACAAAAGCCAAACTAAACACATTTCTTGAATGCGGATTTAATTTTCATTTTAATTTTTTTATTTATTTCTATGAATGTGTCGCAATAAGATTGTTCTACCTGAATCAATAATTCATAACATGCAACCTACTGACAGACGGACGGACAAACAACTGGGGCTAAGTAATAGGGTCCCGTTTGCGTACAGAACCCTAAAAAAGATGTTTCGAAGAATCGAATCTACATAAATTTAATTAATGAACCCTTTCATTCCTTTGATGTAGTATTAAAATTTTTAATAATCTAGAACTTGTTTTAATTCAGATTTTTTCTGTACATTTTTGTAATTGAGGAGTAATAAATAAAGGAGAACTTAAGTTATGTTTTAACCTTCCGACGACCAAGCCACAGTGAAGGCTCGATGGTAGAAGTTCACCTATAAACGTGGGTCTTTTCATAATTGTCAATTACCCAAATCTTTTTGTATTCTAGTAAATGAGGCGCTCCATTTGCAACGCACCACATTTATCGCCCCTGCATAATATCTGTTTGCAGGCCCGCAGAGGACACCTTTGTTGCGTACACAATTCATTTATAGCCAACAATTGTGGCGAGGTAAATGTTCCAAGCGTGTAGCGACGCCGGTGTGCGGCCTCGTTTAGTGAATACTTGATTTAAAATCAAGAAACATATGTTTTTTTTTAGTTTACATCTGACCCACGGACCACTTATTTCTTGGACGAGATGTCCCATAACCCACACAAGCATTTTAGACGTTGCTGTAACTGGCGTTAAGCCATAAGCACTGCAAGTAAGTATATCCCAGTAACTAATGACCCGAGCGAGACAAAAGTAAGCAACTAATGACAACTCACTCACACATTGTCTACGAGTAGCATTGTTCATTTCTTCCCGTCATCTTAGCGGTGATAAAGGCTAGTCAATTCATCATACTATTCCATTTGTTGTTTTTGGAAATGGAACGAATTTATCCATATCTCTCTATATAAAATGGTAAATTGACTGACTGACTGATAATATATCAACGCACAACTCAAACCACTGGTTCTAGAGCCACGAAACGTGAAAGGTGTCATTTTTAGGGTTCCGTACCTCAAACGGTAAAAACGGAACCCTTATAGGATCACTTTGTTGTCCGTCTGTCCGTCCGTCCGTCTGTCAAGACCCTTTTTCTCGGAAACGCGTGGAGATATCAAGCTGAAATTAATACCACATACTCAGGTCTGCTATCTCTCAAAGCAGTGAAAAAATAAAGTTTCTAAATCAACGCGATAAAAAGATACGGCGGTTTATATTGCATATTTAGACATTTTCAAGGGAATCAAAACTCAAAACCTATAGGGTATTTCATAAAAAAAATTAACGGAACCCTCGTTGCGCGAGTCCAACTCGCACTTGACCGGTTTTTATTAAAGAGTAAGTATACACTAAGAAATATTTTTTTTCGAATAATTCGACCTCTAAGAAGCAAAAGAATATCCGTTCATTTTCGTAAAATCTTTCTTTCAACATTCTCTACTTTGTTGCGGATTAAGTTCTAATAGTTACCGCGGTCCGGAACGTAAAGGGCAACCGAAGTAACAAGGGTGGGTTTTAGTCTGTAAAAGTCTGCTACTCCCTCCCGCCTCGCATAGAGCGGGAAAATTTCAACGTGCCCAGTCAACTCATGTTTCTTGACAAATAAGTGCCTTGTATGAAAAGAGGTAGTAATGGCGCGCCAAAATAAAATCATGCTAGTATGAACGCACCCTACTTACTAAACTAAGTACTAAAATCATAAAAAGTAACGGCTTCCTTAATCTTTAACCGAGGAAAATAAAAGATAATGTTGAACCGACATTAAAACCCTAATCTCGGTATAAGTAATGGGTTGTTTTTATTTAAAACGAAACCTCTGTGATCCTTTAATTAATTGTTATTTAATTTTAGGACTTGGCGAGTGCTGGGTCCTACATAGAGAGTTACAGAAGGTCAGCATCGAAAAATTAAGTCTATATGTAATGGTAAACCGATTGACTCATTGGCTGGCTGTAAATAAATCAACGCACAGCCCATATTGTTGGTATTTGCGACATGAAACTTAAAGGGTGTGTTCTTTTTGAAGAGTAAGTATAGCTACTAAAAATGGATTTTTGGAAATACGACCCCTAAACAAATAAAATAGGGAAAAATTTACGCGGGCAAAGTTGCAGGCATGACTAGCTTCGATAGTCAGGTATAACGTCTATAGATACAATACGGTATTTGACACTATTAACCGATAAATCTTATACATAATTTTTATAAAACCTATCTATTTATTAGTCCTAAGCATCGGATTTGTTTTTAATTTACTGTAAAATTGGATTTTTAATTGCTTTGAAATCAATAAATAGTTAGTCAATAGGGTTGCTAGCTTGTGACGTCACAAGGTGATATTGCCATTCAAAATCTGAGAATCACGTTTTGACAGTTCATAAAAAGTACGTCAATTGATGATGGTGATACCGGATTCCGAGAATCCATCAAATAGATGAGTAACTAAGTTTTTACAAAATGTACATAATTAACAGAGTTAATTAATTAAGCACCTACATCAAACGGCTCTGACGTGAGCTTGGTTGCAAATTTTAATTAAAATTATAATTATCTTTTTTTTTCCCTCACATTAGAAAGCGGCAAAGAGTAGCCTATGCCACTCTCCATCATTTTCATTCATTTAAAAATCACGTCAATTTGTCGCTTAATTTTGCCGTGAAAGACGAACACACACTTTCCCATTTTTTTGAGACAATCCCGCCACACTTTTTCCTGTGGAGTCCGCCAGAAGCAATGAAGCTCGACGAGTCCCGGAGAAACGATTCAACTGTCTCAGACATTATTTTATCTGGATATCTTTACTAATATTATAAAGCTGAAGATTTTTCTGTTTCTATGTTCTAGGAGCCGCCGATCGTCTTTGCGGGGACACGGCGATGGTTCGCCTAAGCGGGGCACACCTCCACCGTATGCTCGACCGTGTCCTCTAGGTGACCGTTGCTGCAGTGGTAACACCCAGGCATCGCTTCTGCCCAAATCCGATACAGGAACCTCCCGAACTGACCGTATCCGATGAGGACCTGTAGCAGGCAATACGTGAGAACGCCGTGGCGCCTCTCCAGCCACTCCTCAAAGAGGGGTTTTACATACCTATTACGGCGTGCCCAATTCTAGTCACTTCACATATCCAACTCAACATTCTCATCTTCACTGCATGCTATCTATTTTCATCCATCTCGCGGTATCTCTTACGGACAACCCGCAGCCCCGGCAGGCGTTGACCCTGCAATGTTGCTGACATCTCTTTGACGCGTGCGTGGAACACGTGGTCTGTCGTCGTCAAAAGAGGGATAAACAGTAAGCTAACACATTACTCACTGTCCACAGGCAAGCGCCTACGGTGGCCGGCAGCCATCACTTGGCCCCCGACTGGGACAGAGGTCGTCTCCCTCTCACGTTCCGCCGCCTCCTTCGCTAGCATCACTGCTTCGCAGAAGGAGAACGACGGCGACGACGGCGTCCCATTCCTTCTCGTCCCGGACCATGGCTTGAATCATTATTGCCGGGTTTCACCTTTACCTTGAGGGCCACCCGTGTGACTCAAGTTGTTCCACTGACCTGTCGCCATTTCATCCATCTTCAGTTGATCTTGTCGGTCTTGTCCACCAATGATATAAATCTAGCCTTTTGCGTTATCTATTATTTGGTACACCGCCAGTAATTAAGTATGTAAATTTAAATTGATTGAAACGCTTTGTTCTGTTTGATGTTCAATTTGCTAGTGATAGGCATATTTAAAATTTAAATTTGTACTAATTTTGTAGCAAAAAACATTTTGTTGTTAAACGAATTCTTCGAACCGAGGTAATTTTGAACCCTTATTTAACTATGGGGTTAATTTGTTTGTTTTACTAATTATGTGGTACGCAAATTAAGCTGAAAGAGGCTGTTTTGGGTTTGATTTAAAGGTTAATCATAGACCCACATTGCGCTTAAGCTGCTTTTTGAAGAATAATTTTGTGATTTCAAAACCCTGCTTTTAGGTTTGACTGCCCAAAGGGCACCAAACTGGTCCCGTTGTCCTATTATAATAATAATAATAATACCAGCCTACAACTGTCCCACTGCTGGGCAAAGGCCTCTTCTCATACAGAGAAGGCACGAGCATTGATCACCACGCTTGCTCAAAGCGGGTTGGCGATTTTGGACTCATATTAACTACAAGTCCAGGTTTCCTCACGATGTTTTCCTTCACCGATGTCTGTGATGTCTAAGATAAACTTTAGAAAGTACATATGAATTGAAAAAATTGTCGTTGTCCTATTACTGATGTTTTAATAATTGACTATCATCATCTCTCTAGCCTTTTCCCAACTGTGTTGGGGTCGGCTTTCAGCCTAACCGGATTCAGCACCAGTGTTTTACGTGGAGCAACTGCCTGTCAGACCTCCACAATCTAGTAACTGGGCGACACGATAGCTCTTGGTTAGACTGGTCGGAGATTCTGGCTAACGACTGTCAAAGTTCTACGAATGACAACCGGGACCAACGGATTTAAATAATCGACTATCTGTCTTGAAAACAATACAAAATTTTACAAAATATTTTAACAATACCCTTAAAGATTACTTTAAAATGGTAAACTGACTGTCTATTAACTTGTTGATCTCTCATTAACTTGTTAGTATTTGTAAAGAATAGTTACATGTCTTTAGTAAAAGTAATTTTTAACTGTAAGTTTATAACGTTCACCAATCATTTAAAACAGCCGAAAGTACATTAAACTCCGCCTAATCCTTCTTACAAATAAAGTAACAAAGAGACCATATTCAGAAGTTACCGATAAAGTAATGAATAGAAATCGTTTTCTACGAAGTTACTAAAAGTTTATATAGGTATTCAATAGAAACTATTCTTTTGGCTCTACCACACAGGTTTAATGTAACTAAAATTAAAGTTTTACAAACTGGAATAACTGCTTTATAAAAGTTTCTCTATATTAGGAACTAGCTTTTGCCCGCGACTTCGTCTGCGTGGAATAATAGCTCCCGTTTCCTGGGGATTTCCGGGATGAAAACTATTTTATGTCCTTTCTCGGGTCCCAGACTATATCTGTACCAAATTTCATTCAAATCGGTTCAGTGGTTTAGGCGTGAAGAAGAGACAGACAGACAGAGTTACTTTCGCATTTATAATATTAGTATGAATTTGTATGTCGATGTTTACACACATACATACACAAACATCATTGAAAAATCTTTGGGTGCGACTTCACTTGTATTTGGCAAAATATTTGCGTTACTTGGGTAATACAAAATATACTCTAGACTTAATAGAATAAAGTTTATATTACGTTGCATCTAACACGCAAATTTGACAAATACGTTAAGTAAAGTCGCAGCAAAGTTCCTAAAGGCCATACAAATATTAGTTCCGTGCAGGAAATGTGTTTTTCAAAGCCAGCAGGTCATCAGCAGAGCCCTAGCCATTTCCCAACTGTTGGGTCGACTTCCAGCTTAAACAAATTCCGCTAAATACGTTTTACGTAGAGTTTGCAGAGTGTGCAGAGTACTTTTGTTGATGGGAAATTGACATGAATTGCGCAAAATGTAGGTTGCGATTAACGATTTCTACATTAGCAAATATACAATACCTCAACAACCACTGTCTGGCCGTCTGTAGCCCACTAGACACAACACCCGTTTGGCTGGACCCTTCTCAAAATAGGACGAAAAACTTTCCCAGCAATTCTTTACACCCCTAAAGGGCTAAAATTGCGGTATGCCCCAATTAACCCCATTTCTCCATACTACAAATCAACATATAAACCAATTTAATAATTAAAATTAGTCCCATATAAATTTATTTCCCTTTTAACTGCGTATATAATTTATTGGTAGGAGGGAACAACATTTGAAAGGGTTACCCTTTCAGAATTATATACAAAAAACCGACGCCGTCTAAAAACAACGCAGTGTCAGGTTATTGGGGTCCCGTATTGGTTTGCCCTGCCAACGATATAAATTACGAAGATTATAATTTTTATTTTTCAGGCTGGGAAATTCATGTATTATGGTTAGAATGTGATGACTTCGAACATTATTGAAGCAGGTTTATTACTTTGTTAAAAGCTACAAAGCTATGTTTGCAGAGTTTATGCTTGTAAGCAAGTCATTCTTTAAACGTTCGAACACACGTGATTCGAGACACAATAGAAATACAATAGCCGCCCGACAGCCAGCTGTCGCTTGGTCGTCGAAAAGCTAAAGGGCTACTTACGGTTAGTTTACCGGACGAATTTAATCTGTCAACGAATCTCAAGGCCACACATGATCAGTTTCTTGTAAGATTTTGGCCGGACGAGTGTGAGTGGCCGCTTAAAGATTCCGGTTAGCTCCGACAGATATCGGCCGGACAGTCTTTGGTATTGAGGCCGAATGAACACACATCACAGTCATGATCAAGTAGTCGGCCTGATGTCAGTTTTGAGCCTTTCGTTTTAAGTTTACGACTTATTTAATTTTAAAAAGCTGTTTTTAATAATTTCCTTATAAGTCAAATTTTGTGAAAACTTAACATACTTACTCTTTTTAATAAAAGTTAATTCTTGTACTTTATTCATACCTAATGGACCCTGGGCGAAGAAAATCTGTTATTATGTAAAGTTCCCAAAACATTTCAGCTTTTAGCAGTGCTAAGTACAAATGCAAGTATGTAGGTCTATTACTGCATGCCTTTTGGGAAATTGTAAATTGGAGGGTAGGTAAAGAATTTAAATCTTGGAATACATTACCTTTTTCACTGCACGTTGGCACGCAGTCGCGAACGGTCGTCAGTTCGCTCACATATTTCTGTAACAAAATGATGACGTAAGCAAAACATGTGCGAAAAGATTTAATTAAGGGATACAGTGGGTACGAAGAAAAAATATACTTTACTGTTCAAACATTAGGTCAGCTTTTCCATTACACCGTTACGTGAGGTGAAATGCAAATTTCGGGAAATTAAAATTTCGGTCTAATGTTTTAAGGCTTTTTTCGGCAAAAAATTGCTGGCTCATGGCCATAGTCCCCTTTTTTATGAGAATGCATTTTTGCTTTTCATGATTAGGTTTGTTACATTAGGTTTGTAAGTGGCAACCGAAAGGATAATTCTTTTTTTATTTAAAAAGGTATAGTTTCAGATATATTTCATTTGCATCAAAATCCGGGAACTTCTAGAAAATTGTAATTATGGTTTTCAGCAACATTAAGCCGACATAAACATGTTTCTGCGTTGATTAATCTGTCAGTCAGGACATTCACGTGTATTTACATAATTATAATGTGTTCACTAGCTGTCCCCCGCGGTTTCATCTGCGGTTTAGTGCATTAATTACAAAACACTAGTTCCAAAATAACGATTTTCCATCCCCTATTTTCTTACGGGTAAAATTTTTAAATATATTTTATTAAGCTTTCGAATAAACGTGATTTGAGTTACAATAGGAATACAACAGCAACTCAACAGCCGACTGTCACTTGGTCGCCGAAAGGTTAATTAATGCACACCTAAATCATATTATTGTAAATAGAAAAAACAAGGTCAAGCGCCTGAAGTTAATGCCTTCAAACAAAATAAAAGTACGAAATACCAAGCAAAAAACGAGCAATTACAACAAAACTAGTACACCCAAACAGCGCAGCGAACTGCTCAAAACCTCAGAAATGGAACAAAGTTAAACAGACGTTTTCGAACAAGGGTTAATACAAAATGGTTCTCAACGTTTCTACCAATTCTTTTTAGATGAAATCGGAAACTTTATAGACTTAAATTAAAGAAATGCGATAGCCGTGTTGTTTTGTTCAGTTGTCTTGGTGTAAAAAGAACATCAGTCATTATGGACAGTTTGGAAAAGACAGATTAATCGGAATATTTGTGTAGACTGCTGTTTTTAAGGCTTATTTGTTTGTTTGTTTATGTCAAATAACGCGCCAGTTTTCCAACTATTTTTCCTCCTTCTCGCATCGGTTTCTTTAGTGCTGAGGGTCGTGACGACTTCCCAAAAGCTTCAGTCTAGTGAACAACTCAAAACCATCGGTGTCGATCTGCTGCCAAGTGTAGAGTGTGAAATGTGGTGAAGAAGGTGGTGCGGATCTGGTCAGTCCAACGTATCGGCTTTTATCACGTGGTCTTTTGAACTACTTCTTAACCTATTTATTTGAATAATACATAGTGGCGTGTATTGGAGGCAGGCACTGCTTACTTAGTTACAAGCATGCCAATAATTATATATCATTATGGCGAATGGAAAGGCTACTTGGATACCTTCTTTGGGAATTGGCAAGATAGAGCGTTGAATCGTAATTGGAAGGCTTTGCTATGGAAAAGGGCGAGTTAATTCATATAATAATTATAACTTGGATATAAATTTTATGTTGATAATAGAACAGGAGAAAAATGTCGTGATGGCATAGTGCTTAAAGCGCCCGCCTCTCAAGCAAGAGGTTGTGGGTTCGAATCCGGGCAAGTATTAATGTAACTTTTTCAATTCATATGTACTTCCTGAAGATAATCTTGGACATCACATACATCGGTCGAGAAAAACATCGTGACAAAACCTGGACTTGTACAGTTAATATGAGTCCAAAATCGCCAATCCGCCTTCAGCAAGCGTGGTAATCGATGTTCGTGCGTTCTCTGTATGAGGAGAGGCCCTTGCCCTGCAGTAGGACAAATCAAAAAGCCCAAAATCCATTTAAAAACCATTTAACTTAGTTATAATATGTACTACAGCTGAAATTATTTCGTTTAAAAGAAATTGTGGTTCATTGGTTTGACAATGGAGCCCTAAATCAAAATGGTTTTCACACGCTCCTCTGCCTCGAGTTTTTGGCAAATTATTCACGTGTTGCAACGGAATTCAATCTTATTCATAATTATCTCAATCTGAAAAGTCTAGAGTATAGTAAGAATTACCCAAGTAGCGCCAATATTTTGCCGAAAACACCAAGTAAAGTCGGCCTATTAGAAACATTTTGTCTATCTATTTGTCATTCATTCAACTATAATTATCACAGAAGAGGCGAAAAATTAAATCTTCAGGTATACAAATGATTTTTTCGAGTTTTTATCTTCGATAAAGTGGTTAATACTTTATCGCCGAGATTTATAATATTATCACAATTGACTCTATTACTAAGATAAATAAGCGTAGCTTAGCAATACCTAGACATAGAAATATCGGTGTTACTGTTCCACTACTGTCTACAAAAAACAACAACAAACTAGGACTGCAACAAAAGAGACAGAACATAACTAAGTCAAACTAAGTATGTGTTAAGTATCTTTCGTTCATCTGTTACTAGCGACCCGCCTCAGCTTCGCACGGCTTTTACAAATATTCGCAAATCCCGGTTTTTTTTAACATAATATGCACGTATTAAAATTAATAAAATACCGCATGAAATCCGTTCGTACTTTTAAAGATCTAATGGGACGCACAGTCAGCGGAAAGTAATTTTTTTTTTGTACCGACTATGCAGTGATTGCCTTTACAGTCACTGAGCCATGCCCGCGGTAAAGGTTCCTCCTTAACTAAGGAACCCTAAAAAGGCCTTATTAAAACTTTTTCCAGCATTCACTTCAGTCGAGAAATATTAACAGTCTATTACTTCGTTTACTAGCTTACTTAATATTGTCCAAAGAAAACTGTGAAACCAGGGCCACTGAAAGAATTTCCAGTGAACGTGCTGAAAAAGTAAATTACAGAGTAAATATTGCGGTACCACTGAAAGCTTTATGTCTTCGCAAACAAAAAAGGTTTTTTTTAATGGATGGATGAACCTTTTTGGATAAAATTAATTAGATTAATTTAATTAAATTAATTTAGGTTTGGTGAGTGACGAGGCTGGCTTGCGTATGTTTTTTTTTGCGGAGAGTTTATTTTGTTTTTTGACTGATGTGTTGAAGTTTATATATGGGACTGGAATGTTTATTTGTGGGCTTATAAGTGCTTACGCGAGGGTCCGGTTTACGAATTTAAAATATGAGTAGGGGTATACTTTTATTTGACAAGTACAAATGATTATACTAGGTGGACCCCGTGGTTTCAGCGGCGATGTTGGTTACTGTTACGCTTCTGTAGGTTGTAGCGTGATTTAGCCGTCCCTATAACCTTCGTCGATAAATCTATACTAATATTATAAAGAGGAAAACTTTGTTTGTTGGATTGTAATTAATAGGTTCAAAAACTATTTGACCGATTTTAAAAATTCTTTCACCATTCGAAAGCTACATTATTCTTAAGTAACATAGACTATGTAATATCACGCTATGTCCCACGGGAGCGAGTCAGTAACCAAAAACCTAACGTAACGCGGGTGAAACCGTGAGGAACAGCTAGTGGTTTATAAAAAGTAAAGTTTTCAAAACTAATACAAGTAAAAGGTGGCTGGTAATACTGGTAGGTAATTAGTGACAGATACTTAAACATGTTATTTTATAATGATAACAAACAATTTGACTAAGGAAATACATTTTAATTTTTTTTTTACTGTATAACATCAATGTTTTTTCTAACCTAAACCGAAAATGGAAAAAAAGGAAAGTTAATTCCTTTTTTTTCCATTTTCGTTTTTCATAAAAACCTGGAATACAAATAAATAAATAAGTTAACATAACAAAGTTTGGTTCGGGTATTGGATATGTAAAATTAATTTAAAAGGACTTAAAATTAATTTATCATACCCAATGTTAAATTAATTTCAAAAAAGTTTTATTGGGAAAGTTCTTTGTTTTCATAAAGACATCCATGTATCGCATACTAATTACCAAAATATTGAATTTCCTTAATAAAATAAGTACGTTGTACTTATGGAATGAAATATTAATACCGTGGTCAAAAACTAGAATGAAATATAATACGTCTCTTTAAAATACACCTGACACGGCGAGATAGTGAGGAAAAAGCTACATTTAAGCGCTCTCATTTGGCGGTATAAACCCACCCGCTTGACATCATAAAGAGAATTTCTCGAAATTTTAACTCCCACTACCTGTCATTTCCTAAGCCTTTATTTAATTCCCGAAAGCCTCTAATTTCAGCTAGTGACGTCAACATGAAGTTGACTCTGTTTGTCTTGCCTTGTTTGATGTGGTGACGTAATAGCTTTAGTTTCTGAAGCGTCACTGACACTGACAAAACAAGATGGCTACCGAGAAATTGTGTTCTAGCAATTTCGTTGAGCACTGGACCCGGATGAAAAGGTGTGAGTAGTGTCAAAGAAGAGGGCTTAACTTGGATATTGAGGCACAGTAAAATGATGAGGAACTTGGAGATTGAGTAGCACTACTGGTATTGCTTTGTTACTATTGTAAGAGGTTTGGGTATGTTAGACTCCTGTGGCTTTTTGGAACGGTTCCTGTGTTGTGGTTGTGCGTTACAAATGGTTGTCTATTTGTTAAACAGTTGACGTCCGAAATTTGCTTCTGTGTGACAAACGCTTAAATTGAAGAATCTGCGCCATTTTAGGGTGGCTTTGGAAGGCTTAACAACTAATTAATTAGATAGTAAAGTGCACGTTTGTTTACCACTCTAGTTTGTCTGTGATTAAATTTGAAAGGTCAGTTTCAGTCCGTTTACAAAAGCATCACTTAGGTCTTTTTCTAGGATTAAGGTTATTTAAATTTACTAATAGTTTTGTTGGCTTTTGATTTTGAATTTACTCACACGTTCATCTTGTTTTTCTTTTTAGGGTTCCGTAGTCAACTAGGAACCCTTATAGTTTCGCCATGTCTGTCTGTCCGTCTGTCTGTCTGTCTGTCTGTACGTCCTCGCTTAATCTCTGTGGCCGTTAGCACTAGAAGGGTGAAATTTGGTACCAATATTTATATCAATCACGCCGACAAAGCCGTAAAATAAAAATGTGAAAAAAATGTTTTGTTTGGGTAGCCACCCTATATGTAAAGTGACAAGTGTTTTTATTTTATTTTAAATCTAACGTGTGATATATCGTTGGATAGGTATTTAAAAATAAATCGGGGTTTACTAAAATCATTTTTTGATAATGTCAATCATTTCGGAAATAATCGCTCCAAAAGTAAAAAACAATGTGTCCCTCCACCCCTAACTTTTAAACCATAAGTTTAAAAAATATGAAAAAATTCTGAAAAGTAGAAAGAACTTTATGAGGACTTTCTAGGAAATTTATTTTGAACTTGATAGAAAGAACAGTTTTTTTACAAAAAAGACAAAAAGGTTGTACAAAATTATTTATACTTAGTATGTCAATGTAACAAAGAGCCTTTTTTTAAACTCATAAGTAAAAACACTTATTGTTACGGATAGGAAACTACGGAACCCTACACTGAGCGAGGTCCGACACGCTCTTGGCCGGTTTTTTTGTAATATCATAACTAGCTTGTTACAAAGAAACTATGATCATGAAAGTATTGATGTAGAGACAGAGGAAGGCCAAAGAAAATTAAGGTTAAAATAAATGAGAAGTTTAATTGTTTACCAAATGACATAAAGATAGAACGAAGAGACTAAATGATATCACCATAGTTTATGAAACTTCTAAAAGAAAAATATGTTGCGTCGACTCCAAACAAAAAAGCTAAAGGAAGAAATATGGTGACGATCAGCATTTAGAAAAGCTTATAATTTAGTTTTAAATGCACTTACAATCACGAACTCAATCGAATTTTAACCATACTTGCTGTAGCCAATTAAATATAAGCAATACATCCTTTTAGCATCGCTTCAGCCCATTAACATTTTGACGGACACTGCGGCAGCGTGCATACAGCTGGTAATTTTAAAGCGACACAACTTAATTGCCTTAAGTGCTGGAAATTAATGGAAATGCTTGTCGGCGAGCCTGGTACGTGCCGAATGCAGTATTAATAGACTTCATTATGACTTAAACTGCCGCGTCGCGCCTCGTGCCCTTTTGCGACCGCATGCGTGACTGGTGGTAAATGCGGTCTTAGGTTCTATTTTCAGGTTTTGTAAAATGTACTGTTGGGTGTTTTTACTAAGGATGTTTTTTGCTAAACGGATCGGAAAAGATTTAATTTGGATCGGAAACGATTGCTGGCTTCTGTATCACAGGTACTTTACCTAGCGCAGGAGTCAGGACATCACTACTTTCGTTAAATTTATTTTATTTATTTATAAATATGTGTCTATAAAAAAATATTTTATTGAGTTATTATTATAAATATATTGTTTAAAATCTTTATTAAATCAAGTAAATAATATTGAAAGTCCAAAACCACCAAGTCGCGCATAACAGCTTGAATATCGTCTTTAGCGATATGGAATCGCAGTTCAAAGTGTGTTGAGACGCGCCATCGGAGCCGTTTGTCGTAGTCATATCATCTTCCAAGAATTTTAAGGAGTTGATGGAGTGATGTTTCTGTGTCTTGAAGAACACGTAAAATCATCATCATCGGTTCCCGGCAGCGATGGAATGCAGTCCGATAGCGTCATACATTAGCAACTTTCAAACACAAACTCAAATCATTTATTTCCATCAACCATATTCGAAACAAACCAGACCATTTAAAAGACGTGTCTAATGTTTGATGATCTCGAACGTTGAAGAAACGCTAATGCTCATAAAACGCCAGTGGAATTGCGGCCTTAGAGGGATTAGGGTATGCACATGTGTTTGTGGTCACAGTTATGCAATACAATACGGTTCACAATAGGAATTCTTCAGTAACTTGGGTGCGCTTACAAACATAATTATTAGAAGCTCATTTATACATATTATAACATATTCGAAACAAATGCAACAATTGTATTATCTGTGTGTATTGTGTATGATTATGTGAGGTTCAAATAAATTTGTTTTACTTTCTTTCTTTGCCCTGCGCCAGAATCTGCAACATATACCTCAGAGTCGCTAACTAACCTATTATTTATTCAAGTTATATTGGAATATCTCTGGATAAAACTACTTCATAATATTTTCATGCAGAATTCCACCTCGCACCCGTCATATTAAACAAAGGCCTTTCAAAAACCGTAGTGTCCATTCTCTCTCAAATATCAATGTTTGATGTGCCAACGACAAAGCGGACACAGTGCCAGACACAGTGGCAGCGTGTTAACAAGATTGATACAGCAGACAGATTGAGCTTCGGGCTTAGGTAATCCAATATGTAGGCGCACCGTGTTGATATTGTTGGAAAACTGGATTATGTCAGCGTGAAGCGTCAGGCTGAGGCTACAGTAGGCAGCGATTTGCGATGCAATTGGGTTGACTGGTAGAGAATGCCTAAGGCGTTAAGTCAGCCCTTGTACACTTGTGCATGAAGTTTAAATAAATAAATAAACTGAAAAAGCGAATCCAGATAAACGACCAATATTCGCTTCAATTTTGCTGACACGTTGATATAGAAAATGCCGTGATTACAGATTACAGTAATAGTGTTCCTATTGCGAAAGAAATCAAAAATCGCTAGTAATATTTGATATACCGTGAGCATTATATTTTTTTTAATCGCTGACGTGTCGCAGCTCGCGTCGTGGCCTAATGCAGCCTCAGCCTCATAGTGGGTTCAGAAATCGGAGATTATAAAGTAGTACATTATATTATGTTCTTTCCAAGTGTTGATCTATCTTCTATCTTTATACATAAACTGACAAATTCCGCAGACCAGACAAATAAACAGATTTGGTGACGTATCGACTGAAGCACTACCGGTCTACTTGTATTTTTAAATTCACCTGAAATTTATTGCAAAAAACACATAAAACGTCCAATTGGTCTAGCCGTTTATGAGCTGTTTGGTGACAATATCACATTCATAAGAATATTATCAATAATGTTAGTCTATAATAATTGGACTTATCATTTTATTTAGTTAGTCTAAAAACGCCAATCCGTCTTGATCTAGGGTGTTGATCAATGCTCGGTCCTTATCTGTATAAAAAGCGGCCTGCACCCTGAGGCAAGACAAAAACAGGCTGATATTATTTTTAATTCATTAAAAGACTTGTTCCAATTAAATAAGTAATTGTAAAGGAACGTGCACAAACAAAAACACAGTTTGTTATTTTAATCTTTCAATTATTCAAGCGACGTGATCCTTATTTTAATTTAATTAAAGAGTTTGTGACAATGCTCTTCATCAACTCTTCGCTCCGTTATTATTTTTGTGAAAAATTACTTTAATTTTATAAAATATGAAGGAATTTTATTTGAATAAATTTAAACAAGGGGAATATTAATGCGGTCCTCAATTTAAGGTTTTGAGGAACCGATGTAGGCTTCCTGAAACTAAATATATAATAATAGTTTCTTTCTTCTATATTTTGAACGTCTATCGGTATTCTGATGTGTTAATTAATCACTGTAAAGTTTCAACAAAATCTATTTAGTAGTTATTTCGTGAGAGAGTAACAAACATCGTTACAAAATTACACATTTATAATATTAGTAGGATAAGTTAATAACTTTAAAATAACTTTCTGTACCTATATTCCATCGGTTTAGGTAGTTAAAATAAAATGTAAACAATCTAGACAAATCTTTTTATAAAAAAATCCGTAAAAATATACCAACATTGTTTCTTTTAAATTTTTTAAAGCCTTACGTCGGTTTGGAATAAAGCCTATGACGACATTAATTTCACTTTTTTTTTAATCTATTTCAACTTTATATTATTTATAGCAATCCACCGATAAATATTTCAGTTAACAGGACGATGTACGATTATTAAACCGTCGAACACACTTACACACTTAATTCGAGACATAATAGACAGTAGCAGCGCGGCAGCCGGCTGTCGCTTGGTCGTCGAAAGGTTAATTATAGTCAAAATAATGATCTTTTTTTTATAAAGGGACATGTCAAGTTCATTTACATCTAGTTGATTACCTAAACCTATTAATGGAGTAGGTATAATCTATATAAACAAAACAACCCTATACATAATACACTATTGTTTCCCAAGAACCTTCTACTTTAATTGGGTATGGACCAAAACTTATCTCATTATTGAGTTAGGGATTACAGCGAATGTATTGTGTAGGGAAACTTGATTACTTGTTAGGTAAACTTAGATAAACAAATATTTAATGAAAAAAATGCAATATACTTAATCTTTTGAGTGTATTTAATTGAAATATCGTGAAACTTAGTCGTTACGGTTAGGTTAGGTTATCTAAACTCCAACATAATCGGGAAAAAGGCTGAAGCGATGTTTTTTTTTTGGGAGTGGGAAATCATCAAATGACTCCTCCCGTCCTGGGTGCGGCGGGAGGGCGTGTCAGACTTTTACTGACTAAAACCCACTCATGTTCCTTCGGTTGCCCTTTATGTTCCGGGGTCACGGTAACTATTATGATGGGTCCTTCTAACTGAATTAAATGATTAAATAAGAAAAAAACATTAAGGTTCTCTTACCTATAACTTACTCAGACCAAAAATTTTCGAAATTTGAAAGGTAACAGATAATCAGACAGAAATACTTTCTATTTACAACATTGCTATAAAAACCGATTCGTTCCTATATATTTGGAGATTTTACAGTTCGTAAATCTGTTGTGTTTGCACTAAACTTGACCTCAAGGCAGACCACTGCATCCTCCATTAAAAACATAAACAATCGACATCAAATTAAAATAACCAAGGGATAATTTGAACAAACAATATCAGGGTAAGTGCACCAAATCTAGGCATACGTAAATCAAATTTAAGCGCTCTCCATTAGCGTAACGAGCTATAATGTATTCAAAGTGCGCAACAGGGGCGCAGACCCGAATCAACAGAGATCATACCCGTTGATAGTTCAACTAATTCATTTGTGAAGTGATTACAATCAAATTTTTAATAAATTGGGAATTATTGTAATTAACTGTTGAATGATACTAGTATTATTGTAATTAACTGTTGAATGAATAAATGATCAAGGGTAAAATTTTAATTTATAAAAATCCCGCCTCAAAAATAATGAATCCGTGCCTGCTTTAAACAAAACAGTTTACATGAGACCACCTCTGAATCATGACTTATCAAACAAAAAAAGAACCATCAAAATCCGTTTACAATTGACGGACATACCGCGTAACAAACATACAAAAAATAACATACAGACGAATTGAGAACCTCCTCCTTTTTGAAGTCGGTTAAAAATGTAACGATAATTCAAACTACACTTTATACTACATAACATCAAAGACCCACGAGACCGGCGGGGTTATTACCTATGAAACAGCAGTTGGCAATATTTGTGCAGTGATCGCGCAGTCACCGCGCGATTAATCGCTTAACGTCAAAAAAAAACGTATTATGTATGAACCGATTGCTAATCGCTCGCTGAGATTGTTCTAATGCACCTATTGCTACGATGTTGTTTCCACATGTAGAAGCAACAAAAAAAAAATGTAACCAAGATTTTGTAAAAAATGATTTTTTTTAAAAGAGTGTCCGTGGAGTTTCTTGCCTGTTCTTCTCCATAGAGATCTACGTTTTGGAACAGGCAATTAGCGTCACTTTCCTTTTCTGACTGACCGACCGACTCTTTGACAATTCATAAGTACCTGTAAATGGTCTAAGTGAAATAAATGCTTTGAATTTTGAATTTTTTGAATTTTTGAATTTTGATGACGATAAAGTAGCAATCGCTGGAACTAATTAAATATCACCTTTAACAAAAAAAACTTAACTTTGCTCTTAAAAACCATACTAAATACGAAACCTCCAAACGAAAAATGCATATTTTAGTTAACTGATTGCTCCACAGAGGCAGCACTGTCGCTAGATTGCTAAATTTGACATGACGTATTTTGAATTGACGTTTATATTGCTAAATTATCGCGTTCGCTCGGCTTCTGCAAGACACGTAATCCCAGTGCAGAGCAGGAGCCAAAAACTTAACCTGAGTGAAACCTCAGGGGATGGATAATGCCTAATAAATTATTATTATCATAGTTCTGCCTTCACTTGCTTCTTATCCAACTAATCGTATTAGCAGCACTTTTATATTTAGAAAATAATTAAGATATTACGCAGGCTTGTCGTAGCTATGTTTTACTTCTATTGTATATTTATATTATTTCAGTACGATATTCCTTGTTAGTCGAAATTCGACCGCGATGAAATAAAATCAATCCATACTAATCCATATCCATACTTAATATTATATAAAAGCGAAAGTAACTCTGTCTGTCTGTCTGTCTGTTACGCTTTCCCGCTTAAACTACTTAACCGATTTGAATGAAATTTGGTACAGATATAGTCTGGGACCCGAGAAAGGACATAGGATAGTTTTCATCCCGTAAATCTCGCGGGAACGCGAACTATTCCACGCGGACGAAGTCGCTGACAGAAGCTAGTATTATCTATATTAAAAACCGGCCAAGAGCGTGTCGGGCCACGCTCAATGTAGGGTTCCGTAGTTTCCCGTCCATCACAATAAGTGTTCCCACTTATAAGTTTGAAAAAAAAAGGCTATTTGTTACGTTGACATACTAAGTACGCAGAAATTATTTTGTACAACCTTTTTGTCTTTTTTGTACAAAAACTGTTCTTTCTATCAAGTTCAAAATAATTTTCCTAGAAAGTACTTATAAAGTTCTACTTTCCAGATTTTTTTCATATTTTTTAAACCTACGGGTCAAAAGTTAGAGGGGGGGACGCTTTAATTTTTCCTTTTGAAGCGATTATTTCCGATATTATTGACATTATCAAAACTGATTTTAGTAAACCCCTTTTCATTTTTAAATACCTATCCAACAATATATCACACGTGAGGGTTGAAATTAAAAAAAAAACACTTCCCTCTTTACATGTAGGGAGGCTACCCTAATAAAACATTTTTTTCCAATTTTTATTTTACCACTTTGTCGGCGTGGTTGATATACATATTGGTACCAAATTTCAGCTTTCTAGTGCTAACGGTCACAGAGATTAAACGAGGACGGACGGACAGACAGACAGACATGGCGAAACTATAAGGGTTCCTAGTTGACTACGGAACCCTAAAAACGTATAATATTTTTAATTTGTCTTTGAAGAATATTGGAATCTTGCAAGTTTTAGATGATAGAGAATGTGCAAGTATGTATTTTTTTTAATGTTTTTTTTAGATTTGTAAAGTACAAATGTAAATATTTAATTAAAACTGGTAAAGTTACTAAAGTAAAAAAAAATTATTAAATATTGCCAAAAGACGTTGATTATTGGCAAAAAAAATAGAGTAAAACTAAAACTTTAATTTTTTTCTTCAACACGGTCTTCAGTGACTCACAAGTAGGAAGAACCGTAGGGTTTTAGTCGGTTAGAGTCCGAAAGTAGGAATCCTTTTTTACCAGACGGAAGATTAGAATATAAGAGGATTTCAGCACACTACAAAAGAGATTTCAACTCGAATTCAAATTACAACTTTTCCTTTGGTCTAATTTAAAATGACGTTTTAGTATAATTTTATCCAAAAATTAGTTAGACTCTATTAACCCTTCATTAACCCTTGAAACAAAATTAATACTATGTGCGAAATAAGCAGTTCTAATTTAAAATTCTATGAAATTAATATTATCTTTACTCTGCATATTTGCGTTAGCTCTAAAGCTTAATATTAACTCGTGAACCCTGATATTAGGGTGCGAATGTCAGTTTGCACGAGTTCAAAGTAAAATATAGTCATTTAGTTGTATCTAATTATAATGGTTGCCAGCCCTAGCACAGTTGGAAAATGTCATAACAAAATAATTCTCCAGACCGAATTACCGGCACGTTGAGCAAGCTCAATCGCGACTAGCTAAGCGCACGTCCGAGCGTTTCAATGGAATGCCTTTTTTTTGGGGCTTCTACCCCCCCCCCCCTTCTCTTAATCTTTCAACGATCAACCAACAGCCGGCTGTCGGGCTGCTATTGTCTTTCTATTGTGTCTCAAATCACGAGTGTTCGAAGTCTTAATGACTAAAAACCAACCCTGGTGTTCTTTCTGCCCACCTACACCGACAATCGCCTGCTTGCCTCTGTGGGCATCCTCAGGTCTGGGAGGGTAGTGAAGTGTTTGACTCTCCCCGCGACATCAAAGGGACACCTCGAGTCCAGCTGAATTGGGAGCGACGGACGTCCACAAGTCCACCGCCCACCGGTGGCGGAGAAGGCGGATTCTCCGCCACTGGTGGGTGGCGGACTAACCATCTAACTTAAC
Source organism: Athetis lepigone (assembly GCA_033675125.1). Classification (NCBI taxonomy): domain Eukaryota; kingdom Metazoa; phylum Arthropoda; class Insecta; order Lepidoptera; family Noctuidae; genus Athetis; species Athetis lepigone. The sequence continues at coordinate 9,641,819 of CM066237.1, forward strand.
CCGCCCGAATCTGATTATTCTGAATCTGGGTGTAAACCATGATAAACTAGAATCAACATATTTTAAACAATAATACTATGTAGTAATTTTCGATTAAATAAACGTTTTTCGAAACAAGTTTTAGACTAAACAGTATGTCCCTGAAAGTAAGGAATAGGTACGTGTATATAGATCGAAACGGTAAGTCCTTACTTTCGAAACGTAAAAATTTACACAGACAATCTCAGGGCTAAAAAGTTTAGGACATTTGTCAAACTGCCAACTCAACTCCGGATCTATTGAAAAATTAATAACTGAAAATATCCAATAACTGCTTCACTGGGAGTCGAATCCAATACGCCATCAACAGGACAGACAAATAAATGATTCAATAAATTTTCAAGTAGATAAGACACTTTGCCGTGATACTGGTTATGGATGTGCCGCTGTCCGTTTTTACCGATAGTATCACTGGTTTTTGAAAGCGATAAATGTCGCGATCGGTATCGATTAATTTATCAGCAATGCAATTCTGCTGTTTGTAATTTTTGCAATATAAACGTAGTTTCAATCTGTCAAAACCTTTACAATATATCCAATCTATTTATATAATAAATAGATTGCCTATTGCCTAAAAGGCTTTATAAATTCATTAATTGAAAATATAAAATAATAAATATATCGCTTATTTCTCTTCACTAAAATCACATAGGCTTAAAAGTACAATGACACTATTAAGATAAAACACTGGAAAACCTTGTAAGGTCTAGTAAACATTTTGTGAAGAACTGGGTCTGTGGTTTGGTAATACTGCCTTTGGCAAACAGGCACTTAAAATTGGAAAATCTGTCAAAAATTCAAAATTAATTCCACAAGCAATTGTTATCGAAGAACGTTTACTTAAAATAACGTCGTCTTTGGCTAGTGACAACCAAGATTATGTTAAGACTTAGGCCCTTTGTCGACAACGGACAACGGCCCGATTTTCATAACGGGTACGACGAGCCAGTTAGTGTGGGTATTTGTTAACCCGCGGGACAAGTACCCGTTGCAACCTTGGAAACAATATCAACGTATCGGCCCGTTAACCGTTGACCAAAACGGAAGCCAACAATAGGCCTTAAGCTTCTGCAAAATGTACTAACATCTATTCTTAGTTAGCACAATAATTCTCCTTCTGAACGAGCCTAAACAGTAAGCACTAAACAACAAAGTTATTAGGTACTTTCCTTCAAGCAGGAGCAGATGCAATAAAAACAAATAAATGGAGCATAAGGCCCGTTTAAAACGGCTCCATTTTATTTCTAACTTAGTGAGCAAAAATGTCTCGTTAAAAACAAACGATGCAGCCTCTTTATAATAACAGGTGCCTTTTGCAGCACTCTGTATTTCTTTATGATAACTTATTTGCATGGATGAAGCTTGTGTATTGTTGTCTTAGATATTAAATGGTAGATGCACCCAGTTAGTTATGTGAAGCTTCGTATAATCTGAATCTGAAAAATATTGTATCTTAATGATATTATAAATAAGAAACTTTGTTAGTGTGTGGGGATGTTTGTTACTCTTTCTCGCAAAAACTACTGATGGAATTTTGATGAAACTTTATAATAATAAACTGTATTATGGTAACGGAGCAATACTCAAAATCATAACAACATGCGGGTAAAGCCACAGGAGGCACCTAGTAGTTTTATAAGTTGTGCTACGATGATGATCATTCGGAATTTCATAATTTCGCTGTAGTAAACTTTCGAAGTTCCGTACTTTGCGTTTACATTCGAGAATCCGTACTTTGGGGTGAACAATGTAAACATTTTCAGTCAAAAACTTTGACTTACCGTACTTTCTAACTCACGTACATACCTAATTCATAATTATGAACTTTATGAATACAGTACTTTTTTTTTGGTGAGTGGGAAATCACAAATCATCTAATGACTGCTCCCGTCCTGGGTGCGGCGGGAGGGCGTGTCAGACTTTTACTGACTAAAACCCACTCATGTTCCATCGATTGACCTTTATGTTCCATGGTCACGATAACTATTATAAACATTCCGCAACCCCGGCAGGCGTGGCCCTGTTGGGCCCCTTCCAGTGCTGACTTCTTCTCTCGACATTTCAAACATCGTTTTCATACCATTTCTGTCCAAACTTTAAAGCTCTCTCTTAAAAATTCCTAATTTTGTACTTAGTGCAATATTGTGAACTAAGGCATCGATAAACAATCCATCAAACAACCTGATAACGACTCATTTATATAATAATAATAAATAATACCAGCCTATAACTGTCCCACTGCTGGGCAAAGGCCTCTTCTCATACAGAGAAGGCACGAGCATTGATCACCACGCTTACTCAAGGCGGGTTGGCGATTTCGGACTTATATTAACTACAAGTCCAGGTTTCCTCAGGATGTTTTCCTTCACCGATGTCTGTGATGTCCAAGATAAACTTTAGAAAGTACATATATTATGAATTGAAAAAGTCACATTGGTCCGGATTCGAACCCGCAACCTCTTGCATGAGAAGCGGGCGCCTTAACCATTAGGTCATCACGGCTCATTTATGAAATAAATTTATTTTAATCCAAACCAATTTATTCCATTAACGACTCATACTATTTACATAACCGATACACCAACATCGGAGCCCAAACAACGATATTCCCTCAAAATGAAGTTTTAGAGAAAATGACAAAATACAAGATTTTTTTTTTTATTTTTTTATTTTAACATAAGGGAAAACAAACAGTAGTATATTAAGTGTATACAATAAGATTCTTAATACTAAGATGAACAAATATACTACCCACTACATTTTCCACAGATTACCTTAAAATTTTATTCTGATAAGCAGACATTAGCTATCATCCAAGGTGCATTTATATTTATACAACCATAAAAAATAGCAGCTGAAGCAAATAATAAAAAAAAACAAACAATAAACAGAAAAAGTAATTAAAATGAAAAATAACTAAAACAGTGATACTATACCTAACATTTCTGTCTGGTGGATATAAGAAGGATAGGTCTAAAGGATATATATAATAATGTATATCCTTTTTAAATCAATTATGCCACGTTTAATCTACGGGGCCCACTGCCGATCCTTTAGTATTTTTATTATGTTACCCTTAAAACTTATTTTATTATGATGATGGAATCAAACATTTTTTGTCACTTAATGTTTTATATGATTTTACTATTTTTCGGATTAATTATTTGGTTTAATTAAATCGTTCTTAGATAAAAAAAAAATCCTTAGAAAAACAAGAACGGAGAATAGGTACCTAATTAAAAGTATGTGCTCAGTAACTATAAACTAATTTGAAGTACTCTCACTGACTCTCCACAACACACTAACAAACAAACATATCACATTGAGACCATGCTTTTCAATTCCGTAGAAATTAATTAGGCACTAAACGACAAAGAAAATAAGAATCATCATAAAAATAATTTAATATCGCCCTTCCCTAAATGCGTATTTGAAGAAATTAATATTAATAATAATAGGCACTTATAACTTAGTTAATGGCCCATACCGTTAAATAGGTTATTAAATGAAAGTACCATAGTGTACCATTAACGTTTATTTTTATCATAAACCCTGACGTGGGCAGCCTCGATAAGTTTTAGGGTTAATAAAAAGGAAACGACATACTGCTTATATTTTCTGTATTTGGGTTCTGTAGGTAATGGTGACCATTAATCGAGCTTAGTTTGGACGAAACGTGTCGGTTCATAATCTTCATATTTAAATTCATCATCGTTCTAACCTCTAACCTTTTTGCACAATATGTTAGGGTCGGCTTTCTGTGTTACCTGATCTAGCTTAATACTAGTGTTTTATATGAAGCGTTTTATCAGGTCTACTGCACAACACTCAGGCTGAGGCTACAGTAGGCAGCGATTTGCGATGCGACTGGAAGAGCGAAACGAGATAAACGTGGAATGGCTATATTATAAGCGAAAATCTGGCGTATATTCGATTCAATTTCGCTGATACGTCGATGTAGCCGATGCCGTGATTACAGTATTGTAGCTCCTGTCGCATAAAGAAATCAAAGATCGCTAGTAATATTCGATGAACGGTGTAGCCATACACGGTGAGTATCCATGTATTTGTTTCAATCGCTCATGTGTCGCAGCTCGCGTCGCAGGCTAGTGTAGCCTCAGCCTTACTTAATTTTATTTTCTTTTTTTTGTGATCATAAAATATAGTAATGAAATATGACCCTTAGTCCAGCATTATCGTAATGATAATGGATAAAAATAGTTAAACTTCACTACTTCTCGGGATTTAACGCGCACGTACCTTTTATTTGTTTTTGACTTGACGTTTCGGCAGGGCTACACCTGCGATGGTCACAAGCAGACTCAAAAAAAAAAGTTTAAAGTATAGTATAAAAATAGTTAATTATAAAACTCCTCCAAATAATAAGTACCACCTACAAACACTTTCCATAATTAAATAAAAAAAAATAACATCTCCATAACAAGTCGCTAAGTCAAGACAAAAAGTTTTTCCAAAACAAACAAGAAACGACTAAAGTTAGGGTGAAAACACCCGTTATTGGCCATGACGGAACAAACCGTGGGCCAATAACTGCGCTGTGTCAATACGATCGGGTCATTGGGTCAGCTAAATGTCGCACGATGATTGGATGTGTCACGTTATTGTGATTGTCACCCTAAAGTTAGTTACTGGATGATAAAATGGCAATTCGTTTGTTTTGTTTTTCTATTGCTCAATTGTTTTTTATAGAAGACTTTCTTTGAGACAGATAAAAGATATCGAATTGTGATGGCCAAATGGTTAACGCGCGGGTTTATGCAATTGTCTATCTGTGGTTCAGTAGCTTTTAAACGGGTGATTTGATTTGGATCGGGTTTATTTTTATTTGAAAGTAAAAACCTACTTTGAAGAAGACATGCTTTATCAAAATATGTTTAACATAAATCTCATGATTTGTTTTTAAATTGGTTTAGCCATTTCGAAGTTGTCAACTGTTTTGTTAATTTTATTTTATTTATTTCAAGGTTAGTCTACAATTTTTTACACATAACATTTCAAGCATCGATTGATATAATTGCATTTACACGTGTAACAATCACTTACAAACTAACACCGCATGCACACAAAACAGGTTCAACATGCAAAAAGCTTAAATATAGTTTAAATTAGTTTCATCTTGAGACAAAGAATCTTCAAAAATGTATTAAGGCAATAAAATATAATACATTAAATTTAATTGTATACAATGAATTGAATTAATATGGTATATAAATACAGTGTTTAAATTGAAACGTGGATAAATTAAATTAACATTAAATTTTATTGAATAAAATTTGAGTTAAAATGGATTAAAATAAATTAAATAGAATTAATTACGTCGGAGACGGAGGTTTCCTTAATTATTTTACACTTATTTAATAGAGTTTTTTAATAGACATCCATTTTTTAACGTTATTTTATATCTTTATTGTTAGAGTCAACGTTTGGTTCTGTACTAGATCAACAAGTCAGACAAAGTGTTATTAGGTATTTCCAATAGAATATTCCTAGTAGAAGCTTCCAGCTTGCCTTTGATAGCGTAGAGCTATTGGTTCTGTGCACAATCTCTCACCTAAAGTGATTGCTATAACATGCAAAGAGATTAAAGATAGGGATGGATATGCAACAAAAGCAAAGAGACAAACACAGTACAAAGCCTGTGTTTGAGTACATTCTAGTACAAAATTCTATTGAAATTAGTTGTCATGGCAAGGATTCTACAGCTTTGGGAATGGTGTTCTTAAGAGGTCTGATAACCTGGTTGATTTTAGAAAGCAATGATGTTTTAAGTAAAAAAGTGTAGATCGGTTGCATGCAGTCAAAAAGTGGCACATTAAAAGTTTGCCAATTGACAAACATGATACTGAGTATCGCGTTGACATTTGACGATTATCTCTTTTTCACTCGCACTACTTCAATCATGTCATCCTACTTTGACGTGTAATGTATGTGTGCGTTAGTGTGCCGTTTTTAAAGATAGAATTTAGTTTGGGTAACCTATCTACACTTTTTTACTTATAACATCATTGTTAGAAAGCAAGTCATCATTTCTTTAACGTTTTCCATATTATATTAAGATCGACTTAGAGTCCAAAATCAACTGAATTCAGCTGACTGCATGCCAAATCTCCACAACTCAGTGGACAGGTGACACGATACCTCCAGGTTAGACTGATTGTCGACTTTGTTGCCTACACTGTGATCGTACTTGTATGCGTGTTCTGTAGATATTAATTTACGTAGTTTAATGCTGAGTTAGTAGCCTTTTTGGAAACGTACAGATTTTTTACGAATTTATTTGTTGAATTGTTTGAGGTTCAAATAAATGTTTTTCTTTCTTTTTACTCCTTATTTTTAATTGCACAAAATCTTTGGGAATTTTGCTTTTAGGTAGCAAATATCCATTAATATGCATTAAAGACTTTCCTTCTTTTTCATAATAATATTGATAAAGTATAATATAAATAATTGTATTTGGGTGTCGCTCTCAAATTACCAATCGCTTTTGTATATCTGTCGCACAATTAGCCAATCTGCATTGTAATTGACTGACGTGTCCAGAATTCTGTACGGAGAATAATAATATATTATATGTTTGTGTCCCCATCTTATAGAATGCACCCGCTATTCGATAAGAGGTACCAAAGACAGCTGGTTCAAGTTATTTAAAGCTAATACAGACCCTATAATTGTATATGTTATGTTTTAGCATGGTAAGCTCATTTTGCATTCATATTTATGGTATAAACGTGATCTGCATAAATGTGGTTATGAGACTTGCACCACCGTTACATAGTACAAAACAAAGTCGCTTTCCAGTCTGACGAAGCAACGAATTTCGATGGTTTTTTTAATAGGTAAAGTGATTGAAGAGGAAGCTTTATATGTATATACGTGCATAATATAGTAGAGAAACACCGGGATTTTTAAAGGTTTTTAACACCGCACCCGTGCAAAGCTGGGACCGGTCGCTAGTATAGTAAAAGCCAAAGTTGCTTTACGCTATCTGTCCCAACGTATACTTTTTTTTTTTTTGGTGAGTGGGAAATCATCAAATGACTGCTCCCGTCCTGGGTGCGGCGAGAGGGGGTGTCAGACTTTTACTGACTAAAACCCACTCATGTTCCTTCGATTGCCCTTTATGTTCCAGGGTCACGGTAACTATGATAAACATTCCGCAACCCCGGCAGGCGCTGGCCCTGTTGGGCCTCTTCCTGTGCTGACTCCTTCTCTTTGAGGCGATGACTTGGTCGGTTTTTTAACAGTTACAGTGATTCAAGAAGATAGTTTTTATGTATATACATATATGTACATATTATAGTAGAGGAAAAAAAGGGTATTTCAAAGGTTAGTAACACCCGTGCGATGTTGATGGGCGATAGTTACTAGTTAGTCGCCATTTTATAGATTGCAATATCATCGACGGAATTGGAAATTGGCCTGGTGATTAGTGATGCTGACTGCTAAGCCAAGGTCCAGCTTTGTGTGGTGAGCATGATAAATTATACAAAAGTACGTTTATTAGTTATCTAGTTAACATAATACACGTTCTGTTTAGTTTAGAATTCGATGGCCGTGTGCGAGTTGTCCCAGGATATTTATTTATTATTATTATCTAGTAGATAAGAGGTACCAACCCAGCTGCTTCAAGCTATTTGAAACGAATGCAGACCCTATTATCGTATAATTTTAGCATGTTGAGCTTATTCTACATTCATATTTATGGTATAAACGTGATCAGCATAAATGTGGTTATGAGATTTGCAGCTATTTGGACAAAGAGCAAATATTAGCTTACTAAGTTCTACTAGCGTGTAGAGATACAAGACTAATACCGGGCTTGCATTAATAAATTTAACCTGTCATTATTAAGCTGAAGAGCTTGTTTAGTTTGATTTCAAAGATCTAAGGTTCATTTACCCCGAAAGGTAATTGGCTTTACAAGGTTACAGAGTAAGTCGTGCTGAATTAATATTTAAGGGACGTTATTATTTAGGTCATTTTTAATGAATTGTCACATCACATTACAACCGACAAGATCGGAGAAATAACTAAAGATGAGAATGAAGCCGGAAGACAGCTAGACAATAAAAATGTTGCAAGAACTCACACACGACCACCTGATGTCAAACTAAGCAGATCTTGTGCTATATTAATCAGACAACTGATGCACATACTTATTTAATTTATAATACATACTTAAAAAAAACACACACACACACACAGAACAATTATGCTTATTACACAAAGTTTATCTTGGAAGGGAATAGAATGCATGACCTTCGGCTTAGCGGTCAAGGTCACCATAATAGGCCCATCATTTTACCAAATCAGATCATAACAAAAGCCTCGTAAAAAATAAATATAAAATTAAAAAGTTTCATTTGTATTAAAACAGTGTTTCAACTTATTGCTGGGGTTTCTCTAAGTGGCAAAAATAAGTTAAGCTTACTAATTTAAACTCCTACGTAGGTCACAGCTAAGTTCTCACATTGTGGCATTTTGAATTTAGCCGTAATGGTCGTAAAGCGGCTAAGAATGGTCGCCCTGTGCAGCACGATAATAAAACGAATACTAAGTTTTTTTAACCCGCGAAAAAAGGGGTGTTAAGAAATGCGTTTTTTTTAGGGTTCCGTACCTCAAAAGGTAAAAACGGAACCCTTATAGGATCACTTTGTTGTCCGTCTGTCCGTCCGTCCGTCCGGCTGTCAAGACCCTTTTTCTCAGAAACGCGTCGAGATATCAAGCTGAAATTAATATCACATACTTGGGTCTGCTATCTCTTAAAGCAGTGAAAAAATCAAGTTTTTAAATCAACGCAATAAAAAGATACGGCGGTTTATATTGCAAATTTGGACATTTGCAAGGAAATCAAAACCTATAGGGTATTTCCCATTGACCTAGAATTATGAAATTTGGCAAAAAGCAAGGTCATGTAGCACAAGTAAAGGGAAAACTCCGAAAACCGTAAATTTGTAGTTAGTTGACATCAGGCGTCCGTCTGTCCGTCTGTCTGTCAAGAACCTTTTTCTCAGAAACGCGTCGAGATATCAAGCTGAAATTAATATCACATACTCAGGTCTGCTATCTCTCAAAGCAGTGAAAAAATCAAGTTTCTAAATCAACGCAATAAAAAGATACGGCGGTTTATATTGCATATTTAGACATTTTCAAGGGAATCAAAACTCATAACCTATAGGGTACTTCCCATTGACCTAGAATTGTGAAATTTGGCAAGAAGCAAGGTCATGTAGCACAAGTAAAGGGAAAACTCTGAAAACCTTAAATTTGTAGTTAGTTCACATCAGGCGTCCGTCTGTCCGTCTGTCTGTCAAGAACCTTTTTCTCAGGAACGCGTCGAGATATCAAACTGAAATTAATATCACATACTCAAGTCTGCTATCTCCCAAAGCAGTGAAAAAATCAAGTTTCTAAATCAACGCAATAAAAAGATACGGCGGTTTATATTGCATATTTAGACATTTTCAAGGGAATCAAAACTCAAAACCTATAGGGTACTTCCCATTGACCAAGAATCATGAAATTTGGCAAGAAGCAACGTCATGTAGCAAAAGTAAAGGAAAAACTCTGAAAACCGTAAATTTGTAGTTAGTTCACATCCGTCCGTCCTCCCGTTCGTCCGTCTGTCAAGACCTTTTTTTTTCAGAAACGCGTCGAGATATCAATCTCAAATTAATATCACATACTCAGGTCTGCTATCTCTTAAAGCAGTAAAAAAATCAAGTTTCTAAATCAACGCAATAAAAAGATACGGCGGTTTATATAGCATATTTAGACATTTTCAAGGGAATCAAAACTCAAAACCTATAGGGTACTTCCCATTGACCTAGAATCGTGAAATTTGGCAAGAAGCAAGGTCATGTAGCACAAGTAAAGAGAAAACTCCGAAAACCGTAAATTTGTAGTTATTTCACTAAAAAACAAATTAACGGAACCCTCGTTGCGCGAGTAGAACTCGCACTTGACCGGTTTTTTTATTTTATTTTAACCTTTCGACGACCAAGCGACAGCCGGCCGTCGCGCTGCTTTTGTCTTTCTATTGTGTCTCGAATCACATGTGTTCAAAGGTTGAAAGTAGGTTTACAGTTATATTTATAACTGGGAACATGCCTAAGCTTCTACATCTGTACATATCTTTTCAAAAACATATTCAATCTCATATGTCTTAACCAGACATATAAATCGTCTTCTATAAGTTCTCAAAGTTGCTCTAACTTCGCAGCCCTAATAGGAGCCACTCAACACGCACTTGACCTAGTTTCCTGAATTCCGTACTGAAACTACAAACAGTGTAACACACTTCTATCTTTCGGTCATAAAATTGCAGCCCGACCACAAAGTCTTGAGTGGGGGATAATACACGTTCTTAAAGCAACGTCCTTTGTTTTACACAAAAAGTTCGAGTACTTTATGTGACATATTGATGAAAATTATTGTCGTGTCATATAATAGACGAGTACTTCGTTAGGCGTAGCATTGCTACGAGGTTAACTACAGCGTAGCAAAATGCTACGGCGTAGCGCTTGCACTACGATGTCTACAAGGTGCAGACATCGTAAAAAGATGTCTACGTCGGCTTTTATATTGCATTAAATAAATTTTATGATGTAGTGTATCTTTAACTGGGCATAAAGCCAGACACTGAGATTTCAATAAATAAACCAAATAAATTGTCAATGCAATAAAATCAGTGTACCATTCGATTTCTGAAAATTTTGGAGCCAAACAGCATAATAAATGCACAAGTAAATTGCAATGGGTTATAACTCAATACATAGCGTTATTTATTCATAGTTTAGATATTATTAATGTCTCTAATAAACAATGATAATGTTGAAGATAGTCGAGAAGACAGTTGAAGATATGAATAAGCGGTTTGGAGAACCAGATAGGGAAATGCGAGTTCGGGGGTTTCGTTAGCGGTATGCGATTTTTTATTACACCATACAGACAGTTGTAAAAAGTTTCAATACACTCTTCAGTCGAATTACTGTCCAAAACGCCGTTCCAGTTAATGTCATCTATGTCTTTGTTAATGACTGTGTAGTCGGCTCTACGGTAATTATATTTCGGAGTCTGTAGAGGTTTGGATAAACTGATATGTATGTTTAGGGATAATAGTGTGTAAAATGGTGGATGGTGACAATCCGCTGGTACAAGATCTAGATTAGGTTTCAAAACCGTGCAGTCCGCATCAGAAATAAGAAGATCTAATATGCGTCCATTAGAATTGGATATATGATTGAGTTGTTTGACGTTGTGGATAATCAAAAAATCCTTTAATCGATTACAAGTTGGTGAGGTGCCCAGACAAGTCATGTAGTTTTGCACAGGGTCAAGTCTAACCCACTGTGCTATAGGTATATTGTAGTCGCCTAGTAATAAAATATTATCAGTTTTGATTGAATTAATTAAATTGTCCATATTATCAAAAAGAGCATCGTATACAGAAAAAGGTATGTTGTTCGGCACATAGGCTGCGTGAATAAGCGTATTTGAATAATTATTGTTGCTAGGAATCATAATAGCGATTTGTTCAAGGTATTGGTAAATGTTCATGCATTTCCTGAAACAAATTTTGAAATTATCTGTTAAATGAATATATTGAACCGTTGCGTTGTGCCGTGTTTAAATTTGAATTTGGCTACTTTGAAATTCAGATTCAGAGCGTGTACAAAATATTTTATATGAAATTTTAGATTTTCTCAATTTTCGGCAGAGCTGGTCACAGACCAAATAATATGTTCCCTGGGACGAATGTGTGTTTTAACTCCCGACACAAAAACCCCTCTTTTTGTTGTAAGTTTGACTGCTAATGTGTGTGTCCGTTTGTTTTTCTGTTTGACTGTCTGTCTGTGACACCGCAGCTCTTAAACAGGTGATCCGACTTGGATGCATTTATTTATTTAAAAGCAGGTTATCAAGCGATGGTTCTTAGAATGTTTAGTCAAAATTGGTTGAGCGGTTTCGGAGTTATCAACTTTTTTGTCAACTGCAGTCGCCATTTTAATTAGTTCGAGAGCGGGGGTTTTAAATTTACACAGGATTTATTAAAAACTATTCATCAGTTTTTTAGATGACTTAATTTATTTCTGACGGCCCTGAATAGTTATTTACTTTGTTGACTGTACATAGCCTATAGTCATCTGGCTATCACAAACAGAAAACCGCTGAGGCAGTAGCTGTGCAACGTTTATTTATTTCGACCTAAATGTATAATAGACGTAGGCGCTGTCCGGTTGAAATACGAATTTATTATTAAGTATTCATATTTCTAATGTGAGACGTGGAAGGTCACAAAAGACATCTCGCACAAACTCCAGATCGTTATCAACCGCTGTCTTCGTCGTATTCTCGGTATTTACTGACCCGAGAAGGTCTCAAATGTAGATCTGAACTTTGCGGTGAAACCTCGATCGACCAGCAGATCAAACGTCGCAAATGGAACTGGATCGGTCACACGCTCCGATGGGATTCTGAACTAAGGCAAGCCCTGGACTGGTATCCTCAAGGAAAGCGAAAACGTGGTCGCCCTAAGCAGACCTGGGGGCGAATGGTCATCGCAGGCTAACAAAGCTTTAAGGCTTTTTTTGAAGGCTTTTAGCTAAACTGGACCTTTTTTGACACAGCTGTCGGAAACACTAATATGAAGTACAATATTTTTTAGTTAATAACTTCTATTATTGTTTTATACGCTGGAATTGTTTTATACGTAAGGATACTGGGAACCTGGAGTGAAATTAAACGCGAAGCTCAAGACCGAACGGGATGGCGACGCACTGTGGACGCCCTCTGCCCCATCTAGTGGACACAGGAACTTAAGTCAAGTATAGTCATAGTCATATTTCTAATGTGTGTGATGGGTGGTAGCTAGTTTAGTACGCACAGAAGGAAATCCTTTTAATTCTCACCGTATAAAATAAAGTTAATTAAAACCTAGTTAACAGGAGAATGAAAAGGTTTTTCTTTCTACAAATTTAACTATCATCCGAAACACTTCCCAATATACTAGTTGTTGGGTGTAATTTATCTATAATAATACTAGCTGTACCCCGCGGTTTCACCCGCGTTATATCAGATTTTAGGTTATCAAAAAATAAGATAAATATATTCTATGTCCGTCCCCCGGTCCTAAGCTACCTCTCCACCAATTTTTCAGCCAAATCGGTTCTGCCGTTCTTGAGTTATAAAATGTGTAACTAACACGACTTTCTATTATTTTATACTAGCTGTCCACTGCGGATTCACTCGCATTTTTCGTTATTGCTCCGCTCCCTTGGGTTGTAGCGTGATGGTATATAGCCTATAGCATTCCTCGAAAAATGGGCTATCTAACACTGAAAAAATTTTTCAAATCGGACCAGTAGTTCCAGAGATTACTCCCTACATACAAACTTACAAACCTACAAACTTACAAATTTTACCTCTTTATAATATTAGTATAGATTATTATTATTATTATATATTATAATTATATATTATAAGTATAAGTATAAGTATAGATATATAGATAAATATTCATAAATAAAATAAGGATGTATATCAGTTGCCCGGTTACCAAAACACAAGCCTCTGTTTTCAAGCTAGGCAAAGGCTACACAATAGAAAGACAATAGCAGCGCGACAGCCGGTTGTCACTTCGTCTTCAAAAGGTTAATGTCAAAAGTTAAAGTACTAGAACAAGAAAGAAAACCGTTCCCAAAGATGGGCACTCAATTAAGACAAGCGTTCGATCAAAGTGAAGGAAATCTCTTTGGTATCCTCTTCAAAGGAAGTTTCTCAACAAAATATGAGGAAATATTTAAAAGGCTACATTGTGAGAACACCTGAAAGTTATATCAATACCTTTTTACTGTATAAGTTTGTGTGAGAATATTTTAAATAGTTTTATCTTCTTTTCTTTTGCCTTTGATTTTGTTATACAGGGTGGAAAGTTACAATGGGCCCTGGAAGAAAACTATCTTAAAACGTCAAGATAGATTGTTTTACTTAAAGGAAACATTCCTTTGTTTTTAAAAAGAAACAAATCTGCATTCTAAGTTTTTCGATGCCTAGCTTACCACTGTCGGGAATCGAACCGGCTAAAATAAAATAAAAGTAACTCTCTGTATTTTTATGACATCAAATGTTAGGTAATTAATTAATTTACTAATTAATGCTCTAATTTAGAAGTAGCCCAAGAATTTGTGGATTTCTTTACCAGTATTCCACTTAAAACCACAGAAGCTTTGAATTCCTCACCGGATTACTCAATTACTTTATTAAAAGCTAACGTCCCAGGCTGCCCGGTTGAGTTTGAATTCAAGCATATAAATCCGATGACAGTTATAAAAGCTTTTCGGCAAATTAAAATCAAAATGACTGAAGACATATGGGGTATGTCTATAAAAATCTGTTCATCTATAATTGAAACTGTAGCACCTTACTTAGCTTCAATATTTAATCTGTGTGTCGACAAAGGAGTCTTTCCGGATGTAATGAAATTTAGTAAAGTTATACCTCTTTTTAAATCTGGGGACAGTAAAGATACTAATAATTATAGACCCGTGTCCGTTTTGCCGGCTTTCAGCAAGGTGTTTGAAAAGGTAATGCTTAATCAAATGCTCATTCACTTTAACTCCAATAAGATCTTACACGAGCAACAGTATGGCTTTACCAAAGGACGTTGCACGACCGACGCCGGTGTGGCTTTATTAAAACATATATTTACAGCTTGGGAAGAGGCGCAGGATGCTATAGGAATCTTTTGTGACCTTTCCAAGGCATTTGATTGCGTAAATCATGACACGTTACTGCTGAAACTTGAGCATTATGGACTGGGTAAACTTGCGATTAATTTAATGAAGTCTTATTTAAACGACAGACAACAGCAAGTGCAGATAAATGGAGTTAATTCTAGTGGCTTGAAAGTAGAAATGGGGGTTCCACAGGGCTCAATATTGGGTCCCGTCCTCTTTTTAGTGTATATTAATGACCTGCCCCATTTATTTAAACACCAACCTCATATGGTGTTATTTGCCGACGACACTTCTTTGATCTTTAAGATTAATAGACGGGCCAAAAATCTTGACTGCGTAAATAACGCCCTCACTCAGGTCCATAATTGGTTTACGGCAAATAATTTAGTATTAAACGGTAATAAAACTAAGTGCATTCGATTTTCTCTACCAAATGTCAAAAGTAGCGATTGTGATATAGTTCTTAATAAAGAGCAATTAGAATTTGTAGACAAAACTGTTTTCCAAGGAATCACGCTTGACTCAAAACTACAATGGGGTCCTCATTTAACATCCCTTGCAGGTCGGTTAAGCTCAGCAGCATTTGCTGTTAGAAAAATTCGGCAATTTACTGACGTAGATACCGCGAGGCTGGTCTATTTCAGCTATTTTCATAGCATTATGTCGTATGGTATCTTATTGTGGGGACGAGCTGCTGACGTTGAGTCTATTTTTATTCTGCAAAAAAGAGCCATCAGATCCATATACAATCTGCGTATGCGCGATTCACTACGGGAACTGTTTAAGCAAATCAACATCATGACGGTACCCTGTCAATTTATCTATGAAAACATCATGTATGCAAGAAAAAATCTGAATCTTTTTGGTAAAAGAGGGCAAAGGCATAATTATAATACTAGAAATAGGGACGAATTGGTTCAACCAGGCTTTGGGCTAGCTAAAGTAGACTCATCTTTCATGGGGTTCTGTTTAAAGTGCTATAATAAAATACCTCCTCACATTCTATCGCTGAATGAAACTAAATTTAAAAGTAAAATAAAACGCACACTATGTAGCCAGGCATATTATAAATTGAGCGATTATATCGCTGACAAAAATGCTTGGCTGGATGCTGGTCTAGCTCCACAACCGTGTAATTGATTAGTATTCGACAATATCTGATTGTAAAACTACAAAAATAATAGTATTGTGTCGAGTCAAAGTGCTTGTTTTATATAAATTCACATAGCATACAATGTGAGCACTATGTTCTTTACATTTCTTCTGTCTATCATTGACTGAATATACTCTGGCAGCTGGGAGTTTGTCATGCTCACTCAAATGTCTCACTGACGGTGGCGTGTGTGTTGGATCATTTGGTTCCCTTCAAAATGGTTGAGCTATTTGGTGCCAATCCATACGTCATGTCCGTGAACGGGCGCTGTCTGATGAGACTGGTCATCTCTTAGCTGCCACAGTTATTTTAAAATTTGTTTTGTTTATTTTAATATTTCTAACATGTCCGACTTGTTACGTTGTTCTCACATAGTACCTTAGATACAACAATGAATGATGTAACCAAATTATTGTAATATATTGATTTTAAAAGAGTGTCCATGGAGTTTCTTGCTCGCTCTTCTCCATGGGACCTACTTTTTGGAACGAGCAACTAGCTTCATTTTTTTTGACAGACTGACACCTTGACGATTCAAAAGTACCTGTAATTGGTTTATTTGAATAAAATAGTTTTGAAGTTTGAAGTTTGAATTGTAAACATTTCTAGATAACTTTTTTTGGCAATATTTGGTTGTGGCCCTTTTGGCGTTATAATTATTATTCGCGTTCTTATAGTTTAAAGTTTAATAATTTAATTCCAATAAACACATTTATCTGTATTTATTTCTTTCAGTTCTCTCTTTTAAAACAAAATAATCATCGAATTCCGAGCTTATTAAAAAAAATCGTTACTATGAATTAAACATTCGCGCGCAACAGACCCTCTATAATTAATACACCAATAAATTTAACCGCACAGACACCAGTGTTAAACACAATAAACCGATATTTAATAATAGGTATCGAGTCCAATAAATGGGAAGCGAATAAACAATTATCTGAGATTTTATCGTACATTGCCTCGCCCCAGTTAATGCTGTGAGTGCATTCCGGTGTCCGAGCGGTCAATGTAGACTTTACTTTTAAAACTACTGCAGTTAGTTAGCATTCTATTGAATGTTTATTTTGTACAGGGTATTTATTTCGTGCAGGGTTTTTTACACAAAAATAACGATAGCAAGACTTTTTACGATAATAAGGCTTTTGTTCGTGGTAGAAAATGGATGGAGTTTTTGTTTGGAAAAATTGAAAAGATTTTAAAGTAATTCTACAAGACTGTTTTTACAGGTTTTTTATACAAGACTAGCTTTTGCCCGCGACTTCGTACGCGTGGAATAATAGTTCCTGATGCCCTGCGCACTTTTTTTTATGCATTCTTCAAATATCCCACTTCAGCTACCCAATCCCACTTCAGGCTTGCAAGTATAGTACTTAATTGGAAATCTCAAAGCTATTTAACTCAGTCACTGCATCAAGTTAACTTCAGTTTTCTGCAAAGACTATTTCAAAGTCTATAAAAGCTTTCTGCAAAGAAGTCTTTCTAATTGCAATAATTATGGCTACAAAGTTTTCAGAACTATTTGTTAATAACTGCAATCTTTTTAATACTAACTTGGATGCTAAGATTTTGAACGTAAATTGAATTAACGTTGGCTAAAGTTTTATTTCAATGTTCATTTGACAAGAATGATGTTCATTTTCATTTTTGTTTCACAACTTTTTAAATATTGCTTGATTGGTTATTGGGAAACATATATTTTATTTTGATAATGACACTCTTCCAGTATAATATAACTGAGGTGAACTTGGTCCCTCGCTCTTTGGCTTCGTTTGCGTAGAAGTAAAAAAATCATAGTAACTCTGACTTTCTGCCTGTTACGTTTTTACGCCAAAACTAACAAACATAGTCCATAGCCTGAAAATATCAGAATATTTTTCGGCCTCCACGCGGGCAATGCCGAAGAAAAAAGCTAGTACTATTTAAAATATTTTTTAATATCAATATTCCCAAAGGCGACGACTCGATGCTTTCATTGAAAAATTGGCTTCAGTGCATATTGGGTGTTCAATTTCCGCACGGAACAAACATTTTGTATCTCAGAGTTTGGTTGTTTGGTGAAACACTTATAGTATGGGACAAAAAATACGGCATACCAAATGCCACTCGTCATTAATCATCTAGCATTGTATTAGCGAAACATTTTTTCAATCCGACCAGTACTTCCACTCTTCTTACAAAAGAACATTTTTTTCCCTCTTTATAATATTAGTGTAGATATTGTACGCATCATTTACTTGTCTGCTTACAATTACTCTTTTCACAGATTCTATATTCTATTTGTATCATAACAAGAATCTTTTTCCTTTGATCAGATTTCGCTAACAGACGTTGTTCTAGGAACCTCTTACTTGCCATGAATACTAATTGATTTAGGAAATTTGATATCGGGCTTATTTGGCAACATTTGATACAAGGCAATATGTCGAGATAATCCTATTAACTTTTGAAATACTACGACATTTTCATCAAAGTTACGTCTTTTCGTCATGCTAGTCTAGTGGCGCCCGACTCTCATGAAAAATCTTGTTCGATTCAAAGCAAGTACTAATATTACTTTTCCAATACAATTGTACTTAGTTACTATCTTAAGTTTATCTTGGACATTGTTGAGTCGCGTGACAAAGAAAGCATTTAAAGCTATTGGTCTCGGCTATCATCCGTTGACAGTCGTTACGGGTAGCCAGAAACCAGAAAGTTATAAAATCAATATGTCAGTCAAAATCAATAAAACCAAAAGGTATCATATTGTCAGTTACTTGGATGTGAAGGTCTGAAAGGCAATCGCTTTATAAAAAGACTGGCTGCCTTCGACGGTTTCACTCGCATTCTTGGTTACTGCTCTGCTCTCACAAGTCATCGCGAGATGTTCTATAGCTATTTTCTTCCTCGATAAATGGGCTATTCAGCACAAAAAGATTTTTTCAATTCGGACCAGTACTTCCTGAGATTAGCGCCTTCAACCAAATAAACTAACTTTTCGACTTTATAATATTAGTATAGGTAGATGGGTATTGCAGCCGCACCCGGTCAGCTCGGAGACATATCAATTGTTCGGAAAAAACTAGAGGAATGATGATTCTAGCTCCCAAATCAATCAAATTATCAGACCTCTAAAACCACCATTATCAGAGCACACACTCACAATCCAAAAATTTATCGGCGGACGGTTTCGATAAAATCAGGAATGGATAGACATCGCTTTGCTAGCTTTAACTGCAAAAATGTAAAACGCTCTGTGGATAGCATCAAGGAGCTTTGCCAGGACTGTGACTTGGTAGCACTACAGGAAACCTGGCTACTTCCTGAAGAGATACCGTATCTAGGTACGATTCACAGAGAGTTTGGCTACACGGGAACTTCAGCTATTGACACATCTGCAGGTCTGCTACGTGGCCGACCTTTTGGTGGCGTCGCCTTGTTGTGGAGAAGTAGCGTATTTCAGCAGGTTTCAGTGTTGCGTTGTGATAGTGAACGTGTGTGTGCCATTAAAATAGTAACCAGTGACCGGTCTATTGTGGTGATAAGCGTGTATATGCCAACGAACGCGGCGGACCATTTAGCCGAATTTACGGACTGTCTTAGCGCGGTAAGTGCAATAATTGACGAATACGGCATTGAGTCTGCATATATCTTAGGCGATTTTAATGCGACACCGAACGGCCTATTCTTTAACGAACTTGTAAACTATTGTACGGAGCAGTGTTGGTTATGCGTTGATGTAGAAATACTAGGTATTGACTCAGACACATTTACCTTTATTAGTGACGTGTATGGAACGTGCAGTTGGTTGGACCACTGCGTAGTAACTAAGTCTGCAAGGCAATCTGTTACAAAAGTGTATGTGGACTATGACACGGTATGGTCTGATCACTTCCCTCTTATTATTGAGTGCAATTTAAAAGTGATTCCGCCGGTGATACATCGTAAAATAGAGGTCAATAAGGGAGTAACGTGGGGCGTTCGAAAAGAGGAACAGATTGCCTTGTATACGAATGAATGCAACAGTAGGCTCAGGCTTATTGATTTTCCTGAAGAGTGTATCCAATGTGCTGACTTTTACTGCCGCGACCAGGGTCACAGGCGTGCCATTGACAGATTGTACTCGGATGTTGTGACTGCTCTTCGTGGCGCGTCTTTGGCGAGTCGGGAGCGCGCGAGGGCGGGTAGGGGTGGCTCGCGTGTAGTAGGGTGGAACAAAAACGTCAGAGAGGCCCATCGGTTGGCCAGAACAACATTTGTTAATTGGGTGTTCTGCGGAAGACCTAGGTGCGGGGAAGTCTACGACGAGATGTGTGAAAGCAGAAGGATGTTCAAGTCTAAGCTTAAATGGTGCCAAGATCATCAGGACCAAATGAAAATGGACATTCTTGCTGCAAAGCACTCGAACGGGGACTTTCGTGGTTTTTGGCAGGGCACCAAGAAAGCAAATTTAAGACCTGGCCTGCCGGTGAGCGTCGAGGGCGTTAGTGAATCGAGAGACATCGCAAATTTGTTTAAATCCTACTTTTCTGTACAGCCTCAGTTGGGAAAACATAGTGCGGTAGCCAATACTGCAGAGCCAATAGGAATGACTGAAACAAGGATCTCGGCCAAAGAGGTTAATAAACTCATAAAACGTATGACGAGAGGCAAAAGTCCTGGTCACGATGGCCTTAGTATTGAGCACTTGCAGTATGCTGGCCCACACGTGTCTAGGGTGTTAGCTATGTTTTACACGCTATGCTTGAGCCATTCCTACCTGCCATATGATTTCATGAGAACAGTTGTAGTGCCTGTAGTGAAGAATAAAACTGGCGATTTATCGGATAAAACTAACTACAGGCCTATCTCACTTGCTACTATTATAGCTAAGGTGTTTGACGGTTTGCTTGAGACACGGTTAAATAATTACGTGACACTGCACGATAACCAGTTTGGGTTTAGGCCCAAATTATCAACAGAGGGTGCAATATTGTGTCTCAAGCACACCGTCCGATACTACACGGACCGTAAAACTCCGGTTTACGCATGCTTCCTCGACCTGTCAAAGGCTTTTGACCTGGTGTCGTATGATGTATTGTGGCAAAAGCTGGAGGGTATAAACATGCCACGTGAACTGGTTACTATCTTTAAGTTTTGGTACGAACACCAGGTTAACAACGTCAGATGGGCGGGCACATTGTCCGAGCCATACAGCCTTGAATGCGGTGTGAGACAAGGTGGGCTAACTTCACCCACACTTTTCAATCTGTACATGGATGCACTCATCGTCGCGCTCAGTAGCCAGCATGTCGGATGCCATGTTGACGATGTGTGTGTGAATAATTTGAGCTATGCTGATGACATGGTGCTGCTGAGCGCGTCGGTGTGTGGATTACGCAAGCTGCTGAAAATATGTGAGGAGTACGCGAGCAGCCACGGTCTTGTGTACAACGTCAGTAAGAGTCATTACATGGTCTGTCACGGAAGCGCCAAATGCCCTCAACAAGTTCCATCTATTTATATAACTGATGTACCTCTGCAACAGGTGAACGAATTTAAATATTTGGGGCATTGGATTACGGCCGACCTTAGAGATCATGTAGACATTGAGCGGGAGCGAAGGGCATTGTCTAAGAGAGCTAACATGATAGGCCGTTGGTTTGCACGGTGTTCAGGGGAGGTAAAGATTACGCTCTTTAAGGCGTACTGTACTTCTCTATACACGTGTAGCCTATGGGCGTCTTATTCACAAGCCGCGTACAGTGCCCTTCGCGTCCAGTACAATAACGCGTTCCGGGCAGTGCTGGGGCTGCCCCGCTTCTGCAGCGCCTCGGGCATGTTTGCGGAAGCGCGCACCGACTGTTTTCACAGCACCATGCGCAAGCGGTGCGCGTCCCTGGTGCGCAGGGTGCGGGCCAGCTCCAACACGGTCCTGGCTATGATTGCACAACGGTTTGATTGTCCCTATATAGGGCACTGTTGTGGCAGACATGTACCTTCTTTATAATTACTTAGTTTCTGTGATAATTAATAATATTGAAAATTTTGACTAAATTTTTATTTAATTATTGTAATTGACATTTAATATATAATTCTGACATGTAATAAGTAACTCTGACATTATAATAGACATAACTAATTTTGACACTGACCTTTAGCTTTGATATTTTGTGGTGTATTTCTTATTAATTTGCAAATGTACTTAGTTTGTCTTGTTCCTAAATTATTTTAAAGTAGTGATTTTAATAGTGTAAAGAGATATTGTTTGTGAATATGGGTCTTCGACCTGAATTAAATGAATTTTATTTATTTAAAAAGAGAAAAGATCCATCCACCAATAGAAATGGAAATTTCGAATCTAGAACGTTATTTAGAGCGCGAATTATTTGCAAGTGAAATTTGAAGCGCTAAAAAGCTTCAGTCGGCCGCTTGATTCAGCGCTGCAGGATTAAGAACGAGATTGCAGTTTGTACGAAGGAAGCCTCCCCTAGACAAGTGGCATTGTGGAATAGATAACGAAATAGAATAGATAACAAAATAGAATAGATTGTCAAATGTATGGAGATGTCAAATTATTTAGCGAAAGCTTATGTCAACCCCATACATTTGACAATCTATTCTAATCTACAATCTATTCTACAATGCCACTTGTCTAGGGCCCCTGGTCCGCTAGTTTACAAATTGTAAAGCTGGTTTATTTCGTTGGTTCGAGTGTCTCAGTGGATTAGTATTCGTGACTGCTTTTTAAGTTAAAATGGTTGCTGTATAAATTTTCTTTTTGTTGCGTTTGACGGGCCTGTTGACTGCTAAACCGGAGGTGCGCTTCCGACCTAGAAATTTAATGTGATGAGCATGATTGTCTGTTCTGTGTCTGAGTGTAATTTATCTATATCAAGTATGTATTTGTAAATTGTATAATCTATACATATAATAAAATCGTAGGAAAGTCAAAACTGTACATTGAATATTTTTTTAAAAGAATACTTGGGGCGTGATCTACAATCGATACCGAAGCCAAAAATATAGTTTTTAGAATTTTTGTCTGTTTGTCTGTGTGTCCGGGATAAACTCGAAAAGTACTGCATGGATTTAGTTCAAATTTTGCAGGGATATTACTAAGAGGTCGGGTCAAAACATAGGCTATATATTATCACGCTATCACCTACGGGGGAGGAGCTGGAGCCTTCACGCTGTTGACGTCGCGGGCAGCAGCTATCTTCGGAAGTACTCAATGAATTTCAATGTTTTTTTTGTTGTTGTATAGGTATTATGTTGGGCGACACATAGGCTATAACCTATCCTGGAAACTTGAACCCCTGGTGCAGGACCGCAACAGACCAGCTAAACTATAAGAGATACAAAAATTGTATCATAGCAAAAATTGTTTCACGTAATAAGCAATTTCTGTTGTCACCTGAGGTGGAACTCCATGAGCCCAGCTAAACTATAACACATATAAGTATGACGTCTTAGCAGGAGTTGTTTAGCTTGATGAGCACTCTATGTTGACGTATAAAATTAAAGATCTGGAACACCTAATGTGGAACTCCAAACACCCAACTACACCATAACACATTAAATTAGATGACGTCTTAGCAAAAGTTGTTCGGTCTGATAGACATTTTCTGGTTTATAAGATCGAAGATTAGAAACATCTTAAGAGGCAATCAAAGCCATCACTGATTTCAATGTATAAAATAACAAGCTGGGAGTACCCCCACACGATGAAGGCGGAGAAACATGCATACAAACAGGTCAAACAGAGAACCTACTTTTTTTGAAGTCGGTTCAATGATGATGATCATTTCCTTATCAATTTCATGTTTTTATTACTGAATAAACATTGACTGTTAATACTTTTGATCGGTATTAATCTGTGTGATTATTGCTTTGTAAGTAATATAAATGTTCACGTCGTTGTTTACCTAATTATGATGATGATGATGATGACAGTCCCAGTCGCATGCATCATCTGTTTGCCGTCATCTTGGTGTTTTGTGGAGTCGCGCACCCGGTAGCTTTGTGGGAGAAGTACCGCCATGTTCTTTCCGAGGACTTTTTACGAGCTTTGAGGCGTGCTTCTGAAGGTAAAATCGAAGCAACTGATGAACGCGTTTTGAACAAGTGTCTCAGTTCACTTCAAGATGTGGTCATTTCAATCGGCGGTAAACCACTGGTAGAGTACGGGTTGCCAGCTCCCAGATCATTACCGCATCAAGACCGTGGAAATCGGGAGTACACCGCCGGAACCAATTACAATTCGGGTTTAATGACCACTATCCGAAAAGACCACGTCACTAGGTTCACCTCAGAGCAAAAGCAAATATATGACACTGTTTTGGAAAGCATTAGGCTCGACCAGGTAAAATGTTTTTCCTGGATGCTCCTGGTGGAACAGGGAAAACATTCATTATCACTGGTATCCCTGCAGAGGTCAGGAGGCAAAGCAAAATTGCCATTGCTGTAGCATCGTCAGGAATTGCTGCTACGTTGCTTTCTGGTGGCAAAACAGCGCATGCCATGTTCAAAATACCCATAGATTTAGAAAGCGCCGATGTATGCGATGCCTGTTTGTAACCCATAACACTGACAAGGGACATGTGCTCAGGGATTGTTCTCTGATCGTATGGGATGAGTGCACGATGGCTAATAAGAAAGCAGTGGAGGCCATGAGCAGAACCCTGCAGGACAACCGCAGGAATGAACACTTGATGGGTGGTGTTACAGTTCTGTTCAGTGGCGATTTCCGGCAAACACTCCCTGTGGTGACACGGGGGTCTAGGGCTGACGAGGTGAATGCTTCGTTGAAACGATCTTCGCTGTGGTCACTAATTCATAGACTGCGCTTGACCATCAATATACGAGCTCAGCTCGGTGGCAATCCACGTGCCCAAGAATTCTCCGATGTCCTTCTAAGTCTCGGCGAAAGCACTCTACCAGAGGAGAGAGATAAACAGGTGGTGCTCCCAGAGTCCCTCGGTGGAGTGGTGGCCTCCATAGAAGAACTCATTTGTTGTGTGTATGGGGACAGTCGATTACCAAACTAACAGAATTCTTGGGTGTGCCAGCGAGCCATTTTAACACCCAAAAATGATCAAGCTGCAGCCATCAACTGAAGCATTCTTTCGGAAATTGAGGGAAGCAAAGTAGTTTATACGTACGTCCATAAACACTGTCGTCGATCAAGATGACGCCACACATTATCCCGTAGAATTCCTAAACTCCCTTACAACAATTGGACTTCCAGCTCACACCATCAAGCTGAAGGTCGGCGTCCCGATCATGCTTCTTCGGAACCTGTCCCCTCCGAAGCTGTGTAACGGGACCCGGCTCAAAGTCATCTCACTGCAAAGGAATATAATTGAAGCGGAAATTCTGACAGGTTGTGGCGTCGGCGATGTAGTGTTTATACCACGTATTCATCTCATACCGCACAACTACCCCTTCCAATTCAAGCGCGTGCGGTTCCCTGTGAGTGTGTGCCTCGCCATGACTATCAACAAGTCGCCAGACGCTGAAGGCTGCGCGTGTCGACCTCAGGACGAGCTACTTCTCACACGGGCAGCTGTACGTCGCTTGCTCCCGCGTCACGAGTCCTGACTCTCTGGCTGCTGAGAGCAAAACTACAAACGTAATTTACAGAGAAGTTTTGTAACAATTCACAATCGTTAATGTTTTTTATATCGTGGAATGTAGAAAAAAATGGTCAAGTGCGTGTCAGGCCACGCATAGAATAGGGTTTCATAACGAAACACGTCGCATTAACAATTTAACAACAATTTCATCTGAACCGTTGTAGCTTTTTTTTAAGGTTCAATCCAAGGACTACCATCATGATTTTTTTTTCGAAACAGCCGTTTAAATTTGAGAGAAAGGGGAGACTATCTTGACAAAAAAAAACGCCTGAACGTTAAATATCTTTTGTTGTTTGTTTGTCTGTATGTATGTCCGGGCTAATCTCTAAAAGGACTGCATGAATTCACTTAAAATTTTGCATGAATATTACTAAGAGGTCAGGTCAACATAATTATAAGCTACATATATATTATCACGCTGTCACCTACGGGGGTGGAGCTAAAGCCTTCACGCAAACGACGTCGCGGGCAGCAGCTAGTAAGTAATATGTTTATCAGTTGTCTGGTTAGCATAGTACATACGAGCTCTGCTTAGTTAGGAACAAATGGCGTGTTACATTCATTATTATTATTAATTTGTGATTGCAAGCTTATAATTATTGACATGAGAAACATCTATCATACATCATCATCTCTTTAAGTTTTTATAGTTTACTGGCTTACTTCCGCGGTTTCGCTCGCGTGCAAAAGTGTGCAACATCAGAATTTCCAAAGTTAAGTTTATTTTCTCCGTTTACGTTTCTCTGCCGGTGCGGTGGTTTAATTTTTTTAATGTTTGAAAAAAAATTTTAAAATAAAAAATACAGCAAAACAGGAGGAAAACTTCACTTTA
The DNA here is from genome assembly GCA_033675125.1 of Athetis lepigone. Lineage (NCBI taxonomy): Eukaryota > Metazoa > Arthropoda > Insecta > Lepidoptera > Noctuidae > Athetis > Athetis lepigone. Next base: position 9,668,201 of record CM066237.1, read on the forward strand.
ACCACAATTTCTGTTAAATCTTAATAAGTACTTAATAACCTTCGTCTAATAGCGCACTAATTAAAATTCATTCATTATATAAATAATGCACGCAATTTATAGTTAACTCCATAATAATACCTGTGACCTATTCCCATAAAAGTAGCTTTATTTTCAATTACCTAGTTAATTTATAAAAAAGTTTATTTTTACATAAAAAGCGTGAAAAATGCATGTGGCTTTCCGTGTGGACGTAATTCATAAAACTTGTTAGTACATGTAGTTCAAAGTTATTAGAGCAAAAAATAATTTCTTGGAAAACTGCTATAAATGAAAGAAAACTGTGACTTACCGTAGTAATTAAAGTAGTTATAGCTTTAGCTTTTTAGACCTTATAACTTACTACTCGTATGACTTAACTGTACACATCGCTGAAATGCTATCGCTACTAAACGAATGAGGCTATTACGGCTGTTTTTGAGAATGCGTGTACTATAGTACGATTTTTAATTCGAGTCAGAAAAATGACAAGTGCAACTGTCACTGATACCAAAAAGGGTGACCTGCTACAAAAGTGATGTTCCGCAAGATTTAATTGTAAAAACTCGATTGTATCAATCACATCACTATTTATTTGGGACTAAAAACCTGCAACACTGAAAATGTCATTTTACTGACTAGAATATTAATCATCTTACTATAGGCTAAGCTGTATTATTGAGTTTATGTTAGTAGCTCAACATTGGTATTTAATTACAATAGTACCTATGTTACCAAACAACTGTATGCGTATATGTTACTAAATGTAACTTGTTTGTTTAATAATAAATATATAAATACATGAATAAATCGCTAGCTACTAAGCGACCAAGGACGCCGCGCGAGGAAGCAGGAGAGGAGTCGCGTTCCAGCGAGGTGCACACTTAAGTCGTACGGGTTGTAAGAACCTTTAAGAATAAAGCCTACACCGTCTTAAATAAGGCATTTTTAGATATTAAGTTGAAACACAATTGGTAAATATTTTTTTCAAATATGCTCAAGTATTTCTGTTTACTTTTTTACCAACATTTTTTTAACCTCTCGACTCCGCGGCCTACTTACACGTCACGCCGCCCGATTACGTCACGATTACGTCATCGCGCGCGTCAAGTACCTGCGCTCACAAAAACGCTTATCACTCGAGTTCTATTGACTCATATCTTAAACGGTAAACAGTGTCGTGTTCCTGAAGAACGAGACTATGTATTACAATATAAACAACTCTTGTATGACTACTTTGGAATTATAAATATCCTATAGATAAGAGAGATCTCGCCGCAACTAGACTTGTTGACGTATATTATTTATTTTTGATAAAACTACTGAATCAATTTACACGAAACTTTAGAACTAATATAACGAATATACAAGTAATCTAATTAGAATATTTTAAGGAGTCTTATAAGAGGATTCTTATAAGATTCCAATTCAAAATTCATATACACGGAATTGACATCGAAGTTCAATGCACGACTTTGTAAACAAAATTTGCAAATGCTTGAAATATAAATAAATATGAATAGTACGCATTGAATACATGAAATAATGTATTATCACTTTATTTTACGTTGCTTATAATGTTTCCAAGACCATAATATCGTTGTATAAGAGGCAAAATCAAATTTTCAATGTTCATTCAATGGCGGTTGAGGTTAGAAATATTTTGTTGGCCGAAATAATAATTTTGTGATATTATTTCAAGCAAATGATTATCTACAAACTTGCTTTGTACACTTATAGTATAGAAAATATTTACTTACCAAAGTTTTACGCCACATAACACAAATAAATAATTTTTGTTTGACACGTACTACACCGGCCCGCACAGATTATTTTTCGCTTGAATGTGTCATCGACAATAATTTATTTCATAGTGTTGTCCAGTTTGTTTTAGTAAGTTTTTGGTATCGATTGACTCGACTATTTATTGGCTGTATGGGTAAATTTTTTCAAACGATTCAGAGCAATATTTCGTAATTAAATAAGGTTGAAAGTGGGTGGTACGCGAGGAACCATATATGGTTCCTCGGGTCTCAACCGAATTATCCGAGGAACCACATTTGGTTCTGCGGGCATCTAAACTATTCACTAATATAAGTAGATGCAGAAAAGTATGTAAAAATGTATATAAATGGCACACCCTGTGTGTGCCATTATGTAACCGATCTATTATGTAACCGAAAGGCATTTTAAAATAAATAATATATTGGCTGATTGACTGACTGACTGCTAAGCCGGAGGTGTGGGTTTGATTCCCACCCAGGACAAGCTTTGTGTGATGAGCATGGATGTTTGTTCTGTGTCTGGGCGTGATTTATCTATGATATGTATGTATTTAAAAATTATATAAGTATGTTTATCAGTTGTCTGGTTACCATAACACAAGCTCTGCTTAGCTTGGGATCAGATGGCCGTGTGTGAGTCGTCCCAAGATATTTATTTATTTATCAACGCACGGCCCAAACCGCTTTTGGTCTTAGAGACATGAAATTAGCTTTGTATAAAAGTAGGTAACTACTAAAAAAGCCGACAAACTGCAATGCAGTTTGGCAGAATATTGTGATTAATATTAAGCAAGCATACTTTTAATAATAAAAAAAAAAGATTTTTTGGAAATTCCAGTCACAAAGGAGTAAATAAGGGATGGAAACATCAAAATTCAAGCGAGCGAAGTCGCGGGCGAAAGCTAGTATCATTTATAATAATTCAGTTCTGCTTTATACATATACTAGCTTTTGCCCGCGGCTTCGCCCGCGTGTATGTCGAACTTCTATCCACTATTTTAACCCTTTTTTTTGGAAGTGAGAATCATCAAATGACTTCTCCCGTCCTGGACGGGGCAGGAGGGCGTGTCAGACTTTTACTGACTAAAACCCACCCTTCGATTGCCCTTTATGTTCCGAGGTCACGGTAACTATTATAAATATTCCGCAACACTATTTTAACCCTGTAGGGGTTGAATTGATAAAAAAACCTTAGTGGCTTTTGCTTACTCTTCACATAGAATAACCCCTCCAAGTTTCATGTCTCTAGTTAGTTATTGTTAAATATCAACAAAGCGTTGGTATCAGTCTGTGAGTATACTATTATATGTTAAACGACTTTTCCTACCCTGGGCGGGGCGGAAGGGAGTGTCAGACTGATGGCCCTTTATGTTCCGGGGCAGCGGTAACAATTAGAATTAATCCGCAACCAATGCAATGCATTGGCCCTAGAGGGCCTCGTCACGTGCTGACTGCTCTTTAAGGTGCGAGTGGAACAAACGTGCCGTCGACACGAACCTAGTTCTTATCGGGCGGCGAGCTACACATCGCTCGCCGTCCGCAGTCCCGCGCCTACAGTGACCGGTAGTCGTCTTGCGACTCTCTACGCCTGGGTTACTGTGCAAGAACACGGCGGTGGCCCACCCGAGTGGGGCATACCACCACCGTATGCTCCACCGTGTCCTCTAGGCAACCCCTGCTGCAGTGGTGACACCCGGCGTCGCTTCCGCCCGAATCCGACACAGGAGCCTTCCGAAATGTCTGGTCTGGTAAGGATCTGTTTTCGGCGATATGTAAGAGCGCTGTGGCGCCTCGCCAGTCACTCCTCAAAGAGACGTGCCCACCACTGGATTGCGACAGTCGCAGTCTCCATTCCGCCATAAGATCCCGCCGGAGCTGAGGTGCATCGCGCTGCAATTAACCGCGGCAGCGCAGTTATTTTTGGTTACTGATCGGCTCCCGTGTCTCATGGTGCAATGTTATGTAGCACAATATTATGTGTTATTCTAATATATAAGCTACGAATATCTTGCAAAGCCATCGGCCAGCCTTGCTACTTTCTGCTCGTATGTATCATCATTATATTGCTGCGGAGTCATTTTAAAACTCTGTGATAATTCTAATTATATTTATTGTAATTAAATTAAGTAAACGGCAATTTTGTACAAAATTTAAAACTTGTATTGCATAACGAATTTATATGGATTTGACAAATCATGCATTATTTTAAGCCTAATTTCATTGCCATAAAAAAGGTTATAGTGAGTGAATTATTGATATTAGACATAATTATGCTTTCGCGGACTTTTTCTTAGAACGTTTTAAGAAACAATTCTTTAGTACATAATTTTTGCGTAACTTCAACCATTTTGTCACACTTTTCATTACTGCTCGGCTCCTATGTGTCTTAGTGATATGTTATATAGCCTATAACCTGATTATAATCGTAGCAAGTTTAATTAAAATTCCTTCAGTAGTTTTTCACACCCATGCGTGCACATACAGACAGACAGAGAGACAAAAAATTTACTGATGGCATTTTTGGCATCAGTATCGATCACCAATCATCCTTCAATATTAATTTTAGAACTGTAGAATTGACCTGTCTACAGTTTGTGGGCACTTATACGCTGAGGATGTCGTTATAGCGGCAACAGAACACAAAAATCCTCTCTGCTCACTGGCTTAAATGGTGGAACCAACATACAAAGTTTTAAATGAATCCATAAAGAAATAAAAAAATTCAAATTACCCCCCCTTTCTCCCCCATGGGGGGATTTCCTAAAATCTTCTCTCAGTGCTCAGTTACATCACTGATGGAACCTATATACAAAGTTTTAAGTAAATCCATAAAGAAATAAAAACATTCAATTTACCAGCCTTTTCTCCCCCATGGGGGGGGAAATTCACAAAAATCCTCTCTCAGTACTCCATAAAGAAAAAAAAAATACTATTTTTCCCCTTTTTCTCCCCCGTGGGGGGGAATTTCCAAAAATTCTCTTAGTGGGCGCCTACATCCCCCAACAAACACACATGCCAATTTTCAGCTCTCTACGACCAGTAGTTTTGGCTGTGCGTAATTGTCCATCAGTCAGTCAGTCACTCAGTAACGGAAGCGTTTTATATATATAGATTTTAGGCATATTTTGCGACTTTTATTAAAACCAATCTACCTTATGCCCTCGTTTTCCTTTTAAGACCAGTAAATAACATTTTGATGACAGTTCCTTTATGCTTTTCTCTTAAACGTTTTAAAATGTCTGTTATAATATTATCATTTTATATTATTGCTTGAGTAATCATCATCAGCATTTACTGATGTTTTTATAACTACTTATAGATATTTATAAACGGGGTGGAAAGTTTCAATGGGCCCTGAAATGAAACTACCTTAAGTTGTTAAGAAAAATTATTTAGGAATCCATATTTTTTTAAAAGAAACAAAACTGCAAACTTCACCTCTTTGCTTTGACTTTCAAAAATTCGCTTGTCACACGTAACTAATGGATTTACCGCTGGGTTTGAATTGTGTTAAATGAACTGAAATGAAGAAAACGTTTTGAATTAATTTTAGGTACCACTGGGCGAGAACCAATTAAAGGCAACAATATGAAATTTGGTACCGGGGTTCTAACTATACGAGTTTCAAGATACGACTAACCTAACATTAAGTTGACGGATCACGAGTACTATCGTCAATAGAGCCCATTTGGTTAATATTAACGATAAATAAATTTGATATCCTGGGACAACTCACACACGATTTAACACATATTGTTATTTCTCAAGCAAAAAGGAGAGCGTAGATGTTTTACCTTCAAAATAGTATTTATACTGGACCTGTAAAGCACGGGTTATCCAAATTCTGTTATACATTATCAAAGTCAGAATTATTTATTATAACACAGCGGTAGCTATCTGAAATTATGATGTTCTTGTGCATTTAGTAGTAATGGAAGCCGCTACAGCCATGATAAATCATCCTATACCTATGCCAGTTGGTATAGGGAAACATGTTTGGAAGATAAGGAGAAATTGTGGCTGTATAGGGTAATCGGTAATAGTGACCGGCACTTAAACACAATTAACATTATTCTTGTAATCATCATCATCTCTTTAGCCTTTTCCCATACTACGTTAGGGTCGGCTTTCAGCCTAACTGGATTCAGCTTGATACCAGTATTTTTCGTGAAGTGACTACATATCAGACCTCGACAACCCACTTACTGGGTGACACGATACTCCTAGGTTTAGTTGGCTTAATTATTTTTAAGGTGGTAACACATATCAAGACAAGTGGCAGGAGTCACGTGGAACAGAGTGGCTCAAAAAAGAAAGGAATGGAAAAGGTTGGAGAAGGCCTTTGCCGACTGGCAAACAGATCTAGGAAAGATAACCAAGCAACAAATATTAGTTAAAATTGTGTTTAAATCGGTTGACGGGTTGAGGTTAAGATTTTAGTGTTAGTTCTTTACATTAGTTCAAAAAAAGACGGGTTGCACTCCGGGAGTGCCGGCAGAAGTGAAAACTTGATTATTAACGTTGAGCATGTTTGATATTTTGGAATGGTTAGGGAATAATTTTGCACCAATTGCTTTATCAGTATAAAAGTACTATCATTTATGTGGTAGAATACAATATTCATTTATTGCGCTATCGTACACAAACATGACAATTTATATTACATTAAAAATTTAACACTTTAAAACTAATACAATTATTTTACATTAAAAAGTTTATCTCTCCGAAAAATCAACTTTCATCCATAATTTCAACTATCCATCCGTCCTACGCTTTTTCGATCAGGTCACGTATCCTGACGCGAGTTTAAGATTTTATACCCATTACAGAAAAAGTGCTCAACGCCGCTAAAGAAGTTTTCACTTCAAAAATCCATGTACTAAGAGGTCTGAATAAAAGGCTATATTATTATTTAACACATATCAACAAGTTCAGCTGCTTTCTAAAAGCAAATCTACACAAGCGGTCTCTATTCAAGTATAAATAAGTGATAAAGATTTTCAGTCACAAAATATATAAAGAAAACCGACAAACTTCAATCACATGAAAACATTTATCTATCTTTCTATTCAAAGAATCAGTTCTACTGTAAACCAATGCTACAACAGAATCCATTCAATATTTCACGTTGAATACAGCATTTGTTTTCTCTTAAAGAATGCAGAACATTCTGGAAAATTCTGGAAATTGCTGGAAGCAAGATGTTAGCGCTATCAAAGAATGCAGGTACACTCTCGGTGCAAAACAACCGACTTATCACCCTGAAAATGTTTCAATAAACGAATTCCTTTTCTTAAGTAGAACATTTCTTACTCAGGAAATGAGACGTTACCGTGGATGCTTCAGTTTTGTTTTTTCCTGTATTGGAATATTTAAAATGTCTCTTTGGTTTTGTTGTTTATTGGTGAGGAAGGAAGCGTGAATAACAGCGGTCGTTGTGGAATCGCGTGAGTGTAAAATAGAGATTCTAATTTGAACCTTATTGCGGACTGTGAATCAATTCCACTTTTCTCCATTAGGTGGAGTTAGTGAACAATTTTTTTTTTTCGATTGCACTTTTCGGGTGGAAAAGTGAGAAAAAAGGTACCGCCTTAAAAAAATATCGCTTTTTTTAAGATTTATTTTCGATATGGTACAATTTAAGGCTCTATAATAGGTACTTGGGAGTTGTTTGGTTACTATAGCGCAGGCTCTGCCCAGTTTGAGAGTAGATGATGTAGATATTTATTTTAACCTTCGAACGCACGTGTTTCGACACAATAGAAAGACGATAGCAGTGCGACAGCCGGCGGTCGCTTGGTCGTTGAAAGGTTAAAGAGAATAAATAAATAAATATCTTGGGGCTACTCACACACGGCTATCTGGTTCCAAGCTAAGCAGAGCTCATGTTATATAACCAGACAACTGAAAATGGAAAGAGAGAAGAAGATACCTTTACCCTGATGTAACACCTTGGACTTATAATTTGATATTACCTGATTAATTATAGGACTAGCTGTTCCTCGCGGTTTCACCCACGTTACATTAGGTTTTTGGTTACCGCTGCGCTCCCGTGGGACATAGCGTGATATTATATAGCCTATGTTACTCGTGGACAATGTAGCTTTCTAATGTTGAAAAAATCGGTGCAGTAGTTTTGAGCCCATTCATTACAATCAAACAAACAAACATACAAAGTTTTCCTCTTTATAATATTAGTGTAGATTACTGCATACCGAACGCATCATGAAATTAAGTTTGAGAAGCATTGTGGCGGATTTAGGTAGGTAAAGATGGCGGAATGAGCTTGATGCTATTAGCAGGATAGGCCCAGGTCAATAATTCAAGATACAGAAATTAGAAAAAGAGAATACAATATAAGGCTAACAATTTTTTTCAAGCCATTATTACCAAAATACGGAGTGATTTATATAAGTACTAGCCTTTGCCCGCGGCTTCGCCCGCGTTAGAAAGAGACAAAAAGTAACCTATGTTACTCTCCATTCCTTCAACTACCTCCACTTAAAAAATCACGTCAATTCGTCGCTCGGTTTTGCCGTGAAAGAAAGACAAACATACAGACAGACAGACAGACACACTTTCTCATTTATAATATTAGTATGGATAGTAGTACAATACTGATATTACTAATATTTCTGTATACATAATCAAAGATTTGTTACACCTTTGCGAATAGAAATATGTATGAGCGTAGTCCATTAACTCGAAACCCAAACTGAAGAACAAAGCAGAAAAGAGCCAAAACAAACAAACAAAGCTTTCACATCTTTCTTAATCAAATAAATCTGTGTTCACATGAGACAGCGCATTCTGAGTACAGTCTCTATCTAGTGAGTACGATGCACTTATATGTACTCTGGAGTACAAAGGCTAAGCTGCTTAGTTCCTTGAGACAGGCGTTAGTTCGCCACATATTGCACATAATATGGTTTACACAGAGAAATATTGTACTGAATTTTGTGGGCAAGACGAGTTAAATGTGGGGTTAAGTTTGCACAAAGGGCTCCGATGTTTTCCTGTACTCTATTAATGGAGAACTAATAGGGATGTTGACTACATCAAAAGAATGACATTCTGTTTAGTCCGTCTTTTAGACAGTCCAAAAATACTGGACACATATTTTTTGCTTGATCAAATTAATAACAAAATACAAAGATAAAGAGCATCAAAGTTCCGGAGAGGGGGCTTGTGACGTCACTCCTCAGTAAAAATTATACAAAGGTGTGACGTTTCACGAAACTTCAACGCACTGTATTGCCGTCATTTTCTGTTTACGAGAAAAAAGAAAAAATACGTGTCCCAAATTTTTTGATTATCTAACTGACGGACTAATTACTTTTTTTTTGTCATCTCGCCTATTTGTAGTAATCTTGAAAAGTTTTAGATACCATAATTCTTATATTTAAACTTGTGAACCGGTTTACACTTTAAAGACATGCGCCGTAACAAAGGTTGGGCTGAAAAAATGACCCAGTTTTTATGTCCGTCTTGAAATGGAAGTTTTAAATTTCAATTAATAAACTGGATATTTTTTCCTGTTATTTAAAATTCACTTTAAACCATTAAAAGTACTTGCAACTTAGATTTTTGTGAATTGTACAAAAGAGTTTTAATCCTAAAAATCCTTAAAAAATCTAGATCAACTTAATTCTAATGTTATAAATTGTTATATGGAAGGAAATTTTGCTCTGTCTCTTACGCCTAAACCACTGAACCGATTTGAATAAAATTTGGTACAGATTATAGTCTGGGATCCGAGAAAGGACATAGAATAGTTTTCATCCCGAAAATTGTAGTATATCTATTAGACTTGACTTTTGCAGGCAAACGTTAAGTTAGCAATTTGCAACGCCCTCTAACTCAAAGCTTCCCGACATGTCAGAAAAAACAAATGACTGTGTAATCCCGGAAAACAGTCGAGAATTGGGCAACGTGGGGATTTACTTGATGGGAGGCTGACAAGCAACAACCTCTCGAGACGAATCTTTATTCAGTCAAAGGAATTTACCTTCGTTAAAAAAAGGTTTGAGTGAGGGAATATATTTCCAGTTTATTGTAGAACATTGTGCTTACCAAATACCAAACGGCCCGTCGGGCGCTTATAACTTGAGAACCACTTTAGCGAACGAGTATTTTTTTAAAAATGTTCTCGAATTATTGCTTGTATTTCCAGTTGAAGAATCCTTTTGTCCACAGAGGAATTTTTTTTAGGTCATTTGGGTTTTGCTGTTTTATTTTTTAGACTGTTATTTAAAGTAGGCCGAACAACGGGCATGCATTTGCATCTCGGTAAATTGGGTACGCACACCAAGAATACATTTGTCGCGGGCATACGCTATGGTGCGAATTCAGTTAATATTTGCATATGAACCTTATACCAACAATTCTAGGGCATAGTTTGTATCAGCTAAGTAACGCCAATAGCCTACATGACTAAAAAAACTAAATTTGTCCATCAATTAGATTATCAAAAAGATTTTTGACACGTATTTTTTCTTAATTCTCGGAAACAAAAATGACGAAGATTCAGAAGACGTCACACTAAGGTCCAAATTGTACTGAGAAGAGGTGTCATAACCCCCACTCCGGAACTTTGATGATCATTATCTTTGTAATTTTATATTAATTTGACCAAGCGAAAAATATGTGTATTTTTCTACGGTCTAACAGATGGACTAATCAGAATGTATTTTTTAATGTAGTTATATTACTATTGTGGCGATGTAAATATTTGATACGTATAGCATTTGACACTGATGTACGGCCTCGTTATTAAATCGCGTTGTTAATTCTTCCACTTCTTATATAAGTTGTGGTATCGAATCCGGGCAAGTAACAATCTTACCTAAAAGTTTTGTGGACATTACTGACATCGGTGAAAAAATCGTGGAGAAATCTAAACTGATAATTAATATAAGTCCGACATTGGCATTGCGCTTTGAGAATGTGTACTGATCAAAACTCATGCTCTCTATGCTCAAGAAGAGGTATTTGCCTTGCATACGACAGTAACCGACTGTTATATTTATTCGTATTCTAGATATTTTGATTATTCTGTGCGTAAATATTGTAAATAACAATTACTTCCCTGAATAATTGCCTGAATAATTGGTTGATATTCCTCATATCCGCACGCAGCGCTTCTCAAAATCTTTCATAATGCGCACCGCAAAGGAATGGAACTCCCTGCCGGCGTCTGTGTTTCCAAATTCATATAACCCGGAAGTATTTAAGAATAGAGTGCATAGGCATCTACTGGGTAAGCTCGCTCCATCGTAGGCTCCGTCTATGCCCTCGGGCTAGTCTGGGACCAAGAGCAACCCCATTATAATAATAAAAAAAAAAAATTGCTTAGTCAAAATTTAAGTTCTGTTTTTGGGAGGTCACGATCCAATAGTTATAAATAAACGTATAAAGACTTAAAAGTAAAAAACTATTGTTTTGTACGTAAAGAAAGTTACAAATAATCTCTCAAAGGTACAGTACTCTTCCCTGATCCCTGGATCCCTGGGGGCCAGAGAGGCGATAAATACTCTCCTAGAGATAAATAAATATCCTAAAATTGACACATTCGCCTCCGTAGAGATCACTAATAGAGATATACCTCTCTAATTGAATATTAAGCGATCGAAATACTTCAAGAGAGGTGCACGTACATTTTTAGCTATAGTTTCGTAATAACCTTTCTTTCAATATTAATATATAATTATTTTTGTGTGTACCTTTGTCACTTAACACCTCCTAAACGCGTTGCGGGTTTTATACTTATTTATTTAAGATATTTATTTATTTATTATTTATACCCGCAGGGTACAAATATTTGTGTAACTTATCAGTGTTTGTTTCGAATCAGGTTTGTGTGAATAATATGTTTGTAAACGCACCCAGAATACTGGCGACAACTTAAGCATGGGAAACGTTTAAAAAAGACATTAATTATAATTTAAAGTTTAAGCCCCCAACTGTTTAACTTGCTATTGAAATGTAAAAAGATTAACATCAACAAGAAACTAAATGGAGTGGCGAGCAGAAAACTCTAAATAAATCAACTTCCAGAACAAAAAAAAAGAACTAAATCTATCCAAAGAAAACTGCTGTAATCCCCCAGTCATTTCAAAACAATTGGAACCACGGCTGCCTTTGTCGAAAAATCGTTCTCACTAAAATCCGACGATTGTAATTCTAGCGTCGCGCATCTTAGGGTGTGAACATAAAGACAGCGGGAGCGGGGACACTAGGCATTTAGACTCATAGTCACAGTCAAAGCTTGTTTGCAATAGACCATTAAAAGGAAATTTTAACTACGCTAGAATAGTCTAATAGAATCTAGTCGCCCATTTAAAAAGATTGTTTTCTAGGGAGAAGAAAGGGTAAAAAACTCCACAAATATGTACTCTTAAGTAAAAGTGTAACAATTATACAATTTTATACATTTTATATAAACGCTGCTGTAGATAGACTAATGGCGAGATAAATAGACGTTACTAAGCACTGACTTTGGCTTAGCACTATACCTGTCACTGTTACACAACTGCCAAACGTCAAGTGCACGATAGAGACGGAACTAAGCTAAGCCAAAGTACGTGCTTAGTAACGCCATTCTATTTATCTCGCCATAAGTGTACGGCCTGAGTGCTTGCTTGCAGATGCATTAACGTGTAGATCTATGTCCTAATTGGAGACCACGTGGAGAGTAAGCTGGACAATTTTTCACTCAGTTCGTACACTTTTTGATATGCCTCTTCCCACGGCACGGCTGTCGAGGTCACTTTTATCAAATACTAGCTTCTGCCCGCGGCTTCGCTCGCGTTAGAAAGAGACAAAAAGTAGCCTATGTTACTCTCCATCCCTTCAACTATCTCCACTTAAAAAATCACGTCAATCCGTCGCTCTGTTATGCCGTGAAAGAAAGACAAACAGACAGACAGACAGACAGACAGACACACTTTCCCATTTATAATATTAGTATGGATATGCATTGAAACGCACCACTGGCTGGCAACAGCGACAAGTTTCATTGTCATATAATTTTAAACTTTATCTTTATTACCCTAATACACAGAATCGTTTAAAAAGGTTTTGTACCAGGAGTAGTCGGAGTTCTGTGGCATGACGGGCGGCTGCGCGACTGTTTCTAGATTCTCAAACGGTACTTTGTAAAGTAATAAATAATAATAATAATAATACCAGCCTATAACTGTCCCACTGCTGGGCAAAGGCCTCTTCTCATACAGAGAAGGCACGAGCATTGATCACCACGCTTGCTCAAGGCGGGTTGGCGATTTCGGACTTATATTAACTACAAGTCCAGGTTTCCTCACGATGTTTTCCTTCACCGATGTCTGTGATGTCTAAGATAAACTTTAGAAAGTAAAGTAATAAAGACAAAGTTTAAAATTATAATGACACCGAAGCAGCTCGGGTTGCGGAATATTTCTAATAGTTACCGTGGTCCCAGAACGTAAAGGGCAACCGAATAACATGGGTAGGTTTTAGTCAGTAAAAGTCTGACATGCCACACTCATGGCGGGAGAAGTCATTTTGATAAGAAAAACCGCAACAGCTCACCACTTTACTCCCGCTGCTGCCATTCGGTGTGAACTACACCTAAATTCGTGCAATTAAACCTGACGCTTCTCGCCCGCTGACTTTGTGTCGACTGCCTTATCGCGAAGAACGTTTGAGTTCACAACGTAAGTCTAAAATATTTTACTGTCGCAGATTTGTTTACGGGAAAATAAATACACTCTTTGTAAGATGTAGGGCCCCTTAAATTGAGTTTTTTCTTTATGGTGTGTGAAGTTTTTGTGATAAGGGATATTCTGTTTGGAGAGGGCTTGTCTCTAAGTTTTTTGCAGTTATTTGGTCGGGTTTCCAAGATTTTGTGGATGCTTGCTGATAATTTTATTTAGTAAGTATGAGAATTTTTATAAGATATGTTTAGATGATACCGACTATTACTTACTCCTTCTATTTCCATTATAAAAGATCAAAATACATCGTTACTGGTAAAAAGCGAAAAAAAGGTCAATATTAGAAAACAAGTTTAACAAGAAGCTACAATCGCTGTCAGACATACATACATGAACAAAAAAACATTCGATTTCCGACGAAATAGATCGGCTGTGTCTGTTGAACTGACAGATTAAATACACAAGTAATCATACAGCCTTGGCTACATTATCGCGATACGACGAATATTCGCGTTACTTATAAAATGCAATAAGAACTTTATTCTGAAAAATGAAAAAATGTTTATTTACTCAAAAAAAAGTGTCACAAGTTTAGTTGGGGCCGTAGATCCCACACTAGGATTCCCTGTGTCGTGGGATTCTCACAATTAAGATATGATTTGTGAACACAATCATTTTTGCATTTTGTAAGTAACACAAACAATATAGTATTTGGGTACCTAACACAAATTATATCTTATAATCATTGTGAAAATAAAGGTCATTATTGCATTTTGTAAGTAACGCGAATATGCGTTGTATCGCGATATTGTAACCACGATATAAAATAATAACTTTTTCTTTCCGAGGTACGAACTGTAAAACTTGCAAAAAAGATATCTACCAAAACGAAAAAGCAAAAGTAAATATACGCAACGTAAGCACTAACTAAGAACTATTTATTAAAAGCCGTCCCAAATTATATCCAATTAATTTTCTTCTAAGAACCTGATTCATTATACTTAAGCCCACTTTCACCAAAAACGTGATCAAGATAATAATATGTACGCTCCTTAACCTTAAACTTTACTTAGCTGTATACCCGTCCTTATCTTATCATCGTAGTTTGACAGTTGTATGACAGTGACAGGTATAGCGAGCAAGTGCTAAGTAGGGTGTATTTATCTCAAGTCCTTAGTGAGATGTTATCATAAGTTAACTTACTAAATTATGTATGACACTTGCAATTTTACCTCCTGTTCGTAAAGTTGTTAGTGTAAATAAGACTTAATGTTTAAGGAAACATGTTTGATTATTTAGTTTTAATAAGTATGTTGTGTGATAGTTATAAAATTAACTTTTTTTCTATGTATGCTTAGATCTTCAAACTATGATACGGATTAATATGCGGTTTATGTTTAATAGCGTGATTCAAGAGGAAGGTTTTATGTATAATAAGTGCATTTTATAGTAGAGAAAAGCCGAGATTTGTAATACCCGTGCGAAGCTGGAGCGGGTAGCTAGCTCCTTTAAATCTTTATTATAACAAAAACAGGTATATTGGTATTACTTCTCCAGACTCCTTCACCAAAAGCTCCACTGAACTTCTGATTGTTTATTCTTAGAACCGACAGGAATAAATATCGTATCTAAGTGTTTACTCCTGTCATCGCAGTATTTCTTGAAGGGCACTTTCCACGACATTTTTCGAGCAACAAATTGATGTCGGCACGATGTGGCACTTGTCATGTTATTGTCGCTAGGTCGCAAAATGTCGCGATAAACAAAATGTCTTTTACATTGTTGTGTGGTGAAAAGGCCGAAACAAGATACTGAAGATTGATAAATTAATTAAAAGTATTATTGCTTCCATAGATAAGGTTTGGGTATACCGTTGGGCTCGTGGTAGCAAGAATGAGCGTTCGATTGTCGATTGTGAGAATGAGTGATTGAATAGCCGCGTACCCACCTAGCGCACAGGCTCGCGCGGCGGCCTCGGTGTCCGGATCGCGAGCGATGGCTCCCGCGGCAGCCTCAGTAGTTTTGTTCAATTTACACGAGGCCGTCTCGCGAGGCAGGCTGAGCTATCATAAGTCCGCGAGTATTCGTAATGAACAGTCGTGTATTTTCAGCTGCAGCTATTTTCCTAGCTGCTTATTGTTTAAAGAAACGAAAACAGTCACGTATCAAGAAAAAACCTAGACGCTTCTGGATTAGAAAAAAATATGAGCGTCGCCACCAATATGATATCAAAATTACAGAAGAAAATCACGGCAAGAGACAAAACTTGAAGTAGCTTCGCGCGCGAGCCAAAACATAACCGTCCCCACCTAACGCGCAGCGCTCACTGAGGCACCTTTGAGTGCGTCAAGTTTACCGACAACAGATGGCTCGGGTCCGAGCCGTGCTCGGTCGAGCAAACGCGCGCCCGAGACAGGCCGAGGCACGTCCACACCAGCCGAGGCATTTGGCTCGCGAGGCTGCCGCGCGAGCCTGTGCGCTAGGTGGGTACGCGGCTATTTGTGATAAAATGTTATTGGGTTTTTCTATTAGGTATTTTTCTGTAGGTTTAGAGTTTGGAAATTGTTTATAGGACACCTTGTGCCTTGGATAATACGGAAAACGTCCTGGTTGTCATTCGTAGACTTTGACAGAAAAGCAGTAAGAAGCCCGTAGAAACAATCAGTCTTATCAAGGAAGTATTTTTTTTTTATTGGGACAATCCCACCACACTATTCCCAACCACTGCAACTCCTGAAAGCCAGAATCAACAGTGGAGTCCGCCAGAAAAGCGCCGAGCAATGAAGCTCGACGAGTCCCTGAGAAACGATTCAACTGTCTTGGATCCCGCAACGAAATTAATCAGAAACAAAACAGCGGAGGAGTAAGAAAAATATTTTTTTTCCACTTCCCTGCATAGCAAGCAGGAGACATCAATCAAGGAAGTATACCGATACTCATTGATTGGTTGTGTATGTCTGATGGGTAGTGTCTCAAGTAAGTGGTATTCAGTTCAATCCGGTCAAACTGAAATTCGACACTACTATAGTAAAATCTAGAGAACTTAGAAAACTTTGTTAAAAAATTGATTCCTTTTGTTTTACCATGCATTAATGTACACACAGTTGAAAAACCACTTACCCCAGCCTTACGATCCAGATAACATGCGACATAAATGTTTCAAGCGATAAATTTTTATTGAAACGAGTCCATCGCGGCATAAAGTGGACATATTATAGCGTCATGGGACTCGTGTGGGCATGAAATAAAGAAAATAATGGCTGTAGGCTTGTTACACGCTATTTACGATGCCGAAGACATTAAGTGGAATGTACAAGAGCTTTTACGAGGTGTACAGTGACGAGTTTGAGCATGTCTGTTGCTGTTGCAATTTTGCTGAGTGTACATCATCGTCTTCCTAGCCTTTCCCCTTTAATATGGGGGCCGGCAGTGTTTCACGCGTAGCGGCCTATCAGATCTTACACTGTCCGGGGTTGCGGAATGTTTATAATAGTTACCGTAACCCCGGAACATAAACGGCAACCGAAGGAACATGAGTGGATTTTAGTCAGTAAAAGTCTGACACGCCCTCCCGCCGCGCTCAGAACGGGAAAAGTCATTTAATGATTTTCCACTCCCCAAAAAAAATGACTTTACACTGTCGGACTTGCCTTAAACAACCCCTAGGTATGCAACTAGTTCGGGAAGTCAAATAATCAAAAGTTATCACTTTGTATTCAAGAAGAAGGGACTAATTTGAGCATTTGAAAAATTGACTTATTTTGTATTAAAAATGTTAAAATTCATGGTCTTTTTCATTTTTGACACTATGTTATTTAGCAAAAAATAATCCTTGTGATGAAGCCTTTCGATTGGTAGGATAAAACTACAGGCTGATTAATTTTCTCGAGTAACAGGTTCGATTCCCGGTTCAACTATGTAATTATTAAAATATCTATGAAAGCAGTTTAAAATGTTTTTAAAATTCAAATAATGTCTTCTTTCAGTAAAATGTTCTATCTACAAGATTTAAGGTACTTTCCCTCCATGTGGCATAGCCGTGGGACATAATTGTATAGCAAATAATTAGTTGGATGAGAATACAAGATAATTACGTATAGACAGAGTACAATACAGGGGACTTAGTGGGTGCAACAGAGCAACAAAGTGGGGTAGGAAATAGCCTGTGTTTTCTGCCACAGCAGTAATTGCTTCGGACTGGGACATAAAATCGAGCGAGCACTATACGCAAAATTTATTACAGCAATTCTGGCCCAATTTTTACCCGACTACGGCAAAGTCAAAGCAGGGTTATGTTTTTGCATGAAATGTTTTAACTTAGCTAAACATGTACTAGTATGCTTTGTCCTTTTTATGTAACGCCGTCTACTATGTTTAACGTAAATTATTCATTACTAGCTGTCACACACGGTTTTACGCGCATAAGAACTATGCAAACAATAACTGTTTATCCGATTTTTTGAATAAAAACTATTCTATATTTCCTTTCTCAGACTATAGTCTATACAGGGTGTCCCACGGCTATGCCACATGGAGGGAAAGTACCTTAAATCTTGTAGATAGAACCTTTTACTGAAAGAAGACATTATTTAAATTTTAAAAACAATTTAAATTGCCTTCATAGATTTTCAAATAATTAAATGGTTGGGCCGGGAATCGAACTTGTTCCACGAGAAAAAATAGGTAATCAGCCTGTAGTTTTATCATACTGATCGAAAGGCTTCATCATAAAGATTATTTTTTGCTAAATAACATAGTGTCACAAATAAAAGGAAGACCGTGAAATTTAACATTTGATGTAAAATTTTGCTCAGAAAAGTTAAAATCTTACATTGCCGTAAGGACATACAATTAACAATCATAACTACTTATTACTAATTAATCTACTCACTTGAGTAGTACGCATCATTTAAATAAATAAATATCCACCATAACAAGACCAAAAAATCGTCAGGGAACGAAATAATCAAAAGTTATCACTTTGTATTCAAGAAGAAGGGACTAGTTTTGAGCATTTGAAAAATTAACTAATTTTGTATTCAAAATGTTAAAATTCATGGTCTTTCTTTTATTTTTGACACTATATTATTTAGCAAAAAATAATTCTTGTGATGAAGCCTTTCGATCGATAGGATAAAACTACAGGCTGATTAATTTTCTCGAGTAACAGGTTCGATTCCCGGTTCAACTATGTAATTATTAAAATATCTATGAAAGCAGTTTAAAATGTTTTCAAAATTCAAATAATGTCTTCTTTCAGTAAAATGTTCCATCTACAATATTTAGGGTACTTTCCTTCCATGTGGCATAGCCGTGGGACATCCTGTATATGTACCAGGTCTCATTAAAATCAGTTCAGTAGTTTCGACGTGAAAGCAAGGCAGAAAAAGTTACTTTCGCATTATAATATTAGTATGGATTACTACACAATTTACAAAAAAAGCTAATATACCTATATTTCTGCTCAAAGTACTTATAATCCATTCCTCTTCACTTCTCACTCACCAGCGAAAAAGATAAGCGGATTTTATCAAAGAACTCCAGTATTTCAAAATGCGAATAATAGCCGCCTCAACAGGGTTACGGAACCGGATTAACTGCTTCAGCCATTTGACTTTTTACACCTTTTCCCTCTAAATGTAAGCCCAACTTAACTGGATTTTTTGTACTGACAATTAACGGGTATCAGGTGGAATTAAGTCTTCCAATTGTAAAAATGGGGTGTGAAGAGTTAGAGTAACTAGACTGGCTCTTAACTGCAACTTTTTCCGTATTAATGTCGGCTATTGCAGATGTAGATCAGGTCGTGGATTATGAAAATATGTCCAAAGTGTGAACAAACTATGTCCTATTAAGATGGGATATTTAATCCAGTCAAAGAACTGATGACTGAGGGAAAAAAGTCTTCAAATGGCGGCCCCGTATTGATAAACGCAGCTTAGGACGACCTCCCGCTAGATGGACGAATGACCTTGTTAGTTTGCAAGGAACCGTTGGATGCAGGCGGCACAGAACTGCATGCGCTGGAAAAAAAATGAATGAGTCCTGTGTCCAGCAGTGGACGATTTTGGGCTGATGATGATGATATAATAGGTTACTTTGTAATCCATGCACGGGTTAGGTAGCTGCTCTATATTGACTTTTGACTCTCTAAGTTGTAAACTTCTCTAGTCGAGGACGTAACTGAAATTGTGTACAAATACAATTTTGAAAGTTTAGCTTGTATAGAAAGATTTGAACTCAGAAAGTAATAAATTAAGTATTAAATCAAATTATCAATAATTGGTTGTCATTCGTAGATCTTTCTTGTGAAAGTAGTTATCGTGATTATTACCTTGCTAGGTTGTGGATCTGATAGGCAGTTGTTTTATGTAAATTTTGCTGTACTGGATACATAGTCGAAAAACACCAATAGCTGGGATACTGATGACGAGAATCGACCGCGCGACATGCGCTAGCCAATCTTTCAACGACTGCCCCAACCGTATATATCAAATAAAAAGCATGTACGCCCCATTCGTCACTGCCTACCCCTCGGGAAAAACAGACGGGATATTATATGTTATTAAATGTTCGTAGGTACATGTTAAGGGTTGGACAAAGGGTCATGTTTACGGACATAAATCCCAAGTGCCAGGATATGTGCCTGTATTTGGCGAACCAAAGCTAAAAGGATAGACTTCAGGGAATGACAAGGGATTCAAAACAACGAGAAGGGTTTTCAACACTGCGTATGTAATGACCATTATTTCGGTAAATCAAAGCTTTTATTTCGTTTCGTTTATTTATGAAATTATAAGATCATCATCTCCTCAGCTCTTTAAAAAAAAGCAGGGTTGATTCCTAGTCTAATTCGTGGTTTTTTGCATGAAATGACTGACTTTTTTTGGGACAATACCGCTTTACAATTCCCATCGACTGCAACTCTTGAAAGCCAGAATGAACAGTGGAGTTAGTTTATTAGAAAAGCAGCAAGCAGTGAAGCTCGATCAGTCCCGGAAAAACTTTTCAACCGTCGACTCGTGAATCCCACAGAAAAGAACAGCGGGGAAGAAGCATGGGTTTGTGAAACAATAGGAACCAACGGCTTCAAGCGCCTTTCGAGGCACAAAATATTAGTTTTGTCCTAAATGAACTTAGAAAGTACATCTATACTTCTATACTAATATTATAAAGAGGTAAAATTTGTAAGTTTGTAAGTTCAAAGATTACCCCCTACATACAAACATACGTTTGTATGTAGGGGGTAATCTTTGGAACTACTGGTCCGATTTGAAAAATATTTTAGTGTTAGATAGCCCATTTATCGAGGAATGCTATATACCATCACGCTACGACCCACGGGAGCGGAGCAGTAACAAAAAAAGCGGGTGAAACCGCAGGGGACAGCTAGTATGAATATAAATTAAATAAAAAAGTCACATTGGTACGTCTAGCCTGTGCGGAAATCAAATGTATGGCAAATAATTGTTGATTAAAGTTAATGTCTGTTGTTGAGTTTATTTGAACAAAATTATTTAGAGCTGACTTGACTTATTATTCTTTATTGGGTTTGGCTCGATAATAGATAAAAAATATAACTGTTTTCTTATTAATATACTGATGAAATTACTCTCTTGTGCCACATAAAACTTTTCTACTTTCCTAAATAGATATTTTATTATAACTGTAACGATTTCCAATATAAACAGCTATCAATAATACGTAGATAAGTAGTTGTTATCAGTTTTCTACGTAAGAAAAGTTTTGACCTTATTTTTATAAGTCCAACTTATCTTCGGTATAGGTCATTCACCTCTGAAAATGAGAGTAAAAAAATAAGTACATTTGGTATCAATTTAAACCATCTTATGTCTAAGCGAAAAAACTAGTTCGAAGTAGGTAAAGAAGCTTATTTTTAGTTAATTGATTTTGAACCAAAAAATATAGAAGTTGTGTTTAACATTAATTGTCGTGCAGGATTTTTAAAGAAGAAGAAAAGACAGATTTATATTCTATTAAATAATTTCTGCACTTTCACCTGCATTGGAACATTTTACACTTAAATCTTGCACTCAAATTTCAACTGTATGTGGGATATTATTTAGTTTAATCTTTCGACGCCCAAGCGACAGCCTGCTATCGCGCTGCTATTCAGACTAGCCTTATCCCTTTTCTTTTCATGAGTTTTACAAAGAGCTACCTCCTACCCAGTCACAGTAATACGATATCTCTTGATAATTTTTGGACTGTGTCTTGACTGGTATTAAATGCCCAAAACATTATCTACCTCGAGTCTGCGGGTTGTTCGAAAGAGATACCACGGCCCCGGACAAAGAAGGAACATGGGTGGGTTTTTGTCAGTTGAAGTCTGACACTCCCACTCCGCCCAAAGTAGGAGGAGTTATTTGATGATTTACCACCAACAAAAAAAATAGCTTTATCTGCCTTGGTATAAATAAATAGAATTACTAATTAAAAGATGCTTAAACTATTAATAAAACACCATTATAACACAAATTCTCATAACAGTAACCAAGTCTAAAACAGTTTCATTGAAGGAAGAACTCGTCATGTACGGAACTCAGCTGATAGTAGAAGTAAGACAGACGTTCACTGCGACAACTTTATCTTGGAGAACGCTTAGTGAGGGCTCACGTACAGCGGGAGTTACAATAAATTAACATTGGGATATATTTGGTCGATCATCGCATCAAACTCCGTTGCGCATTAGAGATCTAAGCATACTAAGGACTGACAAACAGCGGAAAATGACTCTGCTTCTTACTGTGCAGTGATCAAAATCATCTCCCTAGTCTTTTACCAACTATATAGGGTCGGTTTCCAGCCTAACCGAATTCAGCTGAATACCAGTGTTTTACGTGAAGCGACTGCCTATCAGACCTCCACAACCCAATTACTGGGCGACAAGATACCCTTTGGATACAATGCAGTGATATAGGCAAGAATTGCTTTAAAAGTATTAGATAAAAATCAATATTAATAATTGATAACGAAGCAATTTCCAAAACACATTCCAATAACAGTTAAGTCTCAAACAGTTTCATTGAAAGCAAGAAAGTCTTCATAGACGGAACTTAGCTGATAGTACAAGTAAGAGAGACGTTCACTGAGACAGCGCGTTATCTTAATAACCTTATCTTGGGGAACTCTTAGTGAGGGCGCACGGACAGCGGAAGTTACGATTAATTAACATTTAGATGATTTTTATATTTTTGCTTTATGTGCAGCTTCTTGGCATTTAACTTTTTAAGTTTTTGTTTGTATTTCAAACTTTATCCCGCTTGAATTTTAATACTTTCATCCCAGGGTTAGAAAACTCAAAAGTCCTTAGTGGTTACCTAAACATATCCTGCAAGTTTCAAGTTGCTAAGACCAGCGGATTTGAACTGTGCGTTGATATATCAATAGTCAGTAAGTTTACATGGAGTTTACCATTATAATAAATTATATAGATTTAATCTTACTGTTGTTTACATTTCCGCATGACGTCAGGCATAGGTACAATTTGTCAGTAACGTTAGAAGCCCCACTCCGGAACTTTGATGCTCATTATCTTTGCATCTTTTTGTTAATTCGATCAAGTGGAAAATATGCGTCTAGCTTTTTTGGGTGGTTTAACACAGAATACCATTTTTTTACTGTATTCGTCATCCCTTTCTATCACCAACTTATCATTCAACACACAACCATTTAAACTCTCAAAAAGTTACACCCCATAGGCCCATAAATATTTCGTTTCACGCTCTCCGTGGGACCTTAAGCCCCCGAAATCCGGGCGAAGCTGACGTCATCTTGCAAAACGTTTGTCGAACGTCCGGATAACCGTCTTGCCGGATATTGAACGTGCCGTCTATTGGGCGGTTTAATGAAGATTGCGAGAAATTGTTGTTCTTGATTAAGGTGAACATTAATATGGAGATAGAGGGGCTTATTTGGTTGCTAGCTGTCGGCGCCGGTTACATCTGCGTTTTGTAAGGGTTTTTGGTTACTACTCCGTTTTGGGGGTCATAGTGTGATGTTATGTAGCCAGTGTGTTATTCTGATGTATAAGCTATTTTGATGTGCAGTTTTATGAAAATCCGTTCAGTAGTTTTGCGTGGAAGAGTAACAGACATCCATAAATACAAACATGGATGTATGTGATGACTATTAATTATTGAAGAGTTTCACCTTCTGACGCTAACATTCGACCAATTCAAAACATAATATGCGAAGTTTTATTAGAATCGGTTCAGAAGAAATACCTGTAAAAACAGTTTCAGGATTTGTACCAAACACAAAACAATCTTAATAAACGGTAAAATTTATACGTATAGATGTGTAAGCGATGTTTTTTACTCTTTCACGCAAAAACTAGTGAACAGTTTATAATAAAACTTTACAATAATATAGCTTATACCTCAGTTTAACACATAGACATAATATCCCCCTATGACCCACGAGAGCGGAGCAGTAACCAAGAACCTAACATAGCGCGGGTGAAACCGCAGGGGATAGCTAGGACATCTATACAATTACCTACCACGTGCCAATTACCCCGAGCAAATATCGATATAATATAGAAGTTTACCCGCATTTGCGAGTGTTTCTCAAGAACAAGCCACAAAGGAAGAGGTCTGAAGAGCTTGATTAAAGCCTATTTAATATATATACCTGAATCGTAATTGCCTGTACTTCAATGATGGTTGTTAAATTTTTTGAGCATTTCATGTTGTTAAAATGTTTTGCGTATAAGTTTTAAAAATTCAGTAAAAGTCATATCATTTATTTCCATTAGACAAAAAAGGTACTTGGAAAATGTAAAATTAAGCCTAAAATGTGTTTATGAAGGCGTAGATTAAACTTCTTTTAGGGTTTAAGGTGACTTAAATTATTTAGTGATAAATCACTACACTAAATTGATTGAATAACATTATAATTCACCATACTAATTGTTTAGTCAAAATTTGTAATATTTTTGATGTGAAACATCTATAGCCGCACGTAAAATAAATTTCTGGCGTGGCGACGCATGCCGTGGCGACGCATCGCCACACTTTTTCTTTTCAATCATATTACTTTTACAAAATAATGTCAATGTTTCACATCTGCCAGGCGTCCCGTGACGGCTCACTTTTTTTTATCATAAGGTCCTTTAAAAGAAAGTGTTTGAGGGCTTTGCAGAGGCCCGGGCCGACGACTAACAACGACGAAAATTAACCCTGAAATTTTGACTATACTACGTTTCTTAGATCAGAAAATACAATAAAACCTTAGTAATATAATACTCACAATACAATATCTGGCGTTGCTCGGACACTCTTCGAGCCTGACTGCAGTCCTGTTGCTACAAGGTGTGATGGAGCCTACTCCGTCGCTGTATTGGCCGCACTTCCAGCACTTTATAGCGCTTGAAGCGACTGCGAGGGACAGTAGGAAGTATACGGTTGCCAGCCGCGTTGTGTTTGCCATTGTCTGTAAAAGAAGATAAGAGAAGTTACGTTTTGTGCTGTAACCAAAAGAATACAAGGATTTAGAAACACCGCAGGAGCCATACGGATGATAGGCATCGCATTTTAAAACTTTATATCAAACTAGATGCCGCCCGCGGTTTTACCCGCGTTAAATTTAAAATTTATCACTTAGGGGGATGAAAAATAGATGTTGGCCGATTCTCATAGATACCGGATAAGCACAAAAAAATTCATCAAAATCGGTCAAGCCGTTTCGGAGGAGTATGGCAACGAAAACTGTGACACGAGAATTTTATATATTAGATAGATTAGATAATATGGAACTCCGCACATCCTAGGCGTACTATATACTAAAATAAGCGACCCGTCTCAGCCACGCGTGTTAAAAATCTTAGAAAATCTCGGTATTTTTTTATATATTTTGCATCTATTTCATTTTTTTTTTTACACATATACCTTCCTTTCTCGAATCCGCATCCAAATAAGTTGCGCATTATTAAAGATATAAGCATAAGTAAGTACAGACAGATACATTGTAATAATGGATGCAGAAAATAAACTGATGCCTTAATTTTTTAAGATGTTGTCAGTGGTACAGAATTTCATGCGGTTTACATGCAATTCTGTGACAATAATGGCCGGCGAGAGAATAAAAAGTACCATCTTCAGATTTTTGCTTATGTCTCGAAAACCTTTAAGCCCTACTTTAACCATTTATTTTTCGACATTAATCTCAACATTTTCACTGTAGAATCAAGGATTAAGAATTCAGTGTAATATCGCTATTCACTTGTTTTCTCGGTAACAGTAATCGCTTTGTGAAAAAGGAAATCTATTGTTGTCTAAAGTAAATTGATACTAGGAACAACTTAGACATTTATAGATAGAACTAATCCATCATACTTCTGAGTATTACCAACCAAACTTAATTGGTATCAGAAACAATGAGTCAACGAAATTTATAAGGCCTTTTTTTAGGCTAGACATAATAGCTAAGGAGAATGACCATTTTTTTCTGAACTTTTCCATATTTTTTCATAGTCATTGTTGGTTATTTGTTCGATGTTTTTACGAAATTGAGTATCGTAGTATATGTGTAGTATATTTTAATCGCAGCCTAAATCTGTCAAAAGTATGTAGGAAATATTTAAACGCTCGACAGTCAAATGCCAACTAATTTTCTCAGTACTTTACACTTATTTCAATGCACAAGTGTGTAAGTGTGTCCTAATTTCTCAATCGAAAGAATGGATGGGAACGTATCAGAGAATTAACTGAAATATATAGCTAGCATTTGCCCACAGTTTCGCCCGCGTGAATGTCGAAACTTTTATCTACTATTTTAATTTCCAAAAATCTTTTCTTAGTGGATACTTTCTCTTTACAAACCATATACCCTCCATCTAATTTCTTTAATTAAATCTGTCTCTCAGGCTAGCGGTTCGGGCTGTGCGTTGACATATCGACAATCAGTCAGGCCATGGCGCCGATTCTCTTCTTCACAAACTAACGTAAATTTAAGTTAAATGCATCTTTCTCTTTCCATTTCATTAAGAAAAGGACAGCAGATAAAATATTTCTTAAGTCCTGTCAAATTTATACACTCAATAGATAATTTAATCGCGATTAAAAACATGGCGACTATATACGCCAATTTTTTTCAGGCGCTGTCTAATTTGACAGGATTAAACTAAAATGGATCTTCTGTCTTTATCTTTAAGAAAGAGAAAGATGCATTTAACTTAAATTTAGTTAACTTTGTGAACAAGAAAATCAAGAAGGTATAGATTGTGAACAAGAAAATCAGCACCAATATATTTACTATAGTATTATTAATACGTCAGTCAATTAGTCAATCTACCAAGTTATAAATTATATAGATTACATATACCATGTAAGTGGATAAACTAGACGTGAATCATATGTGTATCTTGTAGTAGGTTTAATCCATGACGGATAAGGATAATCATTGATAGGGCTTACAGAGGTCGTTGTAAAGGTGTGACTTCAATGAGGAGAGGAGCGGAGACACGTTTAGAAATCTTCCAGTCACATGCTTAGCATTAATATAGAGATGAATATGCGCATACGTAGTAATGTATTGATTTTTAGTGATCCTCTTGCATGCCGTAATTAATAAAACAATTAAAATCTATTGTGTCTCGCGTAAATCTGCGCTTCCGGCAGTCAAAGGGTTAGTATTGTTTATAATAGTTACCGTGATCCCGGAACATTAAGGGCAACCGAAGGAACATGAGTGGGTTTTAGTCAGTAAAAGTCTGGCACGCCCTCCCGCACCCAGGACGGGAGCAGTCATTTGATGATTTCCAACTCCCCAAACAAAGGGGGTTAAGGCTAAAAGTAAAAAACTGACGGACTTTATTTGACAAAAGTTTCTTTGGTACAGCGTCAATAATTTACAACAAGATACTATTCACATTTCGTATTTGAAATTGCAACTAGAAAACGATTTGAAAATTTTCATTTAACTTTTATGTTTTCTTAAACCTTGTAGTAAGTTCTTACATATAACGAAATTTTAAAAAAAATCTTCCGTTGTTTCACACGCGTCTTTTCAAAGCCACAAAAATACTGGAATAAATTTTATTATTGTTAAAAAAAATGTTTTGTTTATCTTCAACCTTTGCCCTTAATTCATCAATTTAATATCTAACCAATATGATTAATTAAATTATCTACACGTGTCATCCCCACTTCGCTCCGCCTCAATGGAACATCACCCTTACTTAACTTTACAACTCTACTCTACCTATACATACTGAATTAATATGAACGTCTTATGCCTACGGCTACGTGTTTAAGCATTATTTGCTTAATAATATTGATATTCAAAGGTTGAAACCCTTTGTTCTAATAAATGAAAGCCACATAAATAAGTGAATTAGTCGAACTACATCGTATGAACCGTTCATGTTCAGCACCTCCGCTATGAGGTTGATATCGAAAATTTATTTGCGTTGTAGTATTTAAACACGCTGAGAAAAATATTTTGGTAAACCACATGACTGCCACATGGTGAAATAGTTTATGTTTTAAGCTATTATGATACTACTACAAAGATTAAATATTGGGCATAAGTTAATACCTTTTATATAAAAAAGTTTGACAATGTCCAAGATTAAACCATGAACAGGTAGTTAAGGTTCATAATTATTTGTCAACATTTAAACTTGAAATCATTTATTCAATTAAACCATAATACAGGTACTTACTTAAGATACGAGGTATGGAAAAGAACGAGCTAGAAACTGCATGAACACTTTTTTAATCAGTTTAATATAACAGTATTATTCGGTCATTTATTAATCAATTAAATCTAGGTACAATATGAGAACAATGTAACAAGTCATGAACATTAAAGGAGGTTTGGGTTAATAGATACTTAATTGTTGAAACAATTCAAAAGGAATTTAAAACAGCTCAGGCAACTAGATGAAAACAACATGACAATTTAAGTAAAATAAAAGACAATCAAATGACAATCCTAAAAGATCTAGATCACCGATCCCCTGTTAAAATATCCGACGAAAAAAAAAACAAAAAAAACGTCGAAGACCTTGTAACAATGAAGCTGAGCTCAAAAGCAACTAACTGGGCGATATTAGCATCCCCAATGAAACAAAGACTGGCCTCAATTTCCGACCCATTCAAGTTTTCAGACTAATATTATGTAACTGCAGCGATGAAAATGTATTTGTACAGTAAAGAGCATAAACATTTATGAATGTAGTAAAATTTAAAAGCAATTTGCTGTTAGAATAACTATTGCAATGTTCAGTTTTAGGACATATTTTATATAAGCTTTCTTCTGCCCTATGTATCTATACTTCTATACTAATATTATAAATGGGAAAGTGTGTCTGTCTGTCTGTCTGTCTGTCTTTCTTTCACGGCAAAACGGAGCGACGAATTGACGTGATTTTTTAAGTGGAGATAGTTTTTTTTTTTTTTTTTTTTTTTTTTTTTTTTTTTTTTTTGTTTTTTTTTTTTGGTGAGTGGGAAATCATCAAATGACTTCTCCCGCCATAGGGCGGCGGGAGGGCGTGTCAGACTTTTACTGACTAAAACCCACTCATGTTCCTTCGGTTGCCCCTTATGTTCCGGGGTCACGGTAACCATTATATGCATTCCGCAACCCCGGCAGGCGTTGGCCCCGTTGGGCCCCTTCCCAGGCTGACTCTCCTTGGGGCGCGCGAACACTAACGCGCCGCCGCAATGGGGCCATTACTGGCACTCCATTGCGGCCTCGGTAGTCGCGGCGGCAGCGGCGGACGCGGCAGCAGCGGGGGCGGCGGGGGCCTCGGCAGCAGCGGGAGTGGGAGCGGCGGCAGCAGCGGGAGCGGCGGCAGAGGGCTTTCCTCCCTTTCCTCTGGTCCTGGCGGGCGGGGCGCAAGCCCTGCCCCCAGCCCGGTGATCGGCCGGCTTGCCAGCTGCCGCACATGCGGAGCAGTGCGGCGCGGCGGTGCACGAGCCGGCCTTGTGACCGGGCTGACCGCAGCGGAAGCAGTCGCCGCTGCGGTCTACCTCCGAGGTGCAACGGACACCGACATGGTGTCCTACCTGGCACCTGAAGCACCTCAAAGGCTTAGGCTCCAGCAGCTTGACCTGCGCC
Source organism: Athetis lepigone (assembly GCA_033675125.1). Classification (NCBI taxonomy): domain Eukaryota; kingdom Metazoa; phylum Arthropoda; class Insecta; order Lepidoptera; family Noctuidae; genus Athetis; species Athetis lepigone. The sequence continues at coordinate 9,697,785 of CM066237.1, forward strand.
GAGGTCCAGTCTCCCACCAGTAGTTTGTGGCCCTTCCCCGCAATTGCCTTTGCCGCCGGTACGGGCAACTCACGATGACCGCTCCCAACCCGGAGCGGTCGAAGCGGATGGCGCCCACCCGCACGTCGCTAGCAGGACAGCTCCCCGCCTTGGTGACGGCGGCCACCAGCTCCTCGCTCGTGACGGAGTCGTCCAGGCCCGTGACGCGCATATCAATGCGCATTGTAGGCCTGGACACTCGCACCTCCTCCGCCTGGAGCGACGCCCGCAGCTTCTCGGCCAAGGCATCGGCGACGGGGCCGCTGGCCACCCCTGGGACCTCCAGCATGCGGGCTCCAGTCGCCGTGACCCGCAGCCGCACGCCCTCCGCCGCGCCGATCTCGGCCAGGTTGACCGCCGCTTTCGCCTTGGCCAATACCGCCCCGTAGGTTACCCCCTTCTTCTCCGCGTCCGGCTGCAGGGTGATTACCACCGCTGCAGACTTAGGGGCGCGGAGCCTGGCCGCGAGGCTCTTGGCCTTGCGGCGCTCTTGCCGCCGCTGCCGCTTCTTGGCGGCCCTAGCCGCCTTGGCCGCCTTTTTTTCCTCCCCGGCGACGCGCCAACCGGGTTCGGTTGGAGTCTCGGCATCCGTAGGAGGAGGGGGAGGCGGTGAGGAGCGCTGTGCAGCTGCACACGCTGCGGGTGCCCCCACCACTCTAGGCTTCGCCGCCTTGCCCTTTGCCGGCTCCGGCGCGGTGGCACGCCTCGACGTCCCCGCCACTGGTGCCGCAGCCACAGCGGCAAACGATGCCGCTGGCTCTGCCGCCGACGCCGCCGGGACCGCTCGACTGGCCGCGAGCGGGGGCCGGAGGGCAATGCCTTCCAGCACCGTGAACCGGCGCTGGAGGTCTGCCATGCCCTGCACCAGGGTCTGGATCTGGGCCTGGAGCACCTCCATAGGCTCCTCCGTGCGGGCCCCATCGCCCCGGAGCCCGGCCAAATCCGCGCGCAGCTCGCCATTCTCTCTGCGGAGCGCCTCTATATCCGCCCGCATTGCGGCCAGCTCCTGAGACGCCGGCAAGCTGGCCTCCTCCAACACTGCCTTCAACGAGGCGGTGGCCTCGACGATGGCCTTGTCTTTCGACCCTTTCTTCTTTTTGTAGGCCACCGACGTCAGCGCCGCTCTCACCACCCTCTCCAGTTCAGTCTGGTACTCCGTGGCGCCCGTCACGGCGGCTGGCTCATCCCGCGGAGCTGGCGCAGAAGCCGCTCCGGGGTGACGCCCCTCCAGGGCGAGCCTTTCGGCTCGCTGCGCAGCCTCCTGCGCGGGGAGCTTACGCCCCCCTCCTCCAATCCGGCCCGCACCCCGCCTGCTGGTGGGGATTTTGGGAGCCGGAGCCATCGCCTCACTGTCGGAGGACGACGACGCGCCCTCCGACATTGTCCGCTTCCTACTGCGGTCTCTCCGCCCACGCCTCGGGCTCTCTGAGCTCGAGCTTTCTGAGCTCGGGCACAGCTTCGCCGACCGCACTACCTTCTTCCTCTCTTTTTTATTTTTCTGCTTAATGGTGTCCATACTTGATCCCACGAGTATGGGGGATTTAAAATGTACACCCAGGGCAACCCCCTGTCCCTGGGCAAGTGTACATTTGTAACCCAACCAGAGGGTCCACCGGTTCCCTGGCTGGGGGTGCGCTAGAGACTGATGCGCCGTCCACAAACAGACGACACTACTCCTCAGCCATTCGTACCTTCGCCACGCACCAGAACTTGGTATTAGAGGTAATTTTTTATAGAGGTTGTCTACCTCGCGGCCCGGGCGGTTAAGCCAAGGCCCTCGACCCCCGTCGAAAGTCAGAGACATGACCGTAACAGACTACGGGGCTACGAGATCAACGGGGGCAGCTAGGGATGACTACCCCCAGCTGCCTGCTCTGCGGCAGGGTGAGTGCACGCAGAGCCCGTTCCCCGACTCCAACACACACTGCCCTCTGCTACTCAGAGGGACAGGTGGTGGAGTCCTCCGCGACAGAATATTGGCAAGTGGGCAACGAGACCCCACAGGCACAACGTACCCAATGACGAGTCGTTGCCCACCTCCCAGGGTGCACCGTCCCTCGGACTGGTCTTCGCCCCGGAAGAATCCATAAGCGAACTCCAGCCCTCGGGCACACGAGGAGGTTTTCTGTCCAAGCACCCCAAGTGGAGATAGTGGAAGGGATGGAGAGTAACATAGGCTACTTTTTGTCTCTTTCTAACGCGAGGATTTTTGATAGGGTTTTTTAATAGATAGAATTAAGTGTCTATGTATACAATAGTTTTAAAGATTGGTATTGTAACAGTCGTCTATAGCTGTGTCGCTAGTATACTATAGCATAATTATGTTTTAACTGAAAACTATTTGATGTAAAATTACTTTTAAATTTTGCTAAGTGGATTTCACGTTTTATGCTCGTGACTTTACAAGTCCAATCAAATCAAATCGTTTATTGCAATCCATAATGTACACTTACATGTGGTAAATATAATAATATAACATAGAAACAATTATGGACTCTGTTGGGCACAGCAAGTTTGAAATAAGTAGAGAGGAAGAGCGCTTCATTAGTTTTTTGTTATTAGTTACGGTACTTTTTTATGATTCCATTTATCTATTTATTTAGTTCTATTTAATTTCTGTTCATTAATTTTATATTCAGTTATTTAATTTAAGTCGTCAGCATAAAAAGTTTGTTGAAGTTCTTGAAACAGTATAATTTACTGCGAAAAAAAAATATTATGAAATGTACAGTAAGCATAGTAAATAGGTATATAGGTCTGACTGTACATTAAGGAGCATGCGGGGCGTGAAAAACATCATTCTACCGTTAACTACACCTGACTTTCATGCATTAGGTTATGCCATTAGGAATTTGTCAGTAGCTACTCGAAGTTTGGCAGTTAGTGGAGTGATAACCCACTCGGTAAGCACGTGAAGCCGTTAGTCCTGGTTGACATAGATAGATCATAGACAGACAGTTGTTATGGATAGTCAGAAGCCAAAGTCTGACCACATGATGTCACGACACTCTTAGGTAGGTAACACTGGTAAGTCTTACTAAGGAATATTGTGCTACCCGTTCACTGGGTTACATAGGTAGTTAGGTAATTGCTTCTGTAATACGCTAATATTCAGCTAAATACAGTAAGCCTGGAAATTAATCCAACAAAGATACTTTAACTAAACAATAGGTAACAAATTACAAGTAACTCTAAATAAATGCTAATAAGTAATAGCGTAAATCGAAATAGGCGAGACGACGAAAAAAATGTAATTAGTCCGTCAGTTAGATTATCAAAAAATTTTGGACACGTATTATTTCTTTTTTCTCGTAAACGTAAAATGACGAAGAAACAGTGCGTTAGAGGTTCGCGTGTCGTCACGATCTTATACAATTTTTTACAAGATAGTGACGTCAAAAGCCTCCACTCCGAAACTTTGTAGCTCTTTATCTTTGTAAGTATTTTTTATTAATTTTATCAAGCATAAAAAAAAATACGTGTCCTGTACTTTTGGCCGGTCTATCAGACGGACTAAACAGAATGCCAATTTTTTTATGTTGTCGTCATCCCTATTATCATTGTGCCCTCGTTCATGCACATACACATTCATACTAATATTATAAATGGAAAAGTGTGTCTGTCTGTCTGTCTGTTTGTCTTTCTTTCACGGCAAAACGGAGCGACGAATATAGTTGAAGGGATGGAGAGTAACAAAGGCTACTTTTTGTCTCTTTCTAACGCGATCGAAGCCGCGGGCAAAAGCTAGTAATACATATACCATGTAGTCCCACGGCATTAAGTTTTAAGGAATTACCACCTGATTCTATCCAAACATTTTTTTCCCCAAACGAACAAAGAAAACAATGTAACAATAATTATTATAGCAAAATAACTTCCTATAGAGAGTCCCGTTGGACCTCATAACGCAATTATCCCAAGAAAACGTCAGAACGGGAAAATAATCCAAAGATATGAACAAAGAATTCCCTTAGACGTTTAGAACAATATTAGACGGTTGGTTTATATAATAATACTTATTGTATAACGGCTATTATTACATAGACGAGGGCCATAACTCACGTATTGGAAACACGGCTGTTTGACATTATAAGCATTGTCATACCGGTAGTTTTGGATATATTATATGGAGTAATGCGGAATTGGATATAGTTTTATAGAGCGTTTAATTTATTAATTTTATTTATGCTTGTTAGATCGTTACAGGCCCTAGTCTAATGCGACAGTGCAGCTATCTACAAATAAGTATACCCATACATATAAAAAATGTATAATCATTTTTAATCATTTTTTATCATTATTTTCAATGCTGGCTCAGTTTAATTTTTTTAGATTGAAAATGAGAAATATTAATACAATTATTGGTTTCATACCTGACTAAAACAAAATCACAAATCCACTCGCAATAAAATTGAAATAATAATTATACTCTGGGATATTATTTGTGCAAAATCTAGTTTAATATTACCAAAGAGAAACTACGTTCAATAATAACGAAGAGAAATATGATTAAACCACAAAGACAAATAAATAAACAAAATAATGACGGAATAAATGACTTCACTGGAAGAAAGATTGTTGAAACTTGGTAGACTTGGTCAAACTGAATAATTTATGATGAAAAATAAGGGATCTGAAATATAAGCTTAATATCAAACCAATTTCTCAAACAGGTTTAAGATAACTAAAAACTTCGAATATAAATAAATTCTACGTGAGCTTTTGTTACTAGCTGACACCCGCGTTTTCGCCCGCAATGTAATGATTTTGTTTTTCAGTTTGAGTCATATATATTTAGATTAAGATATTTTTATTCTAGTATCTATAATATTTTTGGTACATCTAATGATAAACTATTAATTGAGGCTAGGCTTTTTGACATCAATCATTTGACAATATTTTGGTTCTCATCCCAAATGTACCTAATGGATTTACAACAAGAGAAAATAAGATAATACTAACCTAATCAAACGCTTTACCTAAATCCAAAAGCTCATTCATCAAAAATGCCCCAAACATTATTTTCTAGTTCGCCTCGACATTTTACGGGTATTTTTAATTATTACTGCGGGTCGGCTGACGTGGAGTAGCGTCGAGCACCTACTAACAATGCTGGGCCCAACAATGATCTCCACAAAACAAATGTTCCACACAGCAATGCCTCTGTTATTTGTTGTTTCGTCTTTCTGGTTTCTTCTGTCTGGATTAACGTGTTAAGTAAGTGTTTTGGGTTTTGTTCTAAGAAAGAAAGTAATTGTTTAGTTAACACATACTGGCCGTAATAATACGATGTGGATGAAAAACTCAAATGTAATTAAGATTAAGATGATGAGAGCTAAATAATAGGTATTTTGTTGTAATGAAATTTATGAGACGAAGTCTCAAGTTTTAATGTGTTTAATAGGTATTTTTAAAGTCAGTATTATAAGAAACTAAAAGGGAAAACATACATTGACTCGCAACAGAAAGACAATTAATGAAATCTCTCAAACACAACTGCAAGTGCAACTTCGAAAAATAAGTAGCCCAAAGTAGACGTAAATACAATAAAATCCTCTTTCTTTCTCTCAGAAAACAAACCCATTACTCCAAAAACAAATACTTTACTATCTCATACTGAGTCTAATTCTTAAATTAAATTGCTATCTAAAGAAAACACAGTCGAACTATACATTAACATTAACTAGATTAAATTGGAGTAAACAACTTATTATTAAGATGAATAATTTATTTCTGTGTCTCTGGGTTACGGGGACATTAATACAAGTAGACACAATGAAAATATTTTCGTTTGTTCTAATAAATTCAAGCCTTGACTTATTAGAGAAGTGTTTGTTGGTGTCAATCAAGTACAAGTTATTAAAATGATTAGACTCGATAGACAATGGCCGTCAAACTCCTTAACTAAAGTGGTGCAAAGTTCAAAATCGTCAATCCTTTGTTTAACTTGGCAAACACTGCTATCTTGAGACCCAATCATTCATGACTTTGAGATAAGCCAGATAATAAATTGCATAAAATTAGAAAAGACGATAAAAATGTCCAAGTCTTGAGACAATTAATCTAGTAGATAGTCGATTGGGTTTAAATTGCTTTGACGTTTTTTCGTTTGGAAAGTAGCCATGTAATGTAAAAATTGTATGGCAAAGATTGAAGACTGTTTTTGCAAAGGGGCCTTAAATGGTGGGATAACTATCCCACCATTTAGGCAGGACAATTAAGGTTAACTGTAAAAGCGATCACAAATTATGTTAATATCAAAATAACAGCATCCGATATCACTTTTAATTTTAAATTTGTACTTTCAAAGGTGGTATTTGACCGATAAATTGTGAGAAACTATAGCGGGCCATCCACTAACGTTCATTCCTTCAGGCTTGTCCCGTCGTTCAATCCGTACAGAAATGCGACGGGATAAAATAAAACTGTTGAAGCCACTAACTAAACCACAATCCTTCGTTCTTTCCCCTGGCTTTATCACGACACGCCAGTCCGGCAGGAAAAACAATCCTTCAGTGACCATCCACACGTTTGTGTACATTCCTGTCACTTTGCATCTTGTCAGCCATACCGAGGGATTGCGCGTGTGTGGATGGTGACAATCCTCCTATTTTATGAAGATTGTTGTCATTTGAAAGGAATGCTCGTCATTTTGAATAATCTTTATGGATTATTTTCATTTTGCAACAATTATGTTTATATTTATCTTTATGTTTATGTGAGTGTACCTATATGTATTTATATATATACCACTATATTATGTAAATATATATATTTAATTTTGGATTATTTTTGTACCTTTGCATTTTGCATCTACCATGATTTGTCTCTGCATCACCCTGCATCAAAATGCCTTAGTGTACGAACTGAGTGAAGAGCGTTCAGCGGAGCGTTGAGCGGAGCGTGCAGCGTTGCGTGCAAGTTGTTCTCGCGCCACTAGGTCGCCACTCAGGACACCTACGTGTAAATGCATCTGTTTGATACGGACGCCGCACGCCCCGCCCTGCTAGACGCTCGATTTGAGCGGGCACTCAGGCCCTACACTTAGGCAGAACATATTTATATTTATAAACAGACACTAACTTGATCACAGCGCGCGTCGCGCCAGTAGCGACAGGACTGGTAGCGAGGTTTTATACCGTCGTTCTTTCTTGCTCTTGCAAATCCACTGGTGTTCATTCCGTAAGGACTGTCGCGACGGTACGGGTGGCGGGATTTTAATACCGTCATTCTTTCTTGCTCTTGCAAATCCACTGGTTTTCATTCCGTAAGGATTGTCGCGACGGGATGGATGGTGGGATTTTAATACCGTCATTCTTTCTCGTTGTTGCAAATCCACTGGCGTTCATTCTGTAAGGATTGTACATTCCGGCAGGAATGAACGTTAGTGGATGGCCCGCTTATGTATATGAACTTTACACCAGTAATTAGAATAGATACAACATTATAATTAACTTGCAGTTCCTTGCGGTTTCACCCGCGTTACGTTAGGTTTTTGGTTACTGCTTCGCTCCCGTGGGACGTAGCGTAATATTATATAGCTTTGTTACTCAGGGATAATGTAGCTTTCTAATGAAAAAATAATTTTTGAAATTGGTTCAGTAGTTTTTGAATTTATTCGTTACATACAAAAATACAAAATCTTTCCTCTTCATAACATTAGTTTAGATTAGCATTAGCCCGCGACTTTGTATGCATGAATATCGGTTATCAGCTGTGCATACGACGTCGCAGAATAAAACATAACCTTACCTTTCTTGCCTTTAGATTACACAGTACCATTCATCAAAATGGATTCGGTGGCTAAGCCAAGAAATTGTAAAAGACAAATAATGCTTTTATCATATTTATAATAATAATATGAATTATATTACCTATCAATAATTCATGTGTTTTTAAAAGGTCTTCTTACGAACACGATGTCCATAAATCACGCAGTATTCTAAAAAAGTGGTTTTTAACTCCAACTTTCTCCCGATAATTAAGTATTACAGAACATTTAAAACACTGAATGAATGTCAAATCGCTATAAAATAACCAAATAACAAAACTATTTGGTCCACTTGGATGATATGCAAAACTGCCTGGGTAAATTGACTTTCTCGCTAGCCGTACCACTTTCGGTTTTGATAACCAATGTCAACACCAGCATTAATAACTCGTCATTGATAAATTTCAGTGACAAAGCCTACTGGAAGCTGCTCAATACTGAAAGCAATCACTTTACGAGCCGTCAGGCTTAAAAAACGTACGACAATCACAAAGAAGATTCAACTTAACCCCTGACTCGTAAGGTCTATATTTGGATACTATCCAAACTGGCTTGATGCCAAAATCGAGTAATGAAAGCGATAGGCGGCGTGCAAAATTTTAATGCGCTGTCGAAACTTCATGAGGGTTCTTCTGCGGTATATATTACTACCATTTGTATTCAAACTATTGTTATTTTAAAATGGTTTTTATCATCAACTTCTTGGCCTTTTTCGACAATTTTAGGGTCGGCACCCAATTCAGCAGGAATCAGTTGATTACCAGAGTTTCTCAACCCAGTGACTGGCTAACACTCCACTCACAAAACTAAGAAGTCCTATAACCTAAGACGAATTGTGTATGACTTTCTAACTTCTAACTTTCAACGCCAAAGATTTACGAATATCAACTGGAGTCGGTGATGTCTTGATAAAATTTATGAAAAGTCACAGTTCTAGCCAATATTCAAATTCAACCCCTTATGCATGAGAAGCAACGCTTTGAAACGTTTTAATACGCCTGATAATTTTAATACTCGAGTGAGCAATTGACTGCTCAGCAGTTTGTCGGATTCAAATAAGTACATTATTTTCCTCCTTCATTACTTAATATTGTTATTGAGATTCTCACTTTTCTTTTCGGTTTATTTAATAACCGTATTTTAAAATCGAATTTAAAATAATTATAAGCTAAGCTTTTCATCTTATTTAAATATTATGTTAATTGGATCTTGTATCAGATTAATACCGAAAGCCTAGAGGCGTTTCGGGTATAGATTCTACAGAAACCAACATTTTAATAACGGAAAATCTTGAAAGAGATATTTGTGGAGATAATAATGAAATTGAAAACAAAAAGAATAATGTATTTTATTTCAGAACACGACATTAAAGAAACGGTAGACTATAATGTGCTTTGATACAAAGCTGGATTACATTTTCAAACTGTTAACAACAAAATTGAAGATAAGAAACATTAGGCTAGCAACGAACTTTCGAGAATAATTAAACCAGACTCAATTGTTTCTCGAAGTTCCTAAATGACCACATAAGCACCCCAATACAATTTAGCTACATAGCACCCATACCACAAACTCCTGCCTACCGTTACCACGCCCATTCATTTACCGTCCCAATGATGTTTATTCGTAATTTAATTAAAAGTTTACCTATTAAAAGCAACGATGCTCATGTTTATGCAAAATCGCTATGCCAGGGATCACGACAACTTTTGAAATTTAATAATACTGGACACCAGAGGCCAGTTTGAGCTAAACAGTTAGAAAGTTTTAGAATTAGATCAGAAATTAGGCAAATCCGAAACTATTTGACAGTCGATGCAAGTTAATTTCGTAAGTCGGATTGGAAATGCTAAATGAATTGAGTTGGAAAGAAAATTCATGTTGAACACTGCAGATAAGTATGTGATATTTCTCATCTCATTAATAATGCTAATTCAAAAGACAACAATGTATAATCCTTTGAGTTTAAAAAATATCATTGTAGCAATTAGACCACGGAAGCGATAAATGAACGTCAAGTAGGGAAGTTATATCATTTATACGACGGTATTGTTTTTTATTGGATCAATAGTGAAGAAATATGTCTTGAGGAAAGGGGAGCTTATTACAATTTATTTAAGTTTGAAATTGCTGATCCGCCTTGAGCAAAATAATGTGGCGATCCAAGCTCGTGCTGTTTCTATACGAGAAGATTATTTTGCCATTCAGCGGGATTCATAAATTGATATTATTATTATAATGGCAGATGAGGATCACACTAGGAGATACACTGACAGACAAAGAAATAACAAGGATAAAAGCACTGCGTAATGGTGAGCTGTAAGTAAGACTTTTTCCTGGTAACGCATATATGGCATTACATCTGCCTCACAATACAGCAACAAAAACAAATCTACTTAATCTTGTACACACCCAAAGTAATAACAAACATAACATACACATTTATAGTGCCATTAAGAATTATATATTTCTATGTTAAGCAAACTAACTTTAAACTGTTAATGACGTGTTAGTTTTAAGGCCGTTCTTGAAACTTAAGACTAAAACTAAGTACAAAGTTTTGAACATCAGCTCTTAAATTGAATGAACGGTACGAGCAAAGGCATGCGACGTCATTGCCGAATGGCTTGGAAAGATAACATTGTTTGATGATACTTTAGAAATAGTTAAGTAGTGGTTGTTTCTTGTGGAAGGAAATAAGGGTTTGAAGGCATTACTGTAATGAGCATTGTTATTTTCAAATTGATTTGTGTATCAAGAGTTTTCTAAAATTCATGTAACAAGGCTTGTGGGCCAACATTACGAATGCGTTGGCTAAGCAATATTACTGTCATTTTCGCACTATTGTAACCACGACGATAAAGTTTATCAGTGTCACCGAACCGATTTGGTTGCGGTTTCTTTTTATTTATTTATTTGTTTCTTACTTACAGCTATCATTACAGGTGATTAACCTAATGCAATAGCGTAACCTATATCTACTATACTATAAAAATTATATATTTAAATGAGATTATCTAGCAATGATTCTCAGAGATGTTTTGTCAAAATTGGGTCAGACGTTTTGAAGTTATCAACTTACTTGTTAGCTGCAGTTGCGAACTTAATTACTTTAGGGCATGGGTCTTTCAATTTTTTTTGTTACACTACTTAATTTTTCTAGGTAATTAATACTTACCTAAACATTGTATTATAATAGATAGTGAGATAAGAGGTAGATAACTTGTCTGATTTCAAGTTTACCGCCGTCAAGGTAAAATCTTAAAAGATTTCAGAAGATCTTCCAATCTTTGGAACAGATATTGAATGTATATTTCATGTGTCTGTATAATTTTACCGACACCTTTCCACTCGTGTTGAACGGTAAAATTGTTTGTAGAGTTGCTACTTGTGATAAAGAAATCTCTTTATTGTCTAGTAATAATAGCTTTTAAACGCCTTTAATCAGATCTCATCATTGAATTTCAGGAGCATTGCTCAAAACATTCATAATTTAAAACATGTGTAAGTTTCAAAAGATACGTTATATAAAATACTAGCTGTCCCCCGCGGTTTCACCCGCGTTATATCAGATTTTTGGTTACTAAAAAAGAAGATAAAAAGTATTCTATGTCCGTCCCCTGGTCCTAAGCTACCTCCCCACCAATTTTCAGGCAAATCAATTACTTTAAATGGTATGTTTGAATATCATTTGGTTTTTATTAATCAGTATTTCGTTATTGGTCGTTCCTGGTAGATCGCATTTAATACATTTGTCTAATACAGTGCGACATAATCAATACGTTTGTAATACATTTTCTTGTTTAGTGCAATTTCACAGATTGCCTAGTGTCCTATAACCTAACTGATTTAAAAATCAATGCACCCTACTGCAACATATTAAAAAAAATTACCAACGAAATGTCCATTCGTAAGACCAATACAAGAAATTCACCTTGTCTAGCATTACTTCAAAATAATAAAACCATGATTACCTGTCACGGTTGACATAAACAGGTATCGAATATTCTCGAATCACTTATACCATAAATATGGCCGCTTAACTTCATATCAAGCGAGCGACAGCCTGTCAATCTGCATCTTCTACACGAAATATTAAATTCGTGGTATTTCATGACACTGTTGGAATCAGGAAATTAAGTTTGGAGTATCTAGTCCTTGATGTCGGAGTTTCATGTTTAGAACTCCTTGAAATGCCGACTGTTACAATGGAGATATCGGTATTATGATCTTATCTATCTATATATTTATACAGGATGAAAAGTTTTAATGGGCCCTGGAAGAAAACTACGTTAACTCGTTGAGATATATTTTATTACTCAATAGAAACCTTTTGTTATTTTTTTAAATATAACATATAAAAAATCATTAGAAGACTTTTGAAAACGCGTCACACTCGGGAATCGAAGTGGCATAAAGTTGAAAAAACAACAACCTGTACTTTAGACATGAGACTTGGTGGGTGTTATCTTTGTGAAGAGTAGGTGGTCACTTAAAAAGATTTTTGAATAAAAATAAATAATTATAAAAATTAAAAAACACGACTGCCATGACAAAATAAAACTAAAAGACTAAAAACAAGATTTTTCATAGAAAATTAATATATTACTGTTTACATAAAAAGTGAAAGGTCGCTCATTCAGTCACGGGCTCTATTATTATGAAAAATCCAAAACTACTTGATTAACAAAACTAAAATTTTCGTCGCAGTCGGGGGACCGCCTTGCGGAATACTCAAATACTGCGGAAAGGTTCCCCGACTGCTACGAAAATTTTAGTTTTGTTAATCAAGTAGTTTTGGATTTTTCATAATAATAGAGCCCGTGACTGAATGAGCGACCTTTCACTTTTTATGTAAACAGTAATATATTAATTTTCTATGAAAAATCTTGTTTTTAGTCTTTTAGTTTTATTTTGTCATGGCAGTCGTGTTTTTTAATTTTTTTAATTATTTATTTTTATTTTGTACCTTTTAGTTTTTTTTTATTACTTATGGGCTTGCTTTTGGTCCCAGACTAGCCCGAGGGCAAAGACGGGGTCTACGATGGAGCGAGCTCACCCAAAAGATGCCTATGCACTCGTCTCTTGAATAAATCCGGGTTATATGCATTTGGAAACACAGACGCCGGCAGGGAATTCCATTCTTTTGCGGTGCGCATAATAAAAGATTTAGAGAAACGCTGCGTGCGGATTCGAGGAATATCAACCAAGAAAGGGTGGTATCCCGCCGTACGTCTGGATGTCCGGTGGTAAAACGGAGACGGGGGAATGAGCTCGTGTAGCTCATGAGCACACTCACCGAAGTGCAATCTGTAAAACACCGCCAGACAGGCAACTTTACGCCGATGTGCTAGAGGTTGTAGTTGGGCCACCAGCTTCTTGTCGCCAATTAACCTCCTGGCTCTGCGTTCTACCGAATCCAATGCGGCCAGTTGGTATTTGGCTGAGCCATCTCATAGATGACAGCAATACTCCATACACGATCGAACTTGAGCTTTATAAAGTGTTAGAAGTTGTCCCGGCGTGAAATATCGCTTAACCTTGTTAAGGATGCCCAGCTTTTTCGCCGCAGTCAGCGCTTTGGACTCGATGAAAGCGGCAAAGTTGAGGTCAGAACTCAACTCCATGCCAAGGAGTTCTAGAGAGCCGGTTACATTTACAGGTGCACCTCGGAAAGTAGGAGCCAGGTCGAATGGGCTCTGTTTAGCGGAGAACAGACACGCTTGCGTTTTGGTGGCATTAAACTGCACTAGATTGTGATCGCCCCATTGGGACACACGACTCAAGGCAAAGTTCACTCGCTCTACCATGGCCTCTCTCTGTGAACGTATATCGTCCCTACTGACTTTTGCGCTGGCCAGATATCTCTCTACAACGGTACTCTCATCTGCGTAACCGACAATGCTAGGGTTTAGCATATCGATTATATGAAGAGGAATAGTGTTGCAGAGAGGACAGACCCTTGAGGAACACAGGACCCTTGAGGAACTAATATTAACTTTATTTATCAATGGCCATAAGGTCCGAAGAGCAGTGTCGACGACCACTCTGATCGACCGGCCTGTCAAGTGATACGTTCCTTATATCAAATGTCGGTTTACAAGTAGATGTTTTTATTAACTACAAACAATAACAATTTAGCACCACGACAATAACCAATCATGTTGTATCTTACATATTAAAATCCGCTAAAATTTTGCAAAGGTTGTCAGAGTACCTATGTCCCTTATCACAATAATTATCACATGTTTCTCGTGTCATTTGTGTCGGTATCAAAAACACACTGAGTTTCTTCTTTTTATGACATTTTCATCTCGCAGTTCAGCTCTACCGCTGTTTATTACTGCTTAACCAGACAATTGAGTTTGTTCCGATCGGGGCAATGCTTTTATACTCTGAGCCAGGAATATTCCCGAGAAAGACGTTTCTAGAACAATGTAGTCGCTTCGTAGGGTTCTAAAGTAGCTTTTGGCCACAGAACGTGGTGTTCCGACCCTTCTGCAATCAAGTTCCACCGGAGTGCACAAAGACTAGTGCAACGTATGTAGTCAAGTGCTACTAACATAGATTTAAGTTTTATTACTAACACAAATGTATTACTTGTCGTCCACATGTTTAAACACCAAATTTCCAGTCACTAACTTCAGTAATGTCAGATTTTCGTTCAAACTTTCATCCCCTATTTCGCACACACAGGGGTTGAATTTCTAAATTTGTATGTCCGTCCAAAATGGTAAACACCAAGTTTCCAGTAACTTACTTCAATCAATAACGACAGATTTTCGTTCAAACTTTCATCCCCTATTTTACACACACAGGGGTTGAATTTCCAAATTTTTACTAGCCTATGTTACTCGGAACTATGTACGGATTGTAACGATACATCATACATCTAAATCGGTTCAGGCATTAAGAAGTTATGGTGGAATAAAGAAACTCACATACATACATACATACATGAATCTTGAAAACATAACACTCCTTTTTTTGGGCAGTCGTGTAAAAATACACTGATACCACCTCGGTTCCAAAACCGCAAACACACACGAAATACAAAACAATCGTTTTTCTCATAAGAAATGTAAATTACTAAAATAAAGTTAAACTTTGCTCCATCAGACACTGCAGTAGGTACCCACAAATATTCCGACGGCAAAATTCATTAATCTAATGAAATCCATTTATAAACTTTGACAATCAGCACAGCAAGGTATACCGCCGTTTACCCGAATTTTATTTGCCCTAATTTCATTTGCCATAATAGTCAACAGCCATAATATCATACGACATAATACTCATTTGCCCTACTCTCATTTGCCATAATAGTCACGTGCCAGAATCATTGTTTCCCATAAAGTCACTTACCATAACATCATTTGCCATAATCATTGTAAGCCATAATTATCACATGTCCTAATTATCACATGCCATAATTATGATATGCCATAACATAATTTGCCATCGACATCGGGTGTATAACGGTGTTTATATCAAGAGAAATTGGATGCAATTGGGACTTTAGGGCACCCCGACTCGGACAGGTTAGGTTAGAAGGGGATGGCGGGGTCGTGTGAGCGAGCGAAGCGAGCGAATAGACCCCGCCATCCCCTTCGTGGTTATTTTTTTATAAACCACACAGAAGTAGGAGCCCCGCGAAGCGGGGCTCCGTCGACCTAGCCCACCATCAACCATGCACAGAAAAAAAAAACCATTACGGGGCTTAAATATTTGTCTAATACTTGTTATGCCATTTAAATATTATGCCATTTAAATATTATGTCTAATAATTATTATGGCACATAAAATTATGGCAAACAATACTTATGGCATTCGTATCTTATGGTATCTAAAATTCGGGCAATTAAAAGTATGTCATATGTCTTTTAGGGCAAATGAAACATTCGGGCAAATGAAATTCGGGTAAATGAAATTCGGGAAAATGATGATTATGGCATATAATCTTCGGGCAAACAATAGACAACCGCACAGCAAACAGTGAAAATTGAACATTCCACATTACTTGTATTGATTTTATAACAAAAACGATTGTACGTCTCATAGACAATGTCTTTGTAATCTGTCTTACTTGATTTATGCCCATGTTTACCGCACAAGAGGGAAAAACTCAGAATTTATTTGCCTTCAGACGTTCCAAGTTGTCAATGTATATTATAAGGTTATTGTCGTTTATTTTAAAGGTATGGAAATTGTTCTCCGTCCTTACTAATATCATAAAACGTAGAAGTTTATATTATTATTTATGGACGTATGTGTGTGAATGTTTGTTACTCTTTCACAAAAAAACTAATGAATAAATTTTAATAAAACTTTACAGTAATATAGCTTACTAGCTTTTGCCCGCGGCTTCGCTCGCGTAAGAAAGAGACAAAAAGTAGCCTATGTTACTCTCCATCCCTTCAACTATCTCCACTTAAAGAATCACGTAAATTCGTCGCTCCGTTTTGCCGTGAAAGAAAGACAAACATACAGACAGACACACTTTCCTATTTATAATATTAGTATGGATAGATCAGAATAACACATAGGCTAGAGACCAGTAACCAAAGACCCAAGATTATTTGGGTGAAACCGGTTTGGACGGCTAGTCAGAAATAATGTTTTTGAAGGGTCAGACCTTTCAACGACCAACCGACAGCCGGCTGTCGGGCAGCCATTGTCTTTCTATTGTTTCTTAAATCAAGTGTGTTCCAAGGATTATGACTGATTCGGCAGTCGCCTTTTGTACGTAAGAGTTCAAATAATCGCTATAATTTGAATACCATTAAGAGTATGAGGAACATAATTAAAAGTTGTTTTTCAAAAAAGGTAGGATTCTGCTGCTAATCTTGCTTAATCTTTTATCCCTTTGTACTAGGGATCATTTATTTAATTATGTATTTAAAAGTTTAATTAAAACCTCGACCAATTAATATTATTGTTACCTTTGAGAACATTGCAAACGTATTTACTTACTAATATTATAAAGCTAAAAAGTTTGTTTGCTTGCTTATTTCATCATCTCCCGAGCCTTTTCCCAACTGTGTTGGGGTCGGCTGCAAGCCTAACCGGATTCAGCTGGATACCGGTGTTTTACGTGGAGCGACTGGCTATCTGACCTCCACAACCCAGTAACTGTGCGACACGATACCTCTTGGTTATACTGGTCAGAGTTTCTGGCTAACCAGTAACGACTGTCAAAGTTCTACGAATGACAACCGGGACCAACGGCTTTACGTGCTTTCCGAGGCACGGGATGTCAGTGATGTCCAAGATAAACTTTAGAAAGTACATATGAATTGAAAAAGTCACATTGGTACTTGCCCGGATTCGAACCCACAACCTCTTACACGAGAGGCGGGCGCCATATCCACTGGGCCTTCACGACACTTTTGCTTGCTTATTTAAGCGCGCTAATTTCAGAACCTACTGGTCCGAATTGAAAAACTTATTTTTGTGTTGGATTGCCCATTTATTTAGTCTATGTATACGTACTACTGCAGAGGCCCTAGAAAAGTGGTATCGTAGAATAGATTGTAGATTGGAATAGATTGTCAAATATATGGGGTTGACATAAGCTTTCGCTAAATAATTTGACATCTCCATACATTTGACAATCTATTCTATTTCGCTATCTATTCTTCAATGCCACTTGTCTAGGGGACAGAATAGTAAACAAAAACGCTAGTTAAATCGCGGGGGACTACTAGTATGCAGAGCTTATTTTAATTCTACCTATCTATGCAGAAAATAATCCAAAGAGACAATAATTATTTCTTGAAAAAGAAATGTGCTCGCACGATGTCAATTGAAACTTGTATGAACACATGTGTCGCCACTTATTAATATAGAAATCAATAACGCCTGTGTTATTGCTGAACGAGCAGACGTATTAATATATCTTGTATTCCACTTACAGATAATTTGGTTGAAGAAAGTGAATGTTATGATTATTTCAGTCTTTGTTTCACTGCGAGCTAAAACCTCTTCTTAATCTAAGAAGGCGTTAGCATAGATTAAAGCGATTTGGCGTTTTTGTACTTATATTAATTCCTTGAACACACGTGATTCGAGACACAATAGAAAGACAATAGCAGCCTGACAGCCGGCGGTCGCTTGGCCGTCGAAAGATTAATTATAAGTCTAGGTTTATAGATTTTAATGATGTCTAAATGTGGGACAGGCTATGCGAGGTATACGCCACGACCGGTGCACAACGAATGTCTCGCGGTGTGTAGCTTTATATTCGTGACAAGGCATGTGCGAGGGCGAGAAAACGTATGTCAATCTTGCGACATTATTCCCAACCAATGCAACGCTGAAAAGCCAGAATCAACATTGGAGTCCACCAAAAAAGCGCCGAGCAATGAAGCTCGACGAGTCCCGGAGAAACGATTCAACTGTCTTGGATCTCGCAACGAAATTAATCAGAACAGCGGAGGAGTTAGAAAATATATTATGTTTTCCAAACGTATGTCAGCAAATATTTCAAAATCTATCAGTGTAACTTCGACAATTTTGGTCTACTCCTTCGATAAAAATTGCAGAAATGAATAGCTCAGTCAAATCGTGGCGATAAATTGTTGTCGTGTAACGAACATACGCTCTCAAGTTTGTTAAAAGATAGAGGCTTAGGTAGGTGAATCATCATTTCCTTTTGTTTCAGTAGCTTACCTCAATATTTTTTAAGTAAACAAGGATAAGCTATGCATGTGCTCGTATCGGTCGGCTAGCCAAATAGCTTTGGCATGTCGGACAAGCAATTGCGGGATCATGGTTCTGGCAAACCGCTTGATATTCTCGCAACGTGTTCATAAGATGACTGGTAGTTACCGACACGTAAATATATGTACGAATCTGTACTCATAATAAATAACTACTTTACCACAGATTTTTTTAATGCGAAATGTACTCGAAAATTCCTTACGATGGCGCTTGCGATCGTTTTTACAGTACGATCAAAATACGCCAAGTGAAGTTTACGTGTTGGCCCAAAAATCAACAAAACACACATACTACGCCCTCTCACACGTTAATCTATACTTAATCAGTTGAACAAGAAGTCAAAGAAAAATATTCATTAGGAGCGTTGGGCTATCATGAGAAGCGAACTTATGATAGCCCAACACTCCCAAAGATTTATTAATTAATTAACACACACTATAATATTTAGTTAGCATGAACTAACCAGTCTAAATAATTCAGACATTCTTCTTAACATTTCGATAGCACAAAGCAGACATACACATAAAGACGTGTGATAACCATCACGTTTAGGGCAAATAATAGGCAGACCTTCAGCACTAAAATAAGAAAAATACCATTCATGGGCGGTGAGGGTTAACCCTGTCAATTCTAATATGGCCCTTAAAGCCCCCAAAATGATTTTTTCATTTCAGAATTCTGTTTGGTAAGGGTAAAGGGGAAAATAACATACAGTTTCGCCGAAATTACAGTTGTGCTGACGACGTTCCCCATAATATTCACTTTTTTCGCCTTTTTTCTGTATTTTAACTAAATCTGAGACTCGGAAAATAGTTGAATGTTGACGTTTCATTGCTCTGCCAAAAGTTATTCAAATATTATTTTTCGTTCCGCGAATCAAATGACATCCCTGAAGGTTTGTTTACTGCGGAACCCGAGGTTTTTGGGGAATATTTTGGGTCATTTTATTTTGGGTGAACCTTTGTATGTTCCCTGGGCCATTGCCGCTTATTAGCGTTATTATGTTGAGTGAAATTCTGGTCAGTAGGGACGGTTTGCATTGTTTTTTTTTTAGTATTTTCTGGACAGAATGGTGCCATCAAAATAAAGTACGTATACGTAGCATTAGCGAGTATATTTAAACCTTCAAACACTCGTGATTCGAGACACAATAGGAAGACAATAGCAGCGCGTCAGCCGGCTGTCGCTTTTTCGTTGAAAGATTAAATATAGGTTATTTCTAAGTTAAATAGAATGTCACTGGCATCGTTGGACTACCACTTCGACAAACTGAACTTCGAGAAATAGTTCAACGATAAGGTTTTACTTCGACAAGGTGTAAATCAACTACGAAAGAATACATTGTGAGGAAACTTGGACTTATAAATTAATGTAAATCTGAAATCGCCCATCCCCCTTGTGAAAGCGCAATGAATGCTTTCTCTGTATGAGAAGAAGTCTTTGTAGGTATTTACTAGAATCTTAAGATAAAACATTAAATCCGTATTGAAATAAGTTGAGTTGAAATACTAATGTAGCAATAAAACAAGCCTCAGTATCTTAATTATAATATTTAATAAGTATGTCAAATATGCTTATAAAACATTAAGGTACTCCTCTCTCTGTCTCTGTTTGAATGAGCTTTTATTTATTTATTTATAATTAACTAGCTGTCCCCTGCGGTTTCACCCGCATTTTTCGTTACTGCTCCGCTCCCATAGGTCTAAGCGTGATGGTATATAGCCTATAGCATTCCTCGATAAATGGGCTATCTAACACTGAAACAATTTTTCAAACCGGACTTGTAGTTCTAGAGATTACCCCCTACATACAAACTTACAAACCTACAAACTTACAAATTTTACCTCTTTATAATATTAGTATAGAAGTGTAGATTAAAATGGTACATTTATAACTAACTAGCTCTCGCTCATTACCTCGTAAACATCAAAGCTAAAATCACGAATGAAAAAAAGTCGCAATTTAAAAATTGGTGTATCTTTGAGGTTCAAGTCTACTGAGTGGCAAATTCCATTAAAATCGGATCAGTGGTTTACTACTTTCGCGTCTTATTATAAATAAATATCTTAAGACTCACACGCGACTATCTGACCCCAAACTAGGCGGCCTGTACTATGGTAACCAGACAACTGTTATACATAATATTTGCACTCAACACAGAACAAACAATCATCCTCATCACACAAAAAATAGTCCTGAGTGTGAATAGAATGGACCTCCGGCGTAAGGGTCACTAACAACGAGACTAACAGGCCAGGCGAAATGTGAAAATTCATTTTTTTTAACGTTTTTGGCACATTTTTAGATGCCAAAAACAGCAGACAAAATGGCACATTTTATTAAAACAACACGCGAAACTCGGTCCGTCGCTAGTTTCAGTATAACTCAGCATTAGCAGTTCATTTCAACATTTTATTCCATTGATATAACAGCTGTTGATGGCTGTTTTAATAGCGGTTTCAGACTAGCGTTTTAAAGGCGTTTATAATTTATACCTTTCTTAAATAATTTATAAGTACCTTGTTACCTCGTACTATATTCTTTATTTGGAAGCATGCCTGAGCAGTACCGACTCATCACTAATGCCGTGGCGACGTTATTGTGATATCATGAACTTTATTTTCACAGCTATGACTTGTAAAGTTTTGATTTGTGTTACCGAAGTTCGCGGGTACTAGGGTTATTTAAGTAACACAAATCAAAACTTATAACTGTTAGAATAAAGTTCATTATTGCTTGCCAATAACGCGAATTTTCGTCATGAATTTTCGTGGATTAGTTTTATGAGATGACGTGATACGCGGCTATAGTAAATGTATGTGTCGCCACTTCGTCGCCGTCTTCGGTAATGTTACGGTGATGGCGGTGATTTGTAACCGGCCGCCGTCATCACCGTCACGTCAACGAGAACGGAATGACGTCGAGCCGAGTTTTGTATGAGGTGACGTGACGCGCGGTGGACACGCGGTAATGGCAGTGGTCGACAAACGTCCTAAAGTCGCAGAAAAAACGCTAGTTTGAAACCACTCTAATACCCAGTTTGTGCCAACAGTAATAACATTGTCATCATGAATAAGCATTTGTATTCATGATAGTATTCATCGAGTATTTTAGAAGGAATCTGTCTCTGAGCGGAACGAAATAATGTCTTCATTTGCGTTACTCATGAAGACATTGTTAGTATTTTGAATAAATAAAAAGAAACTCTAAATGAGGTTAAAATACCTATCGAATACTTTAAAGGTCTTAGACAAAAACCTTCAAAGCTAAAAGTACTTTTAGAAAAGTATTAATATCATTATTTTCCGATTGCGAATTCCGTTTCCATTCGCCCAAAAAACAGTATCACATCAGTTCACAGCGAAAAACTGTTCAATTCTGTTTGAATTCAACAGTTTTTCGCTGTGAAATCTTGTAAAACTGTGCCAAATAAAAAAATATCGGTAGTGACCGGCCAATTACGAGCCTTCGTCTGTTAAAAAGAGGAAAAAGCCGCGCGAGTTCATTAGTATTTCTCGTTTTAACGGACAAAGTTCCGTCCCCTTCCCCCAGAAATTCTGGCTGACGAGAAACGCTGACGGATTTCGAGTGATCGGATGAAACGAATTCTAAAATTGAAATTGATTGGATTTCGCCTTGAGTGTTCTATGTTTGAAATGTTTAGTTGGGTATAGTTTGTACAGGTAAACTAAGGGACTAGGCACTTTTTGTGAGAATGAGAAAAGCCGTCAAGCTTAAGAAACTATGCACATTTATTCAGATCCTTTTAGCTTATGTCCACAGAAAACAACGGTTTTATTTGAAAGCTGAACGAACAGACGTTGAAAACTGAACGGACGCGTACGTGTCTTCATACAAAAACACTGTTTCCTATGGACATATGCTGAATAGAGCTGAATAAAACGCGTAGTCCCTGAATTTATTTAATTATTATTTATTTATTTTATTTATTTATTATTTATATAAGGAAAATGGAAAGTGTAAAAAACTTGTTAGTTATAACATCGCGACTGCAGCTAACAACTTCGAAACGGCAGAACCGATTTTGACGAAACATGTTTAAAAACTGTCAAATAAAAAAACCGCATGCAATGCAAATCTGTCTCTGTGCCAGAGACAAATACACACAATAGCGATCAAACTTTAACATCCCCTTTTTGCATCAGAAGCTAAAAAAGCAGTGTAAAATTATAAAAAGATTTGACTACACACGTCATCAAAAATATCACTCCGATTCCTACATCAATACAACTCTAGCCAAGAAAATAGAGCATCCAATTTCGCCTACCTATTAGTTATTTATCCGACTAGGGACTATTTAGTTCATTTTCCGGTGTCGCCCTCGATGTCTCGGGCCTTCTCTCGGAGGGCCACTTAAGCGTATGACACGCCTCTCGAGCGATTCCGTGACATCTGGCCGTAGTGACCGCTTTCTGGAGTTAAGGGGACCGCCCAAGCATTTATCGTATTAGATGTTGTAGGTAGAAACTGGCTGGTTTAGATAGGTTTAATCTTCTTCTCGGTTCTGTAGTCTAGGTTTAGCTGTGTTTGATCAGCAAAAAACTTTTGTACTACTTCTATGAGAAAAAAAACTGAGTTCTTACCCAACTAGCAAAAACTAGTCTCACAACAATTTCTAGACTACTGTTTTTTGCTCTTACATCATTCCTATATAATGATATAAGCCTGGGTTTGGGCACCAATTATAAGCATATTTAGTTTTATATCGTTCTAATATCGGTCTAATTGAATGCTGTTTGCACCTTGTTCTTTAGTAGATAAGGTTCAGTTTGCTTTGTAAGGATGTGGTTTAACTTAAAGAGGTGTTGCTTCTAACGAGTTTATTTTGATACTACTTAGCTACTTGTACTGACACAGTTTAAAGAATAGATTTTTACACACATACATACACATACGTACACACATGCATACAGCTCATTATTGTTGAAATGGTTCGAACATGCCGCCCACCAAAGGGCTCATAAAGACCTTTACATTTACAAACATGAACATAACAAGATAACTAATAAATTAATTTAGGTTTCATCACCAAGCATCTAAGCACAAGTCATAAATACTGCGAGAAATTCAAATGATATACATAAACAATGTTATGAATTAACATAGATTCATTACATATTGGAACATTAATCATGAATATTAATTATCAATATCTATTGGCAAAGGACAGAGCTTATTAAAACTTCGCTTAACTATAGTGTCACCACTCTTAACACTGTACACTCTAGTGACTCCATCGTCACCTGGATGCTTAGCAACAATGCGACCTAACGCCCATTTGCCTGGTGGGAGCTGATCATTTTTGATGATAACAATTTTGCCGACATCAAACTCCTTGCATTTTTTCAGCCATTTGGGTCTCTGTTGTAGGCTGGTTAGGTATTCTGATTGCCATTTACGCCAGAAATCTCCCATCAACTTCTGCATGTGCCTCCAGCGTGACAGGTGACTGATTGGAATGTCTTGAAGATCAGGTTGTGGTGTAGTTATTGGTGTTTCACCAATCAAAAAATGACCTGGTGTTAAGGGTGTCAGGTTATCAGCGTCTTCGTCATCTATTGGGCTTAGCGGCCGAGAGTTTAGGCACGCTTCGATTTGACAAAGCAGGGTACTCATTTCTTCATACGTTAGATGATGGGTCAGAATCCTTTTCATGTGGTGTTTCATGGACTTCACGCCCGCCTCCCACAAGCCACCAACATGAGGGCTATAAGCGGGGATGAAGTGCCACTGCGTTCCATCCTGTGCAAGAGACTCTGCTATTGAGCCTTCAAGTTCAAATTTTGCCTCCTTCCAAGCTGCTGCCAGTTCTTTATTAGCACCCACAAAATTACGCCCTTGATCACTCCACATCTGTGAGCATCTTCCACGTCTGGCGACGAACCTTTTGAAGGCACCAATAAATGATTCGGTTGTGAGATCGCCGACCAATTCGAGGTGAATGGCTTTAGTGGACATGCAAACAAATACTGCGACGTAAGCTTTGTTTGTTCTTACTCCTCGACCTTTGGATGCTAAAACTTGATAGGGTCCGGCGAAATCCACCCCACTGTTCAGAAAGGGTTTAGCTGGAGTTACCCTAACCTTAGGTAAGTCTCCCATGAGTTGGTTTTTGGTTGCAGCGCTGTGTTTCGAACATATTAAACATTTGCGGATTCTAAACTTGATCATACTTTTTGCTTTGATCAACCAAAATTTTGTTCTTACGTAGGCCATCATCATTTGTACCCCTCCATGTAATGACTTCAGGTGAGCATCTTTCACGATGAGTATTGACAAGTTGCTGTGATTATCCAATATAATCGGACTTTTAGTTTCTTCAGATATATTTGCATGGCGCAACCTGCCGCCCACCCTGAGAATATTTTCATTGTCCAGGTATGGTTTTAATAATTTTAATTTGCTATTTCCCTTTACTTCCTTTCCTTTGCTTAAACTCAAGATTTCTTCATAAAATGCATCTCTTTGAGAAATTTTAATGCAGGCTTTCAGTGCTTCTTCTAGTTCTTGAGTGGTTATGACTGTATCCTTGTTTTCTAACTTCTTCCCTTTGAGAAATCTTCTGCAATAACTTATTGATTTTAGAAGTTCTTCTAGGCGATTAAATTGATCAAACTGTTTGTCTAGGCTTTCTTCCTTTTCTTCTAGTTTAAAGTTTGTTTGTATTACTTCTCTTCTTTCTAAACTTGTCATTAGGTCATTTGGTCTATTGAATGTTATTGTTTTCTGTCTAAGCCATTCTGGGCCCTTCCACCACTGCTCATCCTCCTTCAACTCCAGAATATGTTCTCCTCGTGACGCAACATCAGCAGGATTGTCGTTTGTTTGTACATGAAACCAATTGGATCCTGTATTATCCAATATTTCAACAACCCGATTTCTCACAAAGGTTTGCCATCTTGTTGGGTCTCCCAGTAGCCAAGAAAGCACTATTGTGGAGTCACTCCATGCGAATATTTTGTCATCAGGTATTCTCAATGCTGTTTTAATTTGTTTGAGCAGTCTAGATAAGAGAAGGGCACCGCACAACTCTAATCGTGGAAGAGACAGTGGTTTTACAGGTGCTACTCGCGTCTTTGCAGCTATTATCCGTGTTTGGATATCTTCATTTTCTTCTTGCACTCTGACATATGCAACAGCTGCGTATGCTTTGGTAGAGGCATCGCAAAAACCGTGAACTTCTATGGTAGTTGCCTTATGGTTTGTGATTCCCAGCCATCTTTGTACTTCAATTTCATTAACATCTTGAAGACTATCTCTTAGTGCAGTCCAGTCTTGCTTGATATCAGCGTCTACTTCTTCATCCCAGCTTATTCCTTGCAACCACAGCCTCTGGATCAATAGCTTTGTTGGTAGCATAGCTGGAGCTAACCAACCCAATGGATCAAATAGCCGTTGCACGTCGGCGAGGATCGTGCGTTTGGTAATCTGGTTACTCGCAGTTGGCAAGGTTAGATTGTACTGAAACATGTCTCTGCCCATGTTCCAGCGTAGGCCCAAGGCAGTGATGGTGCCATGGATGGAAATGTCTAGACTGGCGTGCGTTGTTCGTTTTGCAGGATCAAATTGTCTTAAGAAGTCAATGTCATTTGAGCACCATTTCTGTAGTGTGAACCCTCCCTTCTGTAGTATAGCTTCTACGTTCTTTGCTACGTGTATTGCATTTTCTACATCGTCATTTGAAGCCATCAAGTCGTCGACGTAGAAGTCTTCTTTAATCATTTTAGCAGCATCAGGGCATACGGTTCCTTCATCATCTGAGATTTGATGTAAAGTCCGGACAGCTAAGTATGGAGCGGATGCTGTACCGAACGTGACGCGTGTGAGTCTGTAGTCTTTGACTGGTTGCTTAGGGTCACTCCTCCATACTATTCTTTGCAGGTCTCTGTCTTCTTTCGTCACTAAGACCATTCGATACATGCGTTGTATGTCCGCTACAAAACAAATCTTCTTCATACGCCATCTCATGATGAGGGTCCTCATATCAGTTTGTAGCTGGGGTCCAACTAGAAGTTCGTCATTTAAAGAAACATCATTGTTTCCCTTTTGCGATGCGTTAAAAACTATTCTGACCTTTGTAGTTTCTTTATCTTCTTTTACCACTGCATGATGTGGCAGGTAGAAACTTTCATTGTTTATGTCCTCTTGTGGGACCTCTTCCATATGGTTCATGTTGATGTATTCATCCATGACCTTTGCATATTCTGTTTTTAGTGTAGGATTCTTCTCTAGTCTTTTCTCTAATTGATTAAGTCTCTTCATAGCTATTTCTCTTGTTCCTCCTTGTGTTGATAACAGCTTGTCGGTTTTTGTTGGTAGTTTGACGATGTATCGTCCATCTTCTGTTCTTGTGTGAGTGGATTGGTAGATTTGTTCACATCTTCTTTCTTCTTGTGTTAGTGTAGTCTTGGCTTCAGTATCCAACTCCCACATTGATTTTAACATCTTGTCTAAGTCAAGGCTATGGTGCATCACAATGACTTCATTGGTAGTTCCATGTTCGTTTATGTTTCCAAACAAGATCCACCCTAGGCTGGTATTTTGAGCACATGGAGAACCTGGGGGACCTTTGATGATATCGCTTCTTAGTATTTGGGCACATACTTCTACACCTAGTAGCAGATCTACTCTTCCTTGTTTATTAAAGCCTGGGTCGGCTAATAATAAACCTTCCAAATGAGACCAGGTGTTGGTTGGAATGGTTTGTGATGGTAATTGCGTGGTTATGCGTGTTGACATAATATAAGCCTTCACTCTTAACTTGAAACTGTTGTCGTATCTTGATTGCAGCTTGATATAGGCAGCTTGTTTGACAGCAGTTGTGGTCGAGCCAACTCCGTTAACTGTTGCGTGTGCAGGTATTCTCTTGAGTCGTAGCAGTTGAGCAGCTCTCTCGCTAATGAATGTGGCCTGTGAGCCCTGGTCAATGAGCGCGCGCAGAACTGTCACTCGCCCTGATTCATCACAAACTGGCACAAGTGCTGTGGCCAATAGTGCTGTACATGTGCTGGCGGTGAAGTGCGATGCAAGCTCAACTTCTTCATTAGCTTCCTTTGGTTTGCTTTGTTCTTCACTTTGTTGTTGCTTGTTATCTGATTGATTGTTGGTACTTGTTCGTGCATGTTGATGAACAAGAGAATGGTGGCGCTTGTGGCATATGCGGCAGGACATGTTCAACCGACACTTCTTAGCTGAATGTCCTGGCGCTAAACAATTGAAACATAGCTGGTACTTCTTCACATATTCACACCTCTCAGTTGGTTCCATTTTGTTAAAATCTTTACAATGACATAGCGTATGATTATCCTTACAAAGTAGGCAACTTCTTTGTTTAGTGGTAGAAGGTACTGTAGAAGAATGGACTGTATATTCTTTACCTCTTGATGGTTTCTCTCTTGACGGCGGAGCAATCAGTTCTAGTGTGCGAAATGTGGTTTGTAGGAACCTCACAAGTTCTTCCCATTTCGGTAATTCTTCTAAATTATCTTTGTACGCAAACTGTTCCCATTCTCGGTGTGAATCTGGGTCCAGCTTTTGCACCGTCACAAATATAATGAACGGATCCCAAGAATCAGTTGACACGTTGAGGTTTCTTAGACTATTAATACACTCACTTGTTGTGTCTAACAATGCCTTTATATTGTTAGCAGATTGAGTAGTAATCTTCTTCTGCATCACCAATTTCCGAATGAGTGAATTCACTATAATCCGTCGATTACCGTACCTATCTCGCAATAAGTTCCAAGCTTGCTCGTAATTACTTTCTGTTATTTGTATGTGCTTTAATAATGTTTCTGCTTCTCCTGTGATGCTACTTTTCAAGTAATGAAGCTTTTGAACCTTGGACAACGTGGAGTTGTTATGCACTAACGATGTGAAAAGATCTCGGAACGTGGTCCAGTCTTCATAATGTCCCGAAAAGGTAGGTAACTGTATTTGAGGCAGTTTAAGATTTCCTTCATAATGCGTGCCGGTATTGTATGCAATGTCACTTAATCTCGGGTTTTGGTTAACCGATAAAAGGTCCTTCAAATCACCTTGCAAACATAAGTACAAATCTTCAATAACAAAGTAGTCTTCATTTGCGAAATACGGAACGTCGTTCTTCTTTTCCTTAGGTATCACTTTTAATAAGTTATGATGCGCCGTGCTAAACTTCTTCCAATATTCTTCAATGGATTGTAAACGTGTCTCGATGTATCCTTTTGTAAGTCTTTGTTTCGGACATTTCTTGAGGTTAGTTTGCGCCTTTTGCAGCAATAACGCAATATCTTCCAACTCTGTCAGCAATTGTTCCACTGCAGTAGACATTTTTCCGAAAAAAGATGCAATATAGGTCACGTATTTACTGAGATAATCCAATCGTAATATTCGGTAGCAGTCGTGTTAATTACTTTGTTCTTAATATTGGCACAAATCACTCATAGAAAACGAGTTCCTTATTTATTGAATGCGGTTCTATTGTATTCGCACTATTCACTAGACCACCCAAGTAGATTATTTATCCGGTTCGAAATTCGACCATGTTCTTTAGTAGATAAGGTTCAGTTTGCTTTGTAAGGATGTGGTTTAACTTAAAGAGGTGTTGCTTCTAACGAGTTTATTTTGATACTACTTAGCTACTTGTACTGACACAGATACTTGTACTGACAGAATAGATTTTTACACACATACATACACATACGTACACACATGCATACAGCTCATTATTGTTGAAATGGTTCGAACACACCTTATGAAATCTATCCAAAATTAATTTAAGCCGACTTAGGCTAATATTGCTTTTAAGTAAGTATCTTGTAAGCCTGCATAGGCTAATATTGGTCTAAGGTTAGAATATTTTGAGAATTTTACGTCAGATCCAACTCAAAAGTTAGTGTGAGTGTAATTGGTGTGAAATTAAATGAAATTATAATAAAGTTCGTAAAGTTAATGTTTATAAGTGCCGTACGGCACTTTAGTATAAAAGTAAAGGTAGTTTTATGGTAAGTAATCGTATTGGAATTTATTATTTACTGTTAATTAGACCTGGTTTTACGCTTCAAAATTCATGCGCCCTGTTAAATAAGGTATTTGCTGTTCTTGTTTAATTATTTTATTTGTTAATTTGTATTGAGAGTGTCGCCATTACTATAGCTGCATTTTACAAGCGCGCTATTAGACTAATGTAAGATTGTTTACTCTATTTTAAGCATTCGGCATACTAAAGATAAATCGCCATATTGGAATAAGTTAGGGTGCCTTGCAATTATAACATTCATTGTACTTTTTAACAACTCTCCTCCTGTAGCCACCAGTTTTCTTAAATCTTTTCCAGTTTTTGTAATCCATTAAATATCGCCAGCAAAACTACTCTTAAATCTATTAAAATTAGTTATTCCCAAAATCGATCTAAGATCAAACGCTCTTATATGGGTCTTGTCTTTTGTATTGTAAAAATGTTGATTCATGATCTCTCTAATATCATACTCATCCAGTGCTATTGGTTTTATATTAGTTTCAATTAAGATTAGAAATGCACTTACTCACAGTACTCTTATGCTATGCTGATATTAGTCTGACATCTTACAATAGCATTTAACAAGTCTAATATAAAATCAAACGAGCTTAGAAAATAACCATGTAAGAGCAAGATTTTTTCAAGTGCAACTAGTTTTAGTAAATCCTCTTATATATCAATATGAGACTTGGTTATGAGACTGAGCGTTCTTGAGGCCATACCGGCTTTTATAAAAGTAATATAGGATCGATGGTATGTTTAAAACAAATATTAGAGCGCTTTAAGCCTACCACTCTTAAAAAGTGCGAGTTCTGAGACTGTTTTGCTAGTTGGGTAGTTACTTCAGTGACTGTTGTTTCTAGGAATATAAGTTTTGAATCAGTATTGAAAACAGTATCGATTGACATCAAAAAATGTTTTTAAGTAAAATAGCCATTTTGTTGTTATCTGTATATTTTTTTGGAAATCTGTGAATGGTCATCAAAACTTCTCTAAAAATCTACCAAAACCGATTTGGTGTAACTAAAACGGAGGTAAACCATAAAAACCATTGGACACCTTTTTTCAAGATGGCGGCCGTAGAATAAAGGTAAATAATGTTAAATCAAAGTTTGTGGCACTGTAACAAACTTTGATTTAACATTATTCTGTTTTCTTTAATATCTAAAAAACCTCCTCCTTTTTTTTGAAGTCGGTTAAAAATTAAATTGATATTTATAACAAATGCACGTTCAGTTAAAAAAAATTCAATGTACTACTAGTAGTGTAGCTATGAACATTTTCATAACCACGCGTCTCTCAAAGAAAAAGCAATGAGGAAAAAATCTCAATTACGACCCCATTCACAGTTCCACGTGTTGTGTTTTAATTTCAATGAAAATTGAATTAAATAATTAGTCCTACAGCGGAGCGCGTTGAAATTGTAATCAAGTAACTTTTGTCTTTCGTTATTAATACAAACTCCCTGTGGCTTACACGTGGTTTCAAAACGTTTCGCGGTTTCTGGGTAAAAATAATTTAATTTAGAAAGTACACAGGGCCTTCGGTGTTAATTTTTGGGCTGTATTTAACTAAAAATTTGCCTCGTGGCGAGTTAAACCCATTTGATACTCAACAAATGACCGAAAAGGTATTTGTGTAAAGGCGCCCGCGCGTACTCCTTCCATAAAAGAGATTGTGGGTTCTAATCCGGGCAAGGACCAATAGGACTTTTACAATTCATATGTACTTTCTGAAGTTTATCTTGGACATCACTTACATTCCATGCCATGTCAAACTATTCTTCTTGGTTGCCATTTACTATTGGCATACAGGACCAACGGTCAACGGTCTATTCTCATAAAAAGAAGGCACAAGCAATGATGAAAAAAATGCCAAAGGAGATTGCTCAAAATAGCCTACGAATTGGCTGGCATGAAACCTTTACAGTAATTACTAATTTTTTTTATAAAGTGCATTACGACTATTACAATATAATGGACAGGTGCTAATTTCGAAAACATAACTCATTTTAGTTTCAATCTCCGGTGTCTGATATTTTTGTTTAATTTAAAGTTAGTAGTAGACTAAGGTATCGTAGCTCATGCAGCCTAGTATTACAATAAGTATGTATAGCGAAATTAAAAAACTCAATATTCTCAGTGCTTGATCTATGAATAAGGTTTTAATACGAATATATTAAAGCGACAGAAAGTGCTGTGTGAAATGAGCAAGCCATTTATTAAAATAAAAGATCAATTTATTAGTCTATTGTCTTCCGTCAATTGAATTGACAGATGCCAACATTTGACCAGGTTCTACTCTTAAGGCCATTCATTAAGAGTTGAAGTTGGGTAATCCTGTTGTTTGTGCTCGTTTGAATTTTATTATTATTCCTTTCCGATTTTAAGTAACAACTTGGAATATATAATATTAATCTTGAAATATCGACCCCTAGCTGTGATTGACTGATTTACGGACCTACTAAGAACGACCTGGCATGTCGGTGGGTGTCAAGAGGTTAAACGGACTTTGCGGATTTAACATGGAATCCCAAAATGATTCTATATTTTGTGTAAACTGCGGATCAGCTTCTGACTCCATGTTACTAGAAGGTGAGCAAATTCTTTATTGTATACAACAGTGGACTGCTTCTCGATTGGTTAGTAAAACCTCTCTTTTTCTCGAGTCTCGAGAAATGCTGACGATTCGTAAACTTATTTATCAAATCACCCTGCATCACTCCAGCTTAGTGTGGATCAAGAAGTTTATGTTAAAGATGATAGGTAGTGTCGTATCCATGGTGACAATTAAACAAAGTAAAAAATAATGTCATATCTTGTGTTGTTTTAAATAAAAGTATTTTCTGGTTAAAACGATATATATTGGTGCCGATTCTCTTGTGCACAAACTATCGTAAATTTAAGTTAAATGCATCTTTCTCTTTCCGTTTAATTAAGAAAAGGACAGAAGATCAAATATTAGTTGGCTTCTCTTCTGCCGGTCGTTTTGTGTTGCCACCGACTTCCGAAATAGTTATTTTTTTGCTTTTAGTTTTTGAAGTCGGTTCCCTTTTTTTGAAAAAAGCTTTTTTTATTGCGTTGTATTAGAAACTTGGCTTTTTCATTGCTTTGAGAGGTAGCAGATCTGAGTATGTTTTATTAATTTCAGCTTGATTCTGAAAAAATAAGGGTCTTGACAGACGGATTGATGGACAACAAAGTGATCCTATAAGGGGTTTTTACCTTCCGAGGTACGGAACCCTAAAAATAAAAAAAATAAAACTGTGTTTTTAGTTTTGTTTTTCACAAAACCTAACTGGTTTAATATTTCACCGTAGTCAAACATAAAAAGAGACAAAGAGTTACCGGGCTTGCCCAATGTAGTTTGGAAGTTAGTGATGTGGTAGCCCCGAGTATCAAAAAGTACACAAAGTCGTTAGTGTTACGCCTGCAGGCATAGGCAAAATTCGTCCGTTGGTTTTTCCGTGTACACTACAAAACAAACTCGCGTACTGTTCGCAAAATGCAGGAGACATTGATCAAATTGCTAGAAACTAAAATGACCAAAGGGACCTTGCATGCCAACTTTTACTAAGGCCGAAATAAATAAACGCTGCTTTAGTGGTTGAGCTAAGTGTATCGTGTTGTCACCGTTGCACAACTGTCAAACTTCATTGCCAAGACAAAGAGAAAGAGAATAGCGAAGTAAACCAGGCCACACACCAGCGCAACATGCAACACGCATCAAAAATTTACCTCGCCTCAATTGTTGCGCCGCAATTGTTTCCTAAAAATATATTGAAGCAAATTTTTTTTAGTGTTTGGTGTGAATTAAAACCCTCTCATGTTCTTTCTCTATTAACTATTCCGCAACCCCGGCAGGCATTGGCCTTACCGCTCGTCACTCGCTCACCTCTCGCAGTTCAGCTCGCTGAGGCTGTATCTTTTTAGGCGAAAGCTTAAAACTGAGACTTTTAACGACTGCGCTGAGGGCACCCCCTGTGGTGTCCGGATCTCGACTTAAGAAGTCGTTGCTGGGCAGCAAAGGGGCAGGCTGGATCGGTCTTTGATTACTTGGGGTCGGCGCAACAAGTTTTTTTCTGCCATATAAAACTGCCACCCGTCATGCTATCACTTACTCCTTTCTCCTTAATATAATTTTTCATGCATTCTTGACACAATTCATGCATTTTTTCTTCGGTCTTCCTCTCCTCTTCTAACCCTTTACATGCCCATACCACGACAAACGGTTTCCTTTCAACTTATCTTTGACTGGTGCCACTTTTCTTTTGCGCGCTAACATAAATATATCGCGTTGCAAATGTGACGCCACATTTATCGAGATGCGAATGGTTGGCCGATTTGCCGCCTGCTTATCTCTAGCCTAAAAATCGTTAAAATAACCACCGAAAAATTTGCTCTATAGTGTCAATTATGTATAATCATCCCCGCAGAAAACTCAAGACCTGAATATTTCAAGAATAAGATCCTCATTCTTATACATGACCGCCATTTAAAGTCACAATGAAGACGAGACACCGAGATAGGACCCTAATTGGGTCCATCAAAACCGTTGTCCTACTTTGTATCGCGTCGATTATCATAAACCCCAAACCGACTAAGTTTTTATGTTGACCTAAAAGTAGAATTATGTAAAAATTACAGCTATTTTGTTATGGAAATTAGTCGTCAAAGTTTTATTAGCTTTTTTTGCTAATTCTATAAACCTGAAGACTATTGTTGTGCTAGTAATTGGTTAAACAACCTTTTCTATGGATTTGCTTTACATTTTTTTTTTTGAGGATGGGGAATCATCAAATGACTTCTCCCGCCTTGGGTGGAGGCAAAAGGGAGTGTCAGCTTTTTACTGACTAAAACCAACTCATGTTCCTTCGGTTGCCCTTTACGTTCCAGGGCTGTGGTAACTATTAAAACTCCGCAAACCCTGTTTTACATCATTGGATGGCACTCAAACTTCTCGTTTATTATGGATGCGTTTAGAAACATAAGCGTGCATACGAAAAATTAATAAAAATAATTAAAACCCCTGACTCGAAGATTTATCTCAACTGCAGCTAACAAAAGAGTTGATAACTTTGAAACGGCTAAACCATCAGATGAAACATATATGTATAAAAAGACAAAACCAATTTAAGATCTACACACCACAGACAGACACAAAGACACACACACAATATAGCGGTCAAGCTTATAACATCTCTCTTTTTGGGTCGGGGTTAAAAAGACATACATCCTTGTCTTCGTATTATTCAAAGATAGGGAAAAACGACTTGCAAGTCAGTCGTGGAAATGGATCACTTCTAGCTGACACGTAAGAAATGTAGTTTTGCCGTGTGGGCCAATCGATCTATCAATTTAAATAGTTTAGGGATATTTTGCGGCATTGGGCGTTTTTATTTATTAATACTGCTTGCATGAATGTACAAAACAATAGCGTGCTTAAGGATCCAAATTTTAAGAACACGGAGAGATAATAAAAAAGTTTTAGTGTCCTGCGACTTTGCCCGTCCATTGTCATACAAATTTTTTATCGCCTATTTACCCCGTGATAGATAATCACGGGATAATTGTGTTTATCTATTGGTTAGTATATAAGTTTCGTAAAGGTGCGTACGGATAGCGCGTTCCTGTGTTACGCGTAGTTGGAAAACACTGTCCACGCGTATATTGGATACGCGTACAGCTCCTGTACGGACCACCGCGAACCTGTACGCGAGGTCAATCGATTCAGAGCGCTCCGCGAGTCCCACAAGACCCGGTGAAATTCATAAAGTTGAATCATTCTGATAATATTTTCATTATTAAAATTCGAAGAACACGCGTGCTTATTCATTTTGCCGTCCAAATGTAGCGTAGCCGGCCCCGTGCGTCCTCTTTGACGCGCGACAAAAAACCGACTGATGATCGGCTCGCGCTCGAGTTGGCTCGCGCGGCACGCGTACCCCAAGAGTGAACGCGTAGCTGCAGGTATGAACTAGGCGTTCCGGATACGCGTAAACTGAGTACGCGTACCAGGGTACGCGCAATCCGTACGCAGCTTAAGAAATCATAAATCACACAGAAAAAAAGAGGTATCATTAATTTAAGTTTACTAAATTACTAATCACACAAGAAATGAAACCACATCTTTTATCGATCATTGAAATTTTAGGAAGCATTTACCTTTTATTTCAATACGACAAATACAAGAAGATACTTTTCACAATATGAGACACCACAAACATTCTGCAAACCGACTAAACAAAACACAAATCATTTTCTTCCCAAACACGCATAAAATATAATCTCAGACACCCAAAGCAGCCTGAAACGCTTCATATAAAACAAAAAGAAATCCCAAGGACCTCTAATTGAGCCCCCTTGTGCTGGTGTCCCAGATTTATTCGCCAATTATCATTATTTATGTTCACTGTTTCCATATACGCAACTGTTGGAGTTTTTTGGCAGTCGTTTTGGTAAACAATGGTAAAAAATCGGTTAAGTCGAGGCGAATTGGCATAAGGGTTCCCCTTTACAATACTAAGATCATGTTGGAGAAAAAACCTCCTTCATTCCTTTATTTCCTTTAATTTTTAACTTGGTTTTAAATAACGTACTAGTTTTTATCCGCGGCTTCGTCCACGTGGAGTAATAGTTCCCGTTCCCGGGGGATTTCCGGGATAAAAACCATCCTACGTCCTTTCTCAGGTCCCAGACTATATCTGTACCAAAAATTCAAATCGGTTCAGTGGTTTAGGCGTGAAGAAGAGAAAGACAGACACACAAAGTTACTTTCACATTTATAATATTAAGTATGGATCAACTCTCTTTCTATTACGGTTCATGAAATTACAACAACTGACTGACTATCTGAAGACGGGATGCTAAGACGTTTAGCAACAGTGTCCTTTTATCGCAAAACGCTTACGGAACCCTAAAAAACAGAGACAGGTTTAGATGCCCTAGATATCTATGATTGGGTTGAACTTTGAAAAGACGCTGTTGGGCAGAAAGTGCTTGCGCGGTGAATATAAGAGCGTTCCTCCGCACGATAGGTCAGGCTAGAAAAACCGTGGTGATTTGAAAAAAAAATGTACAGGATAGGTCACTGAATCACAGAATCTCAGGGCGTGAGGATTAAAAACTGATCAATGTGGTCCGGTAGATGTAAGTTGACCACTTAACTTGCTTGTCGAAAGGCCGGTGCAAAAAGAGGGCTGAGTCTGGGTCCGCCGCGGCTTAAACAGGCACCCGAAGTCCGGGGTACGGAGAGAGGTGGCCGGCGCAGAAGTGGTTGGCCGTCATGACAGAGTCTTGCACACCCACCCGTCTTGCCCACAGGATAGAGAGATAGTCCACGAGAATTATTTATCCACATAAAAAATAAAAAAAGGCAGAAAGTGCTAGTGGTATTTGTGGTAGTATGTTTCCGGATGAGCTTATTCACAAGAGCTCTGCTACTCGTTGTCTGCTTGCGTCACGTAAAAAATACAATGTTTTTTATTATGTAATTATACTTATTTATTCGGATTTCATATTTTTTAAATTGTATTAAAAAAAGATATTCCTATCCATTAGTAAGTCAATGGCCGTTCAAAACAGAGCAAGAACCATAGCGGCTTTTTCAATTCATGGGTAATTAATTTCTAAATTAGAAAGAAAAGCTAGAGCATGCAAGAAAATCTGGGTCTTTGCTGTCATTTATAAATATTTGATAGTAGTTATAAATTGGTAGATGCCAAAAATTTTGACCTACAGTCAAACTTAGCGTTTATTAAGGAAAAGTTTGGGATTAAAAAAAAAACAATATAGAAGAACTAACAAAAACTGTACTCAAAGACTAAGTTTAAAATGGACCTTCTGACTTTCGTTTTCACCTCCAGATAATCAGCCACTTTTACTTACCTCATCTTAAAAAAAACCAACAAAAACTAAAGGTCTCGCCAAACCGGTGTTGCACTTAAAATATTAAACTCTGTAATCTCGGCCCCTCCATTACGAAATCTCGAGAGAATCGCGAAATTTTCAACAACAGACGTTAAATAAATGTTTTCTCAAACTCCGTGAAGTTTTACAACTTCATGTCGACAGGATTGACGCATTACATTTTCATGTCAACACTCTGTCATCGGCATTGAATAAATATTTTACTTGAGGCCTGTAGAGCGTTGCTTGAGGCGCCGACAAATGCGTATATTTAGAGGCTTGCTTATGTAATTTTCTGTGTATTTACGGGTATTTATTTTTGTTATGGGTTCTGGGTGGTGTTGGGGTTGTTGACAGGCCTGTTAGTCTAGTGGCCCTCACTGGTAAGCTGGAGGTTGTGGGTTCGATTCCCACCCGCTACTTTATGTGTTGAAAATGATTGTTTGTTCGTTGTTATTTGGAGTGTGATTGTTGCCGATTCGATACTACAGTTCATCAGGCATGTTTGGCATAGTTTAAGTAGGAGATTTAAACGGTGTTGTGCATATAAATCCAACGTTAACTTACTGGCTTTTTTGTCCAAATAAAGTAAACTATTTGAATTTCATGTTGTTCAGCTTTTTCGTATTAAAAATATGTTTGCCAGAAAGGGCTAATGAAATGACGCATGAAAAGAGCGGTGACCACAGATTTAACTTCAGACAGGCCAAATTTAAAACATCTTGACGCAACAAATGACGCAATAATTGTATTGAAATATTAAATTCTCTCATAGAAAAGTCTCTTCGTTGCAAAAAAAGAGCTTGAAATATTTTCATATTCATAATAAATAAATATATTAAAAGGTTTTCATATTCAAAAACCATTGAAAGCATTCCTCTTCTGACGGCCATTTTCAGCTACTTTTACGAAACCAACAGAATATTTGCATGACTCTTATAAAAATTTAATTTATTCTGTTTACTCAACGACTGTAAAAACAATGACTCGCTCGCTGACACTGTAAAAATATGAAATTGTTTTTTGAACTTATGGCGACATTTTTATTTATTTAATGAATTTTATGCAAATCTGGGTGTCGGCTACTTACACGGGTCAAGTTACCTCGTTTTTTTTTTCGTTTTTAAAAGCAAACGCGAACCGAGATTTAAATGATTGTTTATTTTTTGGTAACATCGAGGGTGTTATATATTTATAAACATTGAAAGCAAGTACTTTAAGTAAGGAATATGCGCACAGTCGCAGTGGCAAGTTACGTCACAAATTAACCTTTTCGACGACCAAGCGACAGCCGGCTATCGGGCTGCTATTTTCTTTTTATTGTGACTCGAATCACGTGTTTGATGAATTATAGGGTCAAATAATAATGAAATATTACCTAGGTACTGTGTCCAGCTTACTGAATCAGTCAAATTTTTTGTTTTTGTATTTTTTACTCACACTTGAAATCAGGTTCAATATTACAAAAATCGACATTAACAATAATCGACAACGACATTGTTTGCCATTGAAAAAAATAGAAATCGTGTGTCCTTACGGAATTGGCTCGAACCCGCATTATTCATTGTAATGCGGGTGCGGGACAGACTGTTTGAAAATTACATACACTGCGTGCGGCTCGCAACTAACATGGCCGCTGGCCCGCACCAGCATCCGCTTGACAATGAAAGGACTAAAGGACCCTATCTCCCAATCGTAATTTCACATTAGTTTGACAGTGAATGAATATCACTCAGTCAAAGTATGTGCTATACTCCATTTATTTATCTTAAAACTAAACGTAACCCAGTATTCACCTGCCACCTTTACTTAATCCCATTAATAATGACACGCAAAACACATGTAACAAATTTCTTCCCCGCCAAAATCATTCAATGTTTCAGCATTACCCG
This sequence comes from Athetis lepigone, assembly GCA_033675125.1. Taxonomy (NCBI): domain Eukaryota; kingdom Metazoa; phylum Arthropoda; class Insecta; order Lepidoptera; family Noctuidae; genus Athetis; species Athetis lepigone. The sequence goes on from CM066237.1 coordinate 9,737,136, forward strand.
TTTAAATGGCGCGTAATCCATGGATTACTTACACAGCAATTACTTTTAATATCTCTCCGTGAACATTAGCGTGTGTGCCTAATAACCCTTTTCCGCTAAATTGACTTTTACGAGAGACGGTGTAACAGATGTTGGAAATCTCATGAGATCGTGAGTGTCAAGCGGAGTGGATTACTATAAGACGACTGATATCTTCGTATCCTTTGTAAGTCCCTTTTTTACTACTCGCTTCAAAGGAGAGGGTTCTGTTTACGGGCCTTTAAGTAAGTGTGTTTTCTGTAGATCTTGTGTGAGTTCGTAAAAGAATTGGGAAAGTATTTTGTCATTTTTTTACGAAAGACAATGAGGCTGAGATGGATGTAGGTATTTTCTGTCTCTCTCGTACTATTGTAGTTTGACGGATGTGCGACGGTGACAGGTTTACTGCTTAGCCAAAACACATGCTAAATTAATCTTTAGTAACGGATAACCTCGACAGACCTCGCCCTTTCTAATGATTATGGTCCCGATTTTGTACAGAAATCCCGTCCAAAATTAAACTGTCTTCTCGAATTTAATAATAATAATGATTTGGATAACTTTACAAATTTTTGTCTTCATAAGAATTCTTTCAAACTTCCTTAAATATTTGAAAAAAAAGAATGGTCTCACACAATTAGCAATTTATTTTTATTTTGTTTAAGCCAGAAGTTTGAAAATTTTTCAACAGTCTTACACACGCCTAGTCAAGCCGCAGTGCGCCGGGGGTTAACCACCCAATGGATTTTCTGCACAAGTGTATAAATTCATCTTTTTCAGTAAAAACGCCAGGAAAAAGCAGGCAGCACGTGCTTTTTAACAAACGCGACGAAGTTGTGCCGCCGCCACTGCATATATGAGCCTTTACAGGCAATCAAAAGCCTAAAAGTTTGACATTCATCCTTCAAAATGTATCTTACCACCTAGTCAGTTACCTAGGTCAGAAGCAAGTGCTCTATTTAATACAATGCTAGTTAGTTGAATCTTGTGAGAGTAGAAATCAAATGTAACATGGTCAGATAGGTAATGAAGTATTAACCTTTTAATGACCAAGCGACATCCGGCTGTCGTGCTATTGTCTTTCTATTGTGTCTTGGACACGGGTGTTCGAAGGATTAAACTTAGTAACTTGTATTTCCAATATAGTATCGAACGAAATAACACACGCTTTTTAAATATAGCATGTCCTTAACCTTCTGAGTTAATACTTCACGAAATCTATTACTGACTTGTTCTTTGGTAAAAGGAAAGTGAATTCGTTCATAGCACATTAAAGCTTAATTAAGGCAAAGATATTAATAGCACCCCATCTCTATTTCTTTTCACATAATGCCTTTAACTACAAGGCCGTTAACTCACATGATCAATTATAATTACAATTTATTAGTAAGTGATAAAGTTCATAATTATCTATCTTTGTGTCTAAGATAGATTATATTATGTTTTGCAAATAATAGAGGTAGGTCATTAGTGGTAGAAATGTTATGCTTTCATCTTTAGATCGGCTTGTTAGTGACCCTGACTGCAAAGCTGGAGGTCGTGGGTTTGATTTCCACCCAAGACAAACTTTGTGTGATGAGCATGATTGTTTGTTCTATGTAAATTATCTATCAAAATTTATAAATATATATATTTATAAATTTTGTAAGTTGTCTGGTTCTATAGCACAGGGCTGTCGTGATGGCCTAGTGGTTAAGGCGCCCGGCTCTCATACAAGAGGTCGCGGGTGCGAATCCGGGCAAGTACCAATGTGACTTTTTCAATTCATATGTACTTTCTAAAGTTTATCTTAGACATCACAGACATCGGTGAAGGAAAACATCGTGAGGAAACCTGGACTTGTAGTTAATATAAGTCCGAAATCGCCAACCCGTCTTGAGCAATCGTGGTGATCAATGCTCGTGCCTTCTCTGTATGAGAAGAGGCCTTTGCCCTGCAGTGGGACAGTTGTCTGGTTCTATAGCACAGGGCAGCCTAGTTTGGGATCAGATGACCGTGTGTAAATAAATTGTCCCAAGATATTTATTAATAAATTGATAAATATATATTTACTCACTTTTCCCATTTTCTCTAAAACAGCTTCTTGAGCTTACCAGCTTTCTACTTTAAGTACGTCAGCATATATCACACAACACTTACACCGCCAAACCACTAACTCTCGACACAAAAATTAATCTCGCCATAATTTTCACAATGCTCCCCAAGACAAAAGCCTGAGAGTGTTTTCTCATGCCACACACGACTTATATCGCACGATAAACAGGGTTACATTCTGTTGTTTACGGAGTAAGATAATAAAATGTCTGCTCTCTCATTATGTAGATTGCTATTCCATGTTTTCTGCACTCTCCCCTTATGGCGTCGATCATTGACTGTTGTTATGACAATACGAATAGTGATGTTAGATTGCGTTCGCTTTGCGATATTACTTCTGTTTAATACTGACTTTTGTTTAGATTAAGAAAATGTTGATACTGAAAACAGGTCTGCCCCCCTAGACAAGTGGCATTGTAGAATAGATAGCGAAAACGAATAGATTGTCAAATGTATGGACATTTCAAATTGTTTAGCGAAAGCTTATGTCATTTCCATACATTTGACCATTTGACAATCTATTCGTTTCCGCTATCTATTCTACAATGCCTCTTGTCTAGGCCCTCTGAAGACTATTACTATAAACTGATGTGGAATATACTGCAAAATAAAGTGGCGGTGTCCTGATCACATCTGTTGCAGAGACTACAATCGTTGGTTTAAGCGGTTATTCTGCAGTGGTGGAAACCATGTTTGTGTAGCTTTGAACGTCCTCCTGCCATATGGAGCGACATATTGCAAAGAGCATCTGGTAGTAACTTGATACATGTAGCCGAAGATAGAGTTAAAAAGCGCTCCTTGGGCCTATTCCAAGGGGCGCCTTGTCGGGATATATGCAGAGGTAGACGGATGCAGGCTGATGATTATTGTGCATATCTTTGTTTTTTTATCCCAACTATGTTATAGTCGGTTTCCAGTATAACCGAAACCATTTGAGGACCAGTGTTTTACAGGAAGCAACTACTGATAACCCCCCACAACTCAGTTACACACGGGTTTTTAACACTAATGATACCCTTCGGTTGGACGGACACTTAGAATAAAATGCAAAATCCCAAATGTGTTTTACATTTAGAATATTGAAGTTCCTGATCGGTTGACCAGTTGAATCGTTTCTCCGGGACTCGTCGAGCTTAATTGCTTCGGCGCTTTTCTGGCGGACTCCACTGTTGATTCTGGCTTTCAGGAGTTGCAGTGGTTGAGAATAGTGTGGTGGGATAGTCCCAATTAAAAAAAAAACAAAAAAAAAAGTTTTTGATCGATTTATCTTGACATTTTATCCAACAGCGACCTCTAGACAAGTAGCAGTATAGAATTATAGAGTTCAATACGATATGCCAAATTACTCAGCAATAGCTTATGTCAGACTCATACATTTAACAATCTATTCTACAATGCCGTCGTCTCAAGTTACTGCCCTCGTAACTGTTATTTTACACCAAGAGAGGCCGAACGGGCTACTAACTATGTTATTCTTTTTGTAAACCGACTCGAGTTCGAAGTGTCGGAAGAATTTCAAGGTTCAACACAAGTCTAAAACACTCTTCTTATTTAAATTCCCACTTCCAACTCCTGACCACCACAAACAGCTTCCTCCATCAGCAAATACGTTCCGTTCTTCACAGTATTAGACCACGGCCATACATAACGGAGCCTTTTAAATATTCACACCCCTAAAGCGCTGTAACGTTATACAAGGATGCACAGAAGGTTCATTTAATGCATTGGATGGAATTAATTATGTTTCACTAGCGGAGCAATTCTCAAATATGTCAGATAGATCGCAAGCTAATGACAATTTTTATAAGGGTTTTTATTTACTTTTTGTAACTAGTTTTTGAACGTTTTTTGATGACCGGTCCCGCCTCATTCACTATGTGCACACTTTTCCGAATAGATTCTGTTTTTGGCTTTCTACGAACAAAATGCCGAAAAGAAAATCCGAATTTTGTTTTACATAATACTAGCGAACATAATATTTTTTTCCTTTTAAAAACAGCGTCTCAAAAAATATTCAAATGACACTTCGAAAGGGAAGCTCTCGAACAAGAGTGATTTATTAATTCGTGCTTTAGATAAGAACCTAAGGTACAGTGAGCGACAGCGCCCTCTGATATGAATATTAACTTTTTTTGCTAAAGAGAAATGTTTACTTACAACAGTACATTCGTTATACATATAACGAATGGACTGTCTATAAGATTTAATTAAGTTTTAGTTTCTAATAAAGACTATGTGAAAATTCTCATGTGTTTTAAATGAAATAATTTTCAACGCAACGCTGATCAATAATTTTAAATCAATTCTCAGCACATTTCGACTTATTTTGTTACAGTAATAGTAACATAAAAAAGTTTTCTATAATTAATAATAATTGCTAGTTAGTAATAAAAACAAACAGGGTTGCAGAGATATGAAAATCGGTGGCTCCGTTTAAAACACTGGTATTCAGCTAGATCCGCACCGGGATTACGTATCTTGCAATAGCCGAGCGATCGCGATAATTTAGCAATATTTTCTGCTCAAACGTCAATTCAAAATATGTACGTCATGTCAAATAGCAATCTAGCGATAGTGCTGCCTCTATGGAGCAATCAGTTAACTAAAATATACATTCTTCGTTTGGTGGTTTCGTATTTAGTATGGTTTTTAAGAGCAAAGTTAAGTTTTTTTGTTAAAGGTGATATTTAATTAGTTCCAGCGATTGCTACTTTATCGTCATCGTAGCAATAAGTGCATTAGAACAATCAGCGAGCGCTTAGCAATCGGTTCATAAATAAAACTATTTTTTTTGACGATCGCGCGGTGATCGCGCGATTACTGCGCAAATATTGCTGCTTGCTGTTTCATAGGTAATAACCCCGCCGGTTAGGCTGGAAGCCGACCTCAATATAGTTGGAAAAACTTTAAGAAAAGATTTAAGTAAGTAAATATGGCAATCCACTTTCAATACCGAAGTCGTCAAACGTTTCCTTTCTAAATAAAAATCAGCCAAATGCGAGTCGGTCTAGTACACCGAAGGTTCTGTAAAATTTTGTAGTAATAGAAATCTTGTTACAGTCATTTAATTGTATTTTTTTTTTTAGATCCCACTGTTTTACGGTTTTCAGACTGTTTTCCACAAAAAAATTCCTGACCCGAGTATATGGTTTTAATGTTATTTCGATACCTCCACGTGTACCCGAGAAAACAGCCGTGGTGGGTTTTGACAGACAAACAGCCGCACATCAAAGTTCATAATATCCTATATGGTTTTCGTTTTGTTCCTCTTAAAGTACGGTACCCCAAAAACTAACACAACCCGCTCCAAACCGTCTCGATGCGGGCGAAAGCGAATCTAGACGAAATCCTCCGGCGAAGTTTCGTATAAAACCCGTGTTTCAAATTCCGTAAAGCATTTCCGAAGCGGAATTAAATCGGTAGCCGGCAATACATCAAAGGGATTGTCGTGATTAGCCTCCGTTTGAATAATAGCGAAATGTAACAGATTTATTAGGTAAGGACAATGCCAAAAGTTACTTCTTGGTTGGTGGAAGATAGAAAGATCTTGGTATTGTGGTAGTTATTTGTTTGGTGGGGGATTCTTTGTGGAGAAATTCTGCTGAGTGATGTTTTTAGGAAGTAATCTGTATAACTTAATCTTCATCTTTTATCCTTAAATACGCGGCCAATCACCGACAGGGTTTTGTTTTTAGTTTCTCAACTGAACACATTTCAAATTAAGGAATTATATTCAAGATACTTGGAAATATGTTGGACCAGCTTTACGAGATAATTTCAGTAAACAGTACAGTGTAACACAGTGTAACAACAGTAGATTTTGTCAAGTCTTATTTATTTCTTTCAGTAATTAATTGATTATTATTTCTTTTATTTTCTGTCAATAAAATCTCCATTTGGTTATTGCTGCTATGTCTGACAAATATCAGTACAAAATACCTCATTTTATGTACTAGTTCCACCCATTTTACCAAGAAGTAAACAAGGAAAAGATTGAAACTTTAACTTCAAAAACGGCACACTAACACACACACACCATAATATTGCAATGACACACTATCGTAAAACGTCATAGAGTATCAGGTGACGTAGAATCTAAGGTATATCACAAATAAAACTTATTTAAGTACTAGGAGCCTAGACATAAACCTGGACTTTCCTAGAATATAAAAAATGTGGACATTTCTATAATATTAATGCATTATGTTTTAATCTCATCTTGAGACCACTGACACGGACAATTAATCCCAAACTAGGCAAAATCCGTACTACGGTAACCAGACCAAACAAAAATTTCACCCGGACAAAGTATAAAAAATCATGCTCATCACACAAAGAATGTCTTGGGTCAAGCACTGGCCACGCCGGTCCACGACCAGCTTATCAGTTAGGGGCACTAACCACTAGAGTAATAGACCATACTTAAATAATTATAATTTACGAACGGCACAATGTTTTCAAACTCATATTAGGGTAAGTTCGCCTGTTCGCGTCCATAGACCAGTTCGCGTCCATTTTACGGATCTCCTTCAAAAAATCCTCGAAATTAAGAAAACTTACACACCAGTCAAACGAATAGTCATTTCCGGTAATACCTCAATGTATAAGAGACACGCACATAAGGTCAAAAGATCCGTGCGACAAACCAATCCTGTTTAAAAAAATATTTAGTCCCGGCTGTTTTACAAGGAAGCGCGAAAGCGCGGTTTTTTAGATAGAAAATAGTGTGCAGTGTTGCGTTCTATGATAAGTTTAATATTGTTTTATGTGAATTTTAGGATTAATAGCTGTTTCTAGACTTTGATAATGAAAAAAGGAATAATGTTAATCATGAATTTGCTTAGGTTTTTTACATTTAATGATTAAAATAAGGTGGACGCGAATTACTACATCGAATTTACAAAACTTCCACTTTGCGTCCGCAATGGACGCAAACTGTACCTACAGTAGATAGTAATAAATCTAATTGCGTCCACTAAGTATTTTAGTTAAATACAATTGTCTTCCCGTTCCCGGGGGTTTCCGGAATGAAAACTATCTATCCTATGTCTTTTTTCAGGTCCCAGACTATATCTGTACCAAATTTCATTCAAATCAGTTCAGTGGTTTAGGCGTGAAGGAGAGACAGACAGACAACCGGATTATTAATCAAGACTGATATTTAGCAAAAAGAACCGAACTGTTTACTGTTTATTGTAAAACGTGCAATCATTATTTATGTACTACTTACAATCAATGTTGAGATGAAATATATTTATTTTTGTAAAGTAATTTTTGAAAATAATGTTAATTTCTAGGGTTCCGTACTTCCGTTCCTAATAAAGGTAAAAACGGAACTCTTAATGATCACTTTGCTGTCCGTTCGTCCACCCGTCTGTCAAGACCCTTTTTCTCAGAAAGGCGTCGTGATATCAAGCTGAATTTAATATCATAAACATAGATCTGCTAACTCTCAAAGCAGTGAAAAAATCGAATTTCTAAACCAACGCAACAAAAATGTATGACTGTTTACTTTCCATTTATATTGCACATTGGCTTGTGTTTAAACACCGCCCAAAAAAGTACCAATTTTACTACCAAAAAGTTCTAAACGGTTACCAAAATGGATAAATGGTCACCAAATAACGCTTCTTAAAATATTATGAACTAAATCCAATTTGGTTTTTATATAAATTTGACTGAAAACTGAAACTTTATATGAATCACTAGTAGATCACGTTGTGTGGTCACAGTTCTAACCTAACCTAGCCTAACCTAACACAATTTGGTGATCATTAATCCATTTTGGTAGCCAAAAAGATTTTTTTGTTGATCATTTAAATTATATCCTTGCACATTTAGACATTTGCAAGGGAATCAAAACCTATAGGGTACTTCCAATTGACCTAGAATCATTAAATTTAGCAAGAAGCATTGTCATGTGGCATAAGTAAAGGAAAAGCTCCTAAAACCGTAAATTTAAATGTATTTTACAAAAATAAAATAATAACGGAACCCTCGTTGCACGAGTCCGACTCGCAAATGACCATTTTTTTTTTATAAATAAATAAAGTTTATTTTGTAATTCAGCTTTTTTTTACAAATTCTTAAAGATGTCACTCTTTTATTCCTTTTCTAAGTGGTTGGACGCAAAATGGTCCACGGGTGGACGCAATTTGGATTTTTTGGACGCAAACTGGGTAAAACGCCTATTTCTGAAACTTTTCTATTTAAAAAAAAATCACTAAAGGTTTCAAACAAAACTGCAAGTAAATCTTAAAATAGACTAATATAACTAACACATCACATATTTTTTTCATAAAAAATAGTTTTAGAATAATTTTATTATCGCCGTCAAAGTTGCCAACTGCACTAAATGGACGCGAACAGGCGAAATGACCCTATTTTGTCGTCAACACAAGCGTGCTTGATATTTTCAATGTGGTTAAAAAAATAGGTCAAAAGTATTGAGAGGGTTTGCAAATAAAAATATCGCGTATTTTCAGTGCGGTAACATTTTACGCGTATTTGGATATGTTATGAGTGGATTTGTGTACTCTTTCATGTTACGTATCTTAAGGATTATGGTTTGATGTTCTAAGAAATATTGTAAATAAATAGCTTCTCAGTGGGTGGCGCACTCAAGTTAAAAAACCAGGTCATATCAGAGTAATTTTTTAGTAAAATTTGTATAGATAATGGATCACGGACACGGAGGCAGATACGACTGCAGTATCCGAAAGCCTCTGTGATGGATTTGGTACATTGGTGCGAAAGACATTTGTGCGAAACGACACTGAGATCTGTCGCAATGTTCAGAAGAGTCCTTTACGGAAAAGACAATCCCTTTGCAAAGGACTCTTCTGAAAGACTGTAATAGTCTTTCGCAGGAATGTCATTTCCTCAAAGCATTTTCCTTTTATGAAAATAAATTCAAACGAAAAGATCGCGAAGAAGCCTATTCTCGCAAATGTACATTCGCGCATATGTCTTTACGTGCAAAGGAGAATGATCAAATCTAGCATCGCTATAAAATAAGACGGTATAGCCACAAAAATATACTCATAAATCATAACATATTATTTTAACTTTCCTAAAATAAATTCATGGAAATCTTTTGCGGGGTTAATATTTTATATTTAATAAGTTATTTATTCGACTTTGTTACATTCTTCCTTTAATGACGTACTTAAGTAAAAGCAGTGTTGCCAATTTCATAAACTTTCCCTTAATCAGTCTTAACTGATAGTATTCCCTTATATTATATTTTAAGAGCACACGTTGATGTCTAAAATAATTACGACTATAACATTTATTTGCGTTACCAACAATTTATATTTATTTAACATTTTTAAAATAATGTTATTTTAAAATTAGTATTTAGGTGTTTAAGTAATCACTTATGGTTGATTTTTATCAACTGTGGGTAGCACTGCCACGAAAATTCAAATGTTAACAGTCAAAATTGACATTTTAAGTCAAACAAAGCGACGAATGTTTTGATTGAAAATTGAGTTTATTTTGCGTTATTAGATAACGAATCATTACGTTGAGTTCGTGTCCAGCAGAGTCTTCCGATTGCTGCGCGATCAAGCTATCTTTTCAAAACTTTCGTACGTTGACGTTTTTACGACTTCGGATCCTTTCTCTCTTAGTGCAGTACCAACAATTTTGTAAAAAATGACACGCTGTGTGGACTGTGCTCTTGCTCTGAAACATCCTCTACCCCGTCGTCAACTGGGGGAGGCAACGGATGCAATGGTTACAATTCTACGATACTGGATTATTCCGGCAACGGTTAGTATCGTATTATACTATAGTATTGTATCTTGTACCGCTTTTCTCAAGACACGCTTTTTTGACGTTAGTGAAGGGGAAAATGAGTGCATTATTGTTATATATTATTAACAATATTATTTGTTATTATGGATAATACCAAAGATGGTCCAAGTCAATAGCACTATTTGTATTTTGTTGTACAGCTAACTGTAACAGCAGATAACGTAAAATACTAATTAAAAATCCTATTAGAATCATTTTCGACTTCCACGCGGACGAATTTTCTATTAAACTATGCTAAGATTAATAAATAATATGTAATAATATTTATTATATTTATTTTCAGATGTCAGAAGAACATCCTCTTCTCTCAGGAATGTTATATTATACTCGAATGAGCATCTCTAAACTGTTGAAGTGTAATGAGTGTTGAACGAGCTTATGGACAATGTGTGCTTTGTAGCACACATTGATTGAAGATCTGTTGAAAGAAATCAGTATTCTGAATAACCGACCTACTCTTTGACAATAATTCAGAAGTGCTTGTAAATAATCTAAGTGAAATAAATGCCTTTGACTTTTCCACACATTAATATTACAAATGCTTAATTACACGCATTGCAATATTGACTAGAATAAGATTTTGTCTGTTTACAATAATAAATTAGTTACGAATGGTTTTTACAAAAAAAACCCTTAGACCCTATCCAGAAAGGGCGAATTCGCCGCGATTCGACTCGCGCGAATTCACTCGCGCGTTGGCGAGATACTAGGCACCAATACATCGTGTCCAGAAGCATCGCGCGAATAATAAGCTCGCGCGTAATACGCGTGCAATTCGCCGGACTCTCGACTCGCGCGTGATTCGCGCGTAATGCGCGCGAGTCGAGATACTAGGGCCGCCTTGTTGCGTCCAGATTTCGCGCGAATTTCAGAGCGAGTGCACGGATAAAAGAGAAAGAGAAGGAAATACGACTCGAGCGTAGGTACGCTCTATACGCGTTGGCTCTGGACGCAACATTCGCGCGTGATACGCCCGAGCGAATCGCGGCGAATTCACCCTCCTGGACAGGGTCTTACAGTTTCTTCTTTTCCGACCGCCTATCCGTTCTTCCATCCGTCCGTCCTCCTCTTGCCACCTTGAGGCCCGAGTCACACCGAAATGTCAGCGGCCACCAGCGTCCCAAGAAACGCGAGGCGCGCGGCCGCTCGCGGCACCGCGGGCGACCATTCCGGTGTGACTCGGACCTAACGGTAAACCAAGCGATAGCCGGCTGTCGCACTTCTATTGTCTTTTAAGAAGTCTGCTGAATTTGCCGCGATTCTCTCGCGCGTGTCACGCGCGAATGTTGCGTCCAAAAAGAGCGTACTTACGCGCGAATTCCGTATCAAAATGTTGGCGTTCTATTTCCCTCTCTTTCTCTTTTATACGTGCACTCGCTCTGAAATTCGCGCGTTAACTGGACGCAACAAGGCGGCCCTAGTATCTCGACCCGCGCGCATTACGCGCGAATCACACGCGAGTCGAGAGTCCGGCGAATTGCACGCGAACTACGCGCGAGTTTATTATTCGCGCGATGCTTGTGGACGCGATGTATTGGTGCCTAGTATCTCGCCAACGCGCGAGTGAATTCGCTCGAATCGAATCGCGGCGAATTCGCCCTTTCTGGATAGAGTCTTACTGTGTCTCGGATCACGTGTATTCAAAGGATCTAGAAAGCTGAAACTCCACATATATGTGTATATGTATACTACAACGACAAACTAAACGGCCGACTCGAAAAACCTGAATAAAATCACATTGACAGTCAATATGATGAACTTAGGAGGAAAACTATAACGGCTTAGATCTTATTATTTTAGGAGTTATAGAGACCTAACTTGTAAAATAAACTTCGAAAACTTCGTACGAAAATGATGATTACATAAGTAAACATCATATTAAAAATAAATCATAACAAATAGGAAGTGGATAGGAAACCCTATTCTATGCGTTGCCTGTTTATTTTCTACTCTTTATGCCTATAAGCCACTTAGATTGGTATGACCTAATTACCATTTACTTGGGAACTTTCATTGGTTTGTTAAAACTATTCTGTTTTGTTAATATGAGAATATAAATCATAATATTGTTGTAACTAGTACTTTTTTGGTGGAAGTTATGATACGAAACTAACCTCAAAACTTGAACATATAAATCAAAATTCAACAAAAACCCCACAAAATAAGTAGATAATTTTTATTTCTTTGGAAAGTACGACCTCTCGCCGCTTTTATATCCAATTTACACTAAGATACCATTTTTTTCGATGCGCAACGGCGTCCTATACTGTGTTGGGCAATGTCCTTTCTTTCGCGCATGTGTCTTATTATTGCCTGTAAACGAAATCAAGTGCTCAAGTTCCCCTCTCCAGTGTAGTCGGGCTATGGAAGTGTTTAGGAAAAATGGCATATTCTTCAACGGTGAAAGTAAGTACTTAAATTGAAGTGCTTACAGAAACTTTTCCTTACCGTATGCCAGACGTGTTTAGCTGCTTTCGATAGGAGAATTTTTTACAGATATCCTTTATTTAAATTTTTGCAATTGAGCGCAGTTCCTGACAAAACCAATTAAAACCTTTCATAATCTATTTTTAGATTTGAGTTTTGAGTCTATTATCTCTTATTGGTGAACGTTATCTAATAAAGTCGTGATGGCTCAATGGGATCCGCTCTCATCCATTGGGTTATTGATTGGGGATCTTCAATTCATACGTACTTCTTAAATTTATCTGCGACATCACTGTCAACGCCTCCCTCTAAAGCTGTTGGTTAACAATTGTAAATTTTACAAGAAAAAAAAAGAAAAGCCAGAACGGTTAAGGAAAATATGATGATGCAAAATATTTTGTAACACATTTAACCTTTTACTTCGACGTCCAACAATTAATGTTTGACTAATTACAGTTAAATAGTGGCCGACCTAGCTCAATTAAAACAAAACAACACTAATAAAAACAAAATGCCAACAACCTCAAACAACAACATTAACAACAAAAACAATTTATCCTAATGAAAACGTGGTGCGGAAGTCGTTAAGCCAAGTTATAACTATTAAACTTTCGGGGAAAGATTGTTCTGTATCGGACGTCCGTTTGATTCCGGGTAGGGTTACCAGGCGTTTATCGTTGCATTTTTACAACGCAATTCTCATGTTTTTACTTTATGAACTTATGATAAAACTTTTTTATTCTTAATACACCCAACTAATTATTTTATTTCATAATAGTGTGATATAACAACTTTAAGCTTTTTCTAGCCTTGGAGAGTGTATTTGTTAAATCTATATGACAAAATAATTTTGCCTAGTCTGAGTAGCGGTAGAGATTTATATAATAATAATAATATAATAATAATAGATTTTTATTTGTTAGAAAATTGTTGTTACAAGTTGTTACATGCTATTTTACGTCCAAAATATTCTGCTGTTTCCAGCGCAGCGTACAAATTTTTCAGGCGTTTAAGATCAAATTATAAAAGTAGTACACAAACAAAGAGAAACATTATCTTATATCAAATACAATTTAACGGAGTATTAAATATGTCAGGAGTTATTAAATACAATGTCAAAGTACAGTACCCGGCAACAAATATTGCACATCGACCTTTGGAAAGAGATAATCGGCTAATTTCGGCTTCGCAGAGCGCTATCTCTCTCGCACGAAATACAAACAGTCCGGTATCTTTTAGGAGCTGTTAAAACAATTATGATTTGCTTTTTTTGATAATTGTTATTTGTATAAAATACACCAATTTTTCTATAGTGATGGCTTTAGGTTGGGGTAAAATAAAATAAAAAAAAACGTGTTCCCATTATGTTTTCGTATTTAATTATTTTGGAAAATTACAGCTGTAGTGTACATAATAAACAACATTAATCATATTGTTAAAATGAGACATTGTAATAAAAATAATAATAATTCTAATTCTCAATTACTTCCATTTCACTATCTGTGCTCTCAAAGAGATCAATATCACTGTCACTGTCAGCCGTATTTATCACTAGTCTATCAGTGTAATTGTCTAAACCGTGTTGAATGCTTCTATATTCATTCTCACATTTGATTCCATGATCGCAAACCTTTTTCCAATCTTCAGCCCCGATCATGTTTACTTTTTCAGTCAATAATGTTTTTACTGTAGTTAAATTCATACCCACATTTCTAGAGGCTACATAGCCTTTCAGTTGAGACCATATATTTTCTATTGGATTAAAATCCGGATGATATGGTGGCAATCGCAACACAGTGTGCCCATGTTCGGCAAGTACTTTGTCCACGGAAAACTCTGTATGCCTCTCCTTGTGCTGACATATAATAGCGTAAATCTGGGTTTTTGTTAATTTTGGATCTACTGGAATTTCGTGTCTGTTTAACCAGTGGATCATTTCCTGTTTAATGGTGTTTGAGTTGGGGGGTCTTTCAACATATTTGTTGTGATAGGGTGCGTTATCGATAACTAGAACAGAATCACTGGGTATATTTGGTATTAATTGATTAACCAGCCATTTTTCGTAGTTATCGTTATTCATTTCATTGTGATAGTCACCTGTAGTGTCCGTGGATTTATACGTTAAAAAGGCACCGGGTACAAAGCCTTTTTCATTACCCGCATGAACTATTATCAAATGTTGACCTTTTGAAATTGGCTTTTTTACTCCTTTTTTCTTGTCATCACTCCAAGATTTCCCTTAAGTGTGGGATGTATGTGTGTAAGACTCATCCATGTAGACGATATTTTTTCCTGATTCGCGAAATTTGCGTATTTTATCGAGGTATTCCATCCGTTTGAGACTTACATCGTGCTTTTCCATTAGAAGTTTTCGATTATCTTCCATTTTAGTGAACCGAAATCCCATCTCGTGAAGTATTTTTCTCAACGTCTTTTCAGACTCATTGTAATTAATAGCTTCAGATAATTTAGCTTTTAATGATTTTATTGTTGGCAGTTCATTAAATCGTAAGTGAAAATCATACACCATTCTTCGAACAACATCATAATCAAAATCGTCCATATGCAAACGAAATTGCTTTTTTGGTCTCCCTTTTTTTGGAGTGGTGAACTTTATTTCAGTAGAATGTGTTTCAGTACTGACTTCGTTTAATATATTGTTCAAAGTTCTTCTTGAAATTCCAGTGGCATTTGCAACTCGCTCTTGAATCTTCTTAAAATAACAACTTACACTTTCATCTTCATTTTTTTTAAATCTGTCACTTTCGGTTGCAAAATATTTATAAACATTGTAGATAATTTCGCGTGACTGACCTCGTAAAGGTTTCCCTCTTTTTCCTAAAGATGCCATTGTGCAATTTTAAATTATTTAAATTTGGGGGTGTTAACAACTCTTAATATATATTTTGAACTGGACGCGACCGCACTTTATCGCACTTGAACAACGACTGACAAACGTCACATAGGTAGTGTGCGACGCTCTACGAAGCCGAAATTAGCCGATTGTCTCTTTCCAAAGGTCGATGTGCAATATTTATTGCCGGGTACTGTAAGTTAAGTATAGTGTCAAGAGTCATCAAATAAAATGTCAAGGAATACAAAATAGGCCAGGAATGAGTAGATACAGTGTACAGAATTATTGCAATTTATATCCATAAGGTTAATATTACGTTTATTAAACCCTCCCGCATCACTGAACTAAAAGCAAGGTAGTATTTAAAACGTGAAACTGCTTGTTCAATCGTTTAAACTCACGAGCAGTTCAGTACTTCCGTAGTTCTGAATACTGGAAGGGTTTCCATATACGCTTAACCGAAACGTACGAAAAGCGCATAGGCTTTTTAGATGCGTGTCGGATCAAATTAGACGGTTTCCGACCTGTCAAACTTTGGTTATTTACCTAGTTACGCGGTAATTTTGTTTTAAAACATGACTCTGAAGAGTTTGTTTAAAATCGGATTAAAAATAGACAGATTTATGAGGAACTAGCTTTTGCCCGCGGTTTCGCTCGCGTTAAAAAGAGACAAAAAGTAGCCTATGTTACTCTCCATCCCTTCAACTATCTCCACTTAAAAAATCACGTCAATTCGTTGCTCCGTTTTGCCGTGAAAGAAAGACAAACATACAGACAGACAGACAGACACACTTTCCCATTTATAATATTAGTATGGATAGTGTAGCTATAATAATATATATACTATTATAGCTACACTTACATAAGTTATCTTATATAAGATCACGCTATGACCTATTGGAACCAAAAAGTGATCAAAGACTTAACGCGTGTGAAGCTTCGGGAGACAGAAGAAATTAAACTGATTTTTGGTGTCAATTTTATGATAAAGGATCTAAATATTTAAAAGATACAATCCCTTATTAAGTTAGTGTCAATTTTAATTGAAATAAATCCGGTTAACCTAGCTAGTCTCTCCAGCTTTCTGAACCTTGTTACCCTACCCGCTTGCCCTGTCTCAAATTCGAAATTGGAATTTATCGAAGAGATCATTTCCCGAGTTCCGTTTTTGAATGTCTTGGCGGAAGTTGTGGTTTGTATGGTCTTCTACAATTATTGTGGTCACGTGATAAATTTATTAGAGGTGGTCGCTGCGGTTTTGGCTAGAAACCGAAAATTTACTTTCTGACTAAACATCTTTCCAACTCTTGACAATTCAGATAAAGCTTTTAACAATTTTTTAAAAGAAAATAAAAGTAAATTCTCTCATTCATCAGCATGTCGCTCGATTTTTTTGTCCAACCAAGAAAGCTAAAGGCTCACGTATAATGTTAAGTTCTAACTTTTACTTCTACATAGATCATGCCGGCAAAAGCTATCAAAGTATAAATTCTGATAAAACGGTCGGAATCTCTATGAGAAAATGATGATAATGGTGCCGATGGCTGCCACAGCAAATAAAATTTAGTGCTAGGACACCATTGTCATAGTTTTATGTTATGGTGCGACTATATCTAAATATTACAATACACACTATACTCTAGACTTATTAGAATAAGGTTCATACTACGTTGCATCGAACACGCAAATAGTTTGCCAAATACGCTAACTAAATTCGTACCATTACAGGTAAAGAAAAAGAAGGTATGTAGACCAAACACGTGAATGATCTCGCACCTTAACAAATACAGAGTAAACAAGGTTTTGAACTATGATTGCAAAGTTGCAATTGCATGATACTGCAACAGACATTACTTTGTTATGGTATTGTTACGTGTTTAGATTAATCTAGTTACATTGTGCAAGCAGTTCTGGTTTTACGATCACGAAGATCCGTTTGGGGGTATCTGAATTTTATCGAGTTGTATCGACGAATTGTCCACGCTGAGCCATTAATTCAGTGCAAGGATCTGTTTTATAATCTGAGGCACGGACATAGATTTTCATATTCAGTCGTAAAAATTTTGTGTTTTGATTTTGCCCACGTTAGTATAGTATGCAATTTTCTTTTTTTATAGCCGTGGTTATAGCCAACTGTAGCGGTCGTAATATTTACATCTTCATCCCCTTAATCACAAAACTTACTTATACACCGTGGCAGGTTAAACGAAGGTCATATTGAACGACACATTTATAACTAACTAGCTTTTGCCCGCGACATCGTCCGCGTGGAATAATAGTTCCCGTTTCCGGGAGATTTCCGGGATGAAAACTATCTATGTCCTTTCTGGTGTCTCAGATTATATCTGTACCAAAATTCATTAAAATCGGTTCAGTGGTTAAAGCGTAAAGAAAATACGTATGTCTCTTCTTCACGCCTTAATCATACAGACAGAGTCATTTAGTTTCTTTCGCATTTATAATCGAAAAGAAAACCGTAATTAATTAACGCAAAACGGCTCTTAAAGTGTTAGAAACGACACTCTTACGCTCACGTTTACATCGGGTTACTTATAATAAAATTGTGAGGTAGGTATGATCTGTTTTCCTGTCGATGGATCTCTAGCGCACGTATCAACAAATTATTATTTTATGAGACAATTACTCAAATTAATGAACTGTGTTTTTTTTATATTATTTGGAACCAGAAACGAATACTGAATACTTGAACAGCCTCCTTCAATATGTTCATCGTCTTACCAAACATGATGTATCTACGAAAAAATATTCTGTACCAATAACTGAAAGTACACCTATCACAAAGTTCTGCCGTATAAACGATATAACATGCCAATAAACAGCATATCCCTACATAATGAAACATGAATAAATGCGGGAAAAGTTTTTGTTTTGATACTTTTTGGGCCAAAACCTTTCCTGTTTTCCAAACTATGGTTAATGGTAGTTTTGTTGAAGGAAGGGAACAAGTCACTGATTGTTAAATGTCAACGTAACTTGGGAGTGATGAAAAAACAAAGTACAAGTCTTATTGATGATTCGGTTTAGAAATAGTTCCAAGAGTTACCGTGACCCCGGAACATAAAGGGCAACCGAATTAACTAGAGTGGGTTTTAATTAGTAAAAGTCTGACACTCCTCTAGCCTCGCTCAGGGCAGGAGTCATTTCATGATTTTCCATCCATGAAAAAGTATTTTAGATGATGAATCCATAACTGGCTATTGTTTATTGCGTCCAATGTTGACCAAAGTCCATATCTTGACCAAAGTACCACTGGCACATTGCTTGGCAAAAAAATCTCAAATAAAGTAAAGTTTACCAAAATTCATTACTGACCAGAGTCCACTATAACAGCACATTGCTGACACAGTCCACAGCTGACCAGAGTAAATTACTGACAATACTCCAAAGTTTACCAAAGTGAGTCCAGAATCCAATACTGACAGTCTAATACTAATTAAACTTCATAGCTGACTAAGCTCCAATGCCAATCCTGGTTTGAAATTGCCTCCCGTTAATTATCATTCCGACCAACGGTTCAAAGCTAGCGATACTTTAATTATAGCTACATAATACCCTTCAAAATTCCCTCAAAATCTTGATAATAATCGTGAAACTAATAACAGTAGTGTAGACGAGGCAAAAACGCAATTCTCCCTAAGATTTGATCTTGGCAACAACTAACGAAGTGATTTTCAAAGCTTCCAAATTGAATTTAAATTACGACTAACTTTAACTCCTCCGGTTTTCTAATTTAGGAGTCACGCAAAAAGTAAGCCTTATCACTGGAATGTTGGTAATAGGTTTCTGAGAGGTGGGGTGTTTTTTTTTACTGGTGTAAGTTGTTTCTGAGTTTGTTAGTTATTTCATCGTTGTACTTACAAGATGATTTCTTTTTAAATCAATTATGAAAATGGAATCCTTTTTGCGTTATGTTTAGTTTTTGTGGTTTTTGACCTCGATATCAGGCATGAAAACACAACAGCAAATTTTGATGGGCAGTTGCTTCACGTAAAACACAGTTATCCAGCCGAAACCGGATGATGATGCAGAGATCAAATCTACTTTTATATTTTTTTGTTACAGTAAGTAGAAACATATATTTATGTATTGCTTGAAAATTACCAGTCACTTTATAAAAGAAAAACCTTATTTTATACCCACAAAGCTTCATAATTCTATTGATATACATTGAGCTGTACGTGTAAATACAAAAATAATTATTCAATTAAACCAATCTAATTGGCACCCGTCCCTCTTCCTTGCTCCTAATTTTCTGTATCCCGATGGTACATAAATGATTAATTTTATTTTTAGCTGACCTTTATAAAGGCAAAGTGATGAATATCTCGGTATTGAATTAGCTGAATACCCAAAAAATACCCAAAAAAATAATTATAATACCAGCGTATTTCTGCCCCATGGAGGGAAAGTCTTACACAGATGACGAAAAAACATGGATGACGATGAATATATTTCTAATATTGATCCAAACACCATAAAAGTTAGTAAAAGTTTTTACATCGAAACTTTTATTACATGTTTTGTTGTAATGTCTAATTAAAACTCGCGGTTAGAAGTTGACAGGTACATGTAATCCAAATGGATTTGCTATCTCGGTTTGATTTCACAAAATCCTCATTTTACATAATAGAAGCTTTCAGGGTTTAAGCTGCTGATTGCTTTATCCGCAATGATTGGCTCAAATCGTTTGTTTGGTAATTATTTGTTTTGCAAATATTGGATACAAGTTCAGGCGCTTTATTTTCTCTTGTGTCTTCGGTATCGTCAGCTTTAAGAAAGAAGGTATATTTTGAAGGTTCCATACCTCAAAAGGGTAAAAACGGTACCCTTATATGATCACTTTGTTGTTCGCCTTTATCTTGAGAAGTATAGTTAGTTGTTATTATAGTGTAGTTGAAATTAAAATAATATACTCAAGTCTGCGGTCCTTTGAAACTGTAAAAAATGTAACTTGTGAGTTGAAGAAAAAAAAGTTATGGTCGTTTATGTCGCAAAAATCGTATTTATTCCTTATTTAAAATGCTTAGGGTTCTTGCCGTTAACTTAAACTATGAAATTTGCCACAAAGCAATGTTATACAGCACCAGGAAAGGAAAAATCTGAAAATCGTAAAGTAGTAGAATCATAAAAAATATGACGAAATCGGTGTATTTTTTATATCAACAAAATCTAAAGTATTAAAGCTATTCAGTTGAGACTTTGTATGTTTAATGATTCTATTATTGACATCATATCCTGTGAATATGAACTATTTGGTACATCGGGAACCAACTCTATAAGGGTTCAAAAAAACGACGAAGCACTTCGAGAAAAGGTAGGTAGTGCCCCTGTGCTTTGCTTGCTTGTCTTGGCAGGGGCACGACCGTGCCCTCCGATATTACCGTAACAAGATTTTTTTACCTTTATGTAAGTAAGAATCCTCGGTGTCCGATA
The DNA here is from genome assembly GCA_033675125.1 of Athetis lepigone. Classification (NCBI taxonomy): domain Eukaryota; kingdom Metazoa; phylum Arthropoda; class Insecta; order Lepidoptera; family Noctuidae; genus Athetis; species Athetis lepigone. The sequence continues at coordinate 9,757,804 of CM066237.1, forward strand.
CTTGAACCGTATTTTTATTTCGTTTCAAATTACTTATGTATTCCTTCCGTCAGAAGAACAGAAAGATATTATGTGGATTCTTGCTTACTAAAACACACACTTCGCTCTGCTACCAAAGACGGCGCGGCGTTTATTGGTATTCAACCGGCATCAGTAGGGCCCATCAGTATAAAGATCATTTAACTGTCTTTCTTTTCTTGTATATTAACTAAATGGTTAGTAAAAGAATTTAGTAATGATACCAGTTTATTTAGGAACTTTTTTATTTACCCTACTAAAGTTCAAACAACAACATTCTTGTCCACGTTTCCAATAACTCCCCAAAAAGTTGCTTCTATTGGCAAACACTCTCTTAGAAAAATGACAAGAAAATTAAATGCCCAGCCGTATATGGAGCACAATATAAAAGCCAATACTTCTGGGAGCAAAAATATCGCGTAGCCCGAAAACTGCAACATCACATAGCCTCAGTATTGAGTCTAAACATTTACCACGTCACGGCGAGTACCGAAGCGGTCAAAGCCAATTTTCTGCTCAATTTTGTTTGCGTCCAAATCACGGGAAACGTTAACGTTGAAAAATATTGACTGTAATTATTGAGAAAGCCTGCCCTTTGACTTTTTCTTTGTGTTAAGTGACTACTGGTATTTTTGGCGAAGTATTTCCAGGAATTTCATGGAGAGTATACGTGGTAAATTCAAGGATCGCGTTTGGAACACCGTAACTACCGTCCGAAACACAGATCGATACATAAGCACATAAATGGATGAAACATAATGAACCACAGTTTCACAGACAGACAGACAAACAAACAGACACACACACGACACAGGTAGCGGTCAGACTTTTAACACTAATACTCTATTTACCTATTTAGGTCTATTTGCGTCAGGGGTTAAACATAGTAAATGAAAAGGTATTTCAACTGTTGTTTTCTTTTTCCAAGCCCGAATTCAGAAATAACTTAAAAAATTGCACTATGCAACGTGCAACATTTTTGCCTATATAGAGTACCGACTATTTCTAACACTTTCTTTCTTTGAGCAACTCATGTCTCTGATTTGTGAGTCTTGATTGTGCAGCACTAATGTAAGTGATCGCCAATTGAATAGAGCTGTGAATAGAAGAGTGACACTGAATCAGTCAACTGCATCTGAGATGTAGGTTGCGACTAGAAATCGGATATGCGAATTTTGTGGAATATTCGGATAAAGAATGGAAGCGGCATCTTAAAATGATACAGTAATTTTATTATAGTGCGACTTCACTTGTCAGTTCTGGTGTATTTTAAAATGCAATTGTTGAATAAACTCGAAATTCTGGAATTGCGGATGTTTTACGATAGTTAAAAAAATATCGATTTCATGTCACACATGTTTTGAATGTATGTATTGTATACAACCGATTCTTTTTTCAGAAATTTACATTAAATGATCCCGGAACCGCAGGATTTTTGATACAGAAGCGTCGCCATTGATATTAGCCAACATCTCAACATGAGGTCAATGTGCATCTAAATATCTCTAGTTTGATCTCTAGTTATGAATGTTACGACACGGTTTTTATAACAAAGTATTTACAACTTTGTATGTAACTTTGTATATGTCGTGATGGCCTAGTGGTTAAGGCGACCAATGTGACTTTTTCAATTCATATGTATGTACTTTCTAAAGATGTATCTTGGACATCACAGACATCGGTGAAGGAAAACATCGTGAGGAAACCTGGACTTGTAGTTAATGTGAGTCCGAAATCGCCAATCCGCCTTGAGCAAGCGTGGTGATCAGTGCTCGTTCCTTCTCTGTATGAGAAGAGGCCTTTGCCCTGCAGTGGGACAGTAATAGGCTGGTATTATTGTTTTTTTTTTTATTTAAAACTTTAAAATATTAAGGTTACTAGCATTAGCCCGTAGCTTTGCCCGAGTTAATGTCGATTCTTCCATCCCCTTTTTGTTCCCTTTAGAATTGGAATTTCCAAAAATCTTTTCTTGGTGGCTAACTACTCTTCACAAAGAACTCTTCACTAAGTTTAATATGTGCTCTAGGACCAGGTTTCGGCTGTGCGTCGATATTTATTAACAATAGTCAGTCAATCAGTCAGTAAGTTTACAATTTTATCCGATTTTTGTCGAGATTTTGTAAACTTATATGCATGTTTCAGACACAGATTGCGCAATGTAGAATTAGTCGGCTGTAATTCTGGATTACTGCTTTAAGTATTGCCACAAAGTTGTGGCTACATAGTTAATATAAAGTATCATCTGCAAAATTATTCTAAATAAACACTGTCCATTTTCTCAGAACTGTCAACCGTTATGATTTAGGCCTCGTTATAGTCTAAAGTCTAAATTAAATTACAAAAATTAATATTCGGCTACAAAATCCCTTTACCCTGTTTTTCAAGACTACTAAAACTGTCAAGCCAATGGTTTATGACTCATTGTGTAGGCCACAACTGAAGATGTTCTAAAAACTTTGTCCTTTAAAAAAGTCCAGTAAAAACTTGAGCATCTGTGGCATTTTTTATTAAACCCCCGTTTAGAAAGGACTAGTATTAAGCCTGCCACGCGCGCGCAGTATGTTACGCAAATTATGTCGTTCGATTTTTAAATTTGTGGAACCGAATTTTACAATTTCGAATACTTTTTTTATTTTGAAGGACTCTTAAAAAATAAATATGAGACACGAATCGTATTTGAATTGTTCTAGAATACAATAGAACAATTCAAATTAAAAATTCTTGTCGAGCGCGTGCATGGACTAGGCCCGTTGGGACAATATATCTCTCGACTTTTTTAAGAGATCCCTTCAAATGTTTGAATAATGTGGAGACGGGATTTAATGAAAGCCGTAACCCCCAAATGCAGGGTAACTGCAAAATGGGATAGAAAGAAACTTGGGTCGAGATTGGACGGCGGAATAGGGTTCAAATTAGTCACAGTCGTAAGTATGGAAGAAAATTGGCGGCTCAGGGAAATGGATGTTTAAATTTTTTGTTAGTTTTCATAATTATTACAAAAACTATATAATATTTACGGAACTCTGCAAAGCCTGGTTTTAAACGGAAATGCGGGCTGATAAATAAAAATCATCTACCCACCGTAGATACTGACTGAAATAAAAATAAAAAGGTAAACAGAGAAAGCACAAAAAATCAGTCCTCACGCAACCCAATTATTGTGCGACTCAATACCCATTGGGTAGACTGGTCCAACTTTTTGACTTCTTGAGTACCTGAAAAATTGTCATAGTGACTGTTAAAGACTGGTTTATAAATGTAGCTGGTCTAGTTTAACAGTCGCAAGGGGAAATAGGTTAATTTCTCCTCTCGTTCTTCTCCATAGAAACCTACTAGTTTGGAACGAGCAAAAAGCTTCTCCTTTTAACTGACTGACTTTTTGACAATTCAAAAGTACCTTTAAATGGTTTAATTCAATAAATGATTTTGAGTTGAGTTTTTAGTAGCCTCTTTTGGTATTTTACTAAAGTCTTGGAGGTTCATATATACCTTATTTCTACTGTTCTTTTCTGATCTGGTAAGTAAATAACTTTTATACAATCGCATGAGACGGCAATGATGATGTTTCTGCTTAAATAAATAACACGCAATGAACAATCCTGACGAACAATGATCATTCTTTATTGTTAATGGGACCATATCATTGAGCCTTCGCTATCCGTCCTGCGGTCTGTCAGTTAACTATACATTACAAACCATCATCTCCCTAACGTTTTTCCCAACTATGTTGGCGCGGCCTCCAGCCCAACCGGATTCAGCTGGATACCAGTGTTTTATGTAAAGCGACTGTCTATCAGACCTCCACAACCCAGTAACTGGGCGACACGCTACCTCTTGGTTAGACTGGTCAGACCTTTTTGCTTCTGACTACCCGCGACTGTCAAAGTTTTACGAATGACAACCGGGACCAACGACTTTACGTGCTTTCCGAGGCACAGGATGTCAGTGATGTACAAGATAAACTTTAAGAAAGTACCTACATATTAATTGAAAAAACTATACATTACAAACCGTAGAAGTAAAATTAAAAGGTCAGTATGCAAAATTTTTTTTCTTGGGCGTTCTTTTTTCGGATTTAAAATTGTGAATCCAACTCGTTATCGGCTGCTTTTTCTTTTGCAGACAGAAAAAAAATTTTCTCTACCCTTGGATGACTGGTAAAAATGCCTAGAGCATTAAAGTCTACCTTTTTGCATAAAGTGCGTAAATGAATAAGTAGACTAAACACATAACGGTAGTTCTTTTCTTCTTTAAACTCACATTATCTTATTTCATAAGACGAAAGAACCATTTCAGCTGGTAAATTAATGTGAAATAATCTTTTATTTAAGAAATGAAATACATTTTAATTTAGTGAAGTCTGTTTATAACACTTGAGGATAATAACTTTATATTAGGAGGTCGTAAAAACTCGTTAACAATTTTACAAGTAGGTATACGACCTATAAAAAGTTTGTATAATCTACTGCAATGCTGTATCAAAGTCATAAAATTTAAATACTTTATCCCATCTAATATTAAACATAATAATTGTGAAGTATTATGGAGAACTATTAATAATACCTTATCTTTTATGTCGTATATTAATATGTCAGTTATAACCTTATATGATTTGTCTGTTAGTTAAACGTTGAAATTAGACTGATACTTAATCGCTTAAAGAAAAAAAACAATCACCAATGAAAAAAAAAAATCTGACGTACAAGTCATAAAAATTACGCTCCGTTTATTTAAATGAAGTTACCAGGAGAGAACCGTCACACTTTGGCACCTAACTGTAATAGGGATGACGAAAAAATACGAAAAAATACATTCTGCTTAGTCCTTCCATTAGACCGTTTAAAAATACTGGACAACTATTTTTCGCTTGATCAAATTAATAAAATACAAGCATAAAGAGCGTCACAGTTTCAGAGTGGACGGTTTTAACGTCCCTGAAAAGTAAAAAATTGTACCTACAGGCAGACCAAGTTATATGTGAAGTGGCTAAAATTGGAACTACGGTTGACATGACATTTTAGTCATACATGTCACTTCATTTGAGTGTTCTCTGCCTCTTTCTCTTTGCAACGCTGAATCAACGGAGTCGCCCGCCTTCAGTTCACAGATAACTCGGTCTGTCTGTACCTAGACGTGATGTCACACAAAAGTTCAACGCACCTACCAACGTCTTCATGGTAAATTAAATAGTATTTTTTTTTGTAGTTTAGCCTAATTACAGATTGACCACCACAGTACCTTTACTGAACCCTGAGAAAGAGAAATGTCGGTATTAAGATACGTAGTCTTTAAACCGACTTACAACCACCACAAAGAAAACATATTTTATCCAAAAACCAACACTTGAAGTAAAGGAAAACTTTATCGCCTTTTCAGTATCATATACCATAGTTATTTATCAATATCGACCACAAGTACCCTCCTAAAGATTAATGGAACCAGTCAGAAACATTGCACGTATCTTTCACCTTTATCGCGCCTTTAAAAGGTACAATTTTATATAGTAAAACTGTTTTTCTTTACTCCCCAAAATGTGAGAAGTTTTTAGTAGAAAAACAGGTTATTTTTACCAGAGATCCTTTTTTTTGGTGAGTTGGAAATCATCCAATTACTGCTCCCGTCCTGTGTGCGGCGAGAGGGCGTGTCAGACTTTTAGTGACTAAAACCCACTCATGTTCCTTCGATTTCCCTTTATGTTCTGGGGTCACGGTAACTATTATAAACATTCCGTAACCTTACCAGAGATCCTTTGAACGATGTATGGTTTTGAGAAACTTGGGTAAAAACAGTAACTGCGGAAAGATAGTTAATTAAATTCGCAAATAAATGTACTTATAGTGCCGTATCAATACATAGTATAGAACAAAGTCGCTTTCTGCAGTCTGTTTGTCCTTGATTTTTAAAACATCAAACAGATATTGATGTTGTTTTTTTTAATAGATAGAGAAAGGTTTATAATTATGTATTATGCATGAATAATATAGAAGGGAAAACCAAGATTTTTAAACATATTTCTATGTTTGTAACACTCTTGCGAAGCAGGGGTTTGCTAGTTATGAAAAATGACATTTTAAATCACATTTATGAGCTGTTTTTTGCACTCAGACGGCTCATAAAAGTAATTCATAACGAGGGGGTGTTTACTTTAATTTTCTAATAAATTCAAAAAAGGGTTAAAAAGGACAATCCTGACAAAAGAATAACAATAAAACCAGCATGTTTCTTAGACACATTAATTATTATTCTTATTCGTCATTTATGTGAACGACATCGATCAGTGCTTACATTCTTCTAAATTGCTATGCTTTGCTGATGACATGAAAATCTTTGCCACCATTTCGACGCCCGATGATAGACTAGCATTTCAGGCTGATTTGCACCGGCTAGAGGAGTACTGTCAGACTAATAAGCTTGACCTGAACCCATCGAAGTGTTCGGTGATAACTTACACTAGAAAACGTGCAATCATAGCTAATAGTTATACTCTGGCCGGTCAGATCTTGCCAAGATGCAACACCATTCGCGACTTGGGCGTCCATCAGGATAGCAAGTTAATTTTTGACGTACATATTGATGCAATTGTAAAAAAAGCCTCTAAGCTGCTTGGGTTCATTATTCGTCTCTCTAAGTGCTTCACAGATGCTAAAACTCTAAAAATTTTATATTGCACTTTTGTTAGAAGTCATCTAGAGTACGCGTCTCAGATTTGGAACCCACGATATCATAAATACATAGACCGCATTGAAAACATCCAGAGACGTTTCATCAAATATCTTTGTTTCCATCAAAAGGTTCCATATCACTCAACAGATTATCTTAATCTCTGTAAGAAATATCATCTGTTACCACTGGTAGATCGTCGTAAAATCGCTGACTGTCTGTTTTTGCTCAAAATTTTCAACAACAAAATTGATAGCCCTGACCTTTTATCAAAATTTTATTTTAATGTGCCAAACAAGACACTTCGTTTTAATCCACCCTTACGTGTTCCTCACACGTCTTCTCATTATAGGCGGAACAGTTACATCGTGCGTGCAAGCAGTAATTTCAATGAAATATGCAAGGAATTTAATTTGGATCCATTCGCAAGTAGTGTGAAATCAGCCAGAAGGTGCTTAAGCCTTAAATTTTTCAAGTAGCATTAGGTTTATTTTTCTTTTTTTTAATAATTTATTACTTTCTTGTGCAAAAACCATAGTTATTTGAGTGCAAACAAGATTTTAGTGTATGGTGACTATACGTGAGGACTTGTTATTGGCTTTGTAGTGACTATTGTTTTCTTTCTGTATTAGTTTTATTAGCTGTAAGTCCTCCATGTAATAACTAAATAAATAAATAAATAAATAAATTATATTTTTGAATTGTCATAGTCGTTTTCAGATCTCCATGCTCAGTTTTCCTCTAAAACTCTCATAGTATTCGGTAAATTCCAGTACATGTATATTTACTCTCAAACTGTTTCCAGATATCAATTGAAAATGAAATAGTTCATTTCAGGAAATAGGTCACGTCTGCTACTAGGTACTTAAGACCACAAATGTATGTCTATATGTAGAGTAAAAATATACATAAGTATCCATTTATGTAGGGTAAGAATAGACGCTACCAAGCGTCTTCTAACAACGTACAATTCCTTAACAAATGAAAACTCCGCTATAAAATGACCCTTTAACCAAAAACCTATACTTATTCCGCCGTACGTGAGCTAATTCCTTAATTGGACCGTAATTCCGCTCTGCAGGGTACATTGCAGAAAATATTTCTTTAAAGTAAGCGTTTTATAAAGCCATTTTGACTATGTTTATATTTAAACTAGCTTTTGCCCGCGACTTCGTCCGCGTGGAATAATAGTTCCCGTTCCGGGGTTCGGGTTCGGGGGTTTTCCGGGATGAAAACTATCCTATGTCCTTTTTCGGGTATAATAGTAGTTAGTAAGTTTGGCACTATATCTGTACCAAATTTCATTCAAATCGGTTCAGTGGTTTAGGCGTGAAGAGGAGACAGACAGACAGACAGAAATACAGGCAGAGTTACTTTCGCTTTTATAATATTAGTACGGATAGTATATAGTATAAAAGTATATTATAGTATAATAGTATTTATTTAATTTTGAAATGTCGTTCAGTGCGGTCGAGGTATAAGACCAAACAAATACCAATGCGACTTTTTAAATTCATATTATGTAGTTTCTGAAGTTTATCTAGGACATCCCGTGTCTCAGAAATAACGTAAAGCTGTTGGTCTCGGTTGTCATTCGTAGATCTATCATTGGAGAGATAATTATTTGATTCTGCTTATTTTAAGTTACATAATTATTGTTTTTATTAATTACTTTAAAAAGTTCTACGCACTAAAAATAAGTTTCTAAATGGCATTTAAGATAGTTACTATTGGTAAGTAAACCCTCCTTGTTTAAATCAGGGCCGGACCGAAGTTTAAAAGGATACTGACCCTAAAATAGTTGGGAAAAGGTTATGCGGGTATGATAACGAGGGAGTGATATATAGCCTGTTTAAGGTTCCGTAGTAAACAAAGGACCCTTGCAGTTTTCATAATAATAAGCCTTATTTTCAGGTGCTTAAGGGCTATTTGTTAATACCTATCTAAATAAATTCTTAACCTAAACACATGCACCTGACGAGCTGACGAGCCTGTTGGTCTAGTGGTTAGTGACCCTGAAAGCCGGAGGTCGCGGGTTCGATTCCCACCCAGGGCAAACTTTGTGTGATGCGCATGATTGTTTGTTCTGTGCCTGGGTGTAATTTATCTATATATGCATGTATATCAGTTGTCTGGTTACCATATTACAAGCTCTGCTTGGTTTGTGATCAGATGACCGTGTGTGGGTAGTCCAAGGATATTTATTTATTTATTTATGCAGTTAGTAAAATAAAACTTAAATCTATGTTTGTAGTACTTCACTACGTTGTACTAAGTCTTAGTTTTGCCAGCACTGCTAGACAAATGGCATTGAAGAATAGATAGTAGAATAGAATAGTATGTTAAATAAAATATATGGGATTGACATAAGCTTATTCAACATTGCCAACAGTTTAAGCGTATACGTTGTTCAAAATAAAAACTTTTGACACTTGCCTGTAGCATGTTTGTCTTTTTTAAGTAATGAAAAAAAAACTTGGGTCAACTCACACTAAGCTTTCTGATCCCAAACTAAGCAGAGCCTGTACTCTGGTAACTAGTCAACTGATAAACATATTAACATAATAATAAATACCTACATAATATTATAGATAAATTACACCCAAACACAGAACAAACAATCTTCACACAAAGTTTGTCCTGGGTGGAAATCGAACCTACGGTCTACGACTTAGCTTAATCACTAAACACTAGACCACAAGCCCGTCAAAAGGTCGTCATTCGAAGGAAAAAAAAACGTGTTTAAAATGTATTGCTAACTAGCTCTCCCCCGCAGTTTCACTCGCGTTAGGTTTTTGGATACGCTACCGTAAGTCATATCGTATTGTTATGTAGCCTTTGTCTTATGCTGAAGTAAAGGTTAATCAAAATCCGTTCAGTATTTTTGCGTGAAAGAGTGACAAATATCCACACACACTCACGCACAAATACAAACTTTCACATTATACTATTAGTAGGATTAGTAAGATCTAACTGACGGACGAAATACTATTTTTATTTTGCCGTCTACCTTATTACAGCGGCACTCATAACCCAAAAAACTAGAACAAAACAACGCTGTTATGCACAGATATACTCGTATATGTATATGGTGGCACTTTGTACTATTTCCCCGGGCAAATTTCTTCACTAAGAACTTCCTAATTCCGTCAGTCTCTTCGCGGCTTAGCTCAGTGACTTTCAGACAGGAATAGTTCTAGAAACTTGTAAATTAGAATGGGTATGCATTTTTCGTTTAGTTTTTGATCACCGTTTGCGAAATATTCAGATTTTGGTTGTAATTATTTGTTTTAGAGTCAGGTGTGTTGGTTGCTGGAAATTAACAAAAAATATGACGGAACACGCTCTACAAGATTTTACTAGTAATTTTTTTTTGGGAGTGGGAAATCATCGAATGACTTCTCCCGTCATGGGTGCGGCGGGAGGGCGTGTCAGACTTTTACTGACTAAAACCCACTCATGTTCCTTCGTTTGCCCTTTATGTTCCAGGGTCACGGTGACTACTAAAAACATTCCGCAACCCCAGATTCAATGATTCATCACTACAACATAGTATAACATATAGTCGCTTTCCGCTCTCTGCTTCTATTTATGCTTCGATCTTTAAAACTATGCAACGGATTTTGATGCGGCTTTTTTAAATAGGTAGAGTGATACAAGAGAAAGTTCACATTCATATTTATAGTAAAGGAAAGCCGATATTTTCAAAAGTTTGTAGCACTTGTGCTAAATTCAGTGCAAGTAATGTAATTAACAGATATTCGCATTTATAATATTACGAGTAGTATGTATTTTTTTTTTGTGAGTGGGAAATCATCAAATGACTGCTCCCGTCCTGGGTGCGGCGGCAGGGCGTGTCAGACTTTACTGACTAAAACCACAGATTAATAAATAGTTACTACGTAACAGATACTTCACTCCAATACAAAAACTAAAATACCTACGCTATAATAGCCTACAAAATCATAATAATAATACCAGCTGTTTGCAGCGAGGAGAAATGTACCATAAGTACGCACAAAGAGAGTTGAGATTCTTTTGCCCGCCACGCGACTAACGTGTGTGCGTGTTATCCAGTAAATGTGCTAGGGTTATACGTATGATGATAATGGTAATAAAACGAATGTTTTAGAAAAACAATTATTTTTTTTATTTGTTGATCAAATATTTTTTAGTTTAATAAAATGACTGATGCATATTTTTCGTTCCTTGAATTCCCGATTATTATATTTTAGTGTCGAAAATATCCAAAACCGCGTGAATAATTTTAATGAATAATCAAAAGGGAAACAGGAGTATTGGGAAACAGGGGAATTGCACAATAATCACACAATAATTACGTGGTTTCGGCATTTTGATAGTCAGCGCTGTACCCGTGACGCGCGAGCACTTAGCCGGGCGCGCGACAGCCCGGTGTTCGTTGTACCGTCGACGATACGCGAAGCGGTAGGCATAAAACGCGTGGCCTTGAGCGAGTGACGGACGCCTGCTAAAACCCACTCATGTTCCTTCGATTGCCCTTTATGTTCCAGGGTAACGGTAACTATTATAAACATTCCGCACCCCAGGAGTAGTATGTATTGTAATGTAGTTCTAACCTAACCTTAATCTGTCTGTCAGTAATTTTGTAGGTGCTTCCTAAGTTTATCTAAGACATCACTGATATCCTGTGCCCTGGGGCCCTAGTCTGCTATTACAATCGTGTCTCAATGATCGATTTTTGACGTGTAAGGTCAAACTTTTGACACATTTCCCATAAAAAACTGTCAAAGTTGTCGAATATCCGGCCGATGACTGGTCATTGAGACACGACTGTAATAGCAGACTAGGGCTCCTGGACAATACTTGGGGTTGCTTAAGCTGTAGATTCCAGTTATCATCAACGCTGCTTTGCAGTCTGTTAAAAAATCCCAAGAAAGTAAGATTTATTTATTTATTTAAACTTCATGCACAATTGTACAAGGGCGGACTTAATGCCTTAGGCATTCTCTACCAGTCAACCCAGAGTTGATGAGACATAAACATGGCAGGTGCATTATTAGTAACAATAAAAGGACACAAACTTACAGAAAAATAAACAAAAAAATAATAATTAAAACACATAATTAAGTGGGTAGTCTTAAAACTAACACAACATAAGTTTAATACATAAACACATATAAATACAAAATCGAAGAGATATATATACTTAATATATACTTAAGATTCAAAGTCCATATAACAAAAGAACTCTTCTTCTTCCTGCCCTTATCCCATTTTACTTGGGGTCGGCGCAACATGTCTTTTTCTTCCATACCAACCTGTCACCCGTCATGCTATCGTTTACTACTTTTTCCTTCATATCATTCTTCACACACTCCATCCATTTTTTCTTCGGTCTTCCTCTCCCCTTCCAACCCTCTACATTCATACTCATAACTGTCATTACTATGTGCGTCTCATCCCTCCTCTTTACATGCCTATACCACGACAAACGATTTCTTTTCAACTTTTCTGCGACTGGTGCTACTTTCAACACTAAAGTAATTTCATACATAGCCTCGTTGAAAAAATGGGAGTATTATATAAAAAGGCTATCTAAACCCGACCTGAATATTTCAGTAACAGCTGAAAAGAGGTATACACGCTTTCAGACCCCCATACATTTTTAAATAGTTCTTACACTGATCAAATTTAGTTTGAAAAGTTAGACAGTTTTATGTCAGTAATACGAATTTTCAAATTCAGCGGCTACTTCGGCCCAACTTTTAGTAGGAACTGGAAATTTTATACACAAAATATATACAATATTTACAAACTAAATTACTAGATAAACTTAAAAAAAAGGAAAAACACTACAATTAAAATAATAATGGCATCAAAAAACTCCTCCGCATCGCTGTCAACCGGTAAAGTGCCCAAGAGGCTGGCAGCATTGCCACGTTGGTTGGCAATGCTAAGTCTATGGCCAAAATAAAAGCCAGCCTTTGGGTCACGGGAAGAGCCAACCAGCCTGTTTGACAGCTCTTTAAATAAAAGGTGGGCACTCTTCTTACTTAAGTATTTTTATTTACAACTAGCCTTCTCTGCGGTTTCATCCTCTGCTTTGAAAGTTTGAGTATACTACTCAATTAGATTTTCAAAATATGTCTAGTTTGCTGCGCAATTTTCTTATTCCAATTTTCTTATTTTCAATATTTAGTCCCGTAAGAACGTTCTTCAAATTATTGATAAATATAAAATAAACTTATTTAATGTAGTCAAACTTATCAAATGTAGAAAAATGAAGTCGTTCTGTAGTTATTACGTGGGTAAGGGAGATAGAAATTTATTTTAAATATGTGTAGAAGAATAAGATTAACGTAATCACAGTAACACTTTCTCGGCTAAACCATTAAATAAATTTTGTTGCAATCTAGAGAGGAGTTAAGTTTAGGCGCCACGAAGACCCTAGGTTACTTTAACGAGCTTTTACGCGAAAACCGGAATTCATTAGGGCGAAGTCACGGTCAAAATCTAGTACTTAAATAAATAAATTGGATTTTGAACTTGTTCAGAATTTATATTATGTCCAAAATAGACAGTAGCGTAGAGACCTTACATTCCATTAGACAACACATAATATTCTCTCATTTAGACTTCTAGAGGATTATATTATCGAGTATTGGCTAAATTAACTTTTTCACTACAATCTTACTTTTTTGACGATTATAATTTTTTTTATATATAATAAAATAATAATAATACGAGCTGGGCAAAGGACTCTTCTCGTACAGAGAAGGCACGAGCATTAATCACCACGCCTGCTCAAGGTAGATTGGCGTTTTTTTTTTTTTGAGTGTGCCATTTTATATACATTGCTTATACATAATTTGAAGATAAGTTCTTTGGTATTCAATTACCATATATTACTTCTATGCTTATGCTTCTTGCTATAATTTGACTGCAATTAAAGAAAAGATTACATGTAAATATTACCACCAATTACTCTTCGTATTCATTTTCATTTTAATTTTTAAATTAGTAAATGAAAAATAATATTTTTTTGACAAAAATCTAGATGTTTTATGATTTGTAATTTTAGTTTGAAACAAAATAATAATAAAGGTACATAGTGTACTTGATTAAAAGATTATCAAAACGAAGTCAAAAAACTTGAGATCGAAATATAATATGTTCATCAAAAAAGTAAAACTTCATTACAACATTGTTAATATTTCCAGTCAATCCCGAAAACAAATGAAAGACATTCTTTTTTCAAAAAAAAAACAATGCAAAAAAAGTTTACGTAACTTCTAAACTTACCTCAAACTTTGCAAACTTTTTTCTAACACGGAACAAGTAAGTACTGACCACTTTTAACTTTAAATCACGAACAGCTTACAAGTACCAACGAATTTTTCGAAGTATTTTTTTTTTAATATTTCATACACTGCCCGCGCAACGTGCGAACCGAGCCACGCCGAACGCAAAACTGAAGCGACGGACCTAAAATCCAATATAGCTAGAGCTCCAAAGATACTCCATGCATCTCTGCATTACCGTCTGACGTTAGTGGAAAGGAGGGCAGGAGAGATCAACTTCACTGGGCAGTCCTTTGCGGGTTACGGTAATTGAATTCCAATTTACGATAGTAAGTAAACAATAGATGGAATTATGTCTTGGGTCAGTATTAGGGGGGAGATGTACAAAATTGTATACCACATACAGTAGGGCTGTAAGTACGTCAACCGTACTTGTTTCATGCATGAAGGCACAACGTTTAAGTTAATGGGTTAGTCATTTTCTATGAGTCAATGAATGATAAACAAACAAGAAGACAGCAATAAATCGAATAGTTAAATAAATATATATTTACAAAAGATACAAAAAAATACTAGCCCATTACTATCCCACTGCAGAGCAAAGGTCTCTTCTTTTACAAAGAAGACACAAGCAATAAGCATTGATACCACGCTTGCTCAAAGCGGCTTGGAGATTTCATATTAATATTTATTTTATGTCCAGGTTCCCTCACAATATAGTCCTTCAGTGACACATAACCGATGTCCAGGATAAAATTACAATAAATTGTCACATCGATATATAAAACTCTTCTTTGATTGTATTTATATTAATGTTGTGGTGAAAATTTAAGCTTTAGTTTACAAGAACGCAGTGTTTTTAATTGTACGTGAAAAACGAGTTTAATTACCATTTTTTTCTATCAATATTTCGTTGCTTCACTTGCACTACTAAATACCTATTAATTAATATTATAATTTAACAAACTATAGGCTGGTAATAGTAGACCAATAATGAATAAATAATATTAAAAAGTTAATAGCTAATTAGCTACTACAGTAGTGACTAAGGACCACACCTACTAGTTTCTTCTTTACCGAAAAAATGGCTTAACAGTGTGATAAATAAAACCTTTATAAAGATTACAAATAACGAGCCATGGTACAAAACCGTCAGACTTAACCGGCCATTAATTTCAACCCGTATTGGAAGAACATAATCTCATTTATACCTCAACCAAATTCGATAAACAATTTTTAACAACACACATTAAAATAAATGAGGGTATGTAATCACCATGTCGAATGTAATCTATATGCTAATGTAAGTTAGCTGAAGAGATTTATGTTTGTTTTGTTTGTACGCGCGAATCTGTATAACTCATGGGGGTGGAGCAGTCCACCAAAAATGCAGATGATAGTGCTGGAGACAGCAAATATCATTGAAATATCATTGCAAGAAAATGGCAATTTAACTCAAAAAAAAAAATTAAATCGGTTCTAAAACTTAATCTAAGATTAATTATATCTCAAATCAAAAACTGGTACAGGACAACCCAACAGGCGGAAATCTAAATAAGTAAAAAAAAATTAAGTCATACGTTTTACTTGAAAATTGTACAATATTTTAATGTCAGGCGATTCTGTTTCTAGCACTGGTCAAAAAACTGAACATTAACTTTTTGCGATATGAACCAATCGCTATTTTTACAGAATTCGATTTTGACCGCGATACAACAGGCGCAACCCTCTTTTTGCATAGGGGATTAAAAATGGCTAACGAAAACATTAATTTCATACATTTATATTGTCAATGGTTCGTTAGTTATATGACCCCGATCTCCTCTATGTACCTACCAATGTAACACGAGGCCATAAACTTAAGTGTTATTTTTGATTAATTTCTTAGAGTATGTAAGCCCACATTAAGTATTATTTCATTTAAGTTCAGGTTAAGTTTAGGCCTAGCTATCAGCTGGGGATTGCGGAAGTGGCATCAGATCCCGCGATCCTTGGCGTAGGCATGAGAAAGAACACCGGGGTAGTTTTTAGTCAGTAGGAATCTGACAGACCTCTCCGAATTTCGCGGAAGACATCCATGAGGATGTTCCACCCAAGATAAAAAAAAAAACTAGTTAGAAGTCACAGAGTTAAAGATCGTGTAAGCTCAGTAGTGCCGCCTTCTCGCATTTAAGTTGGCTAGATGGCCTGAAAAGGAAAGGAAATAAACAACAAATGAACATGAAATTGAAAGGTCTAACCAATTTAATTGTTTGTCACTTTAGCGGAATGAGGAACAGAGTGTAAAGTCCCTCATCCTCCATTGAAAAGCGAGGATCCTCCGACTGGACGAGTGTTGTGTCTGGTGGGGTGCTGTCTGACGGTTCAAGTCAGGATTTTGTATATGTGCTAATGTCGCGTTAAACTGTTATACCGCATAGGATGTCAGTTGTAGTTCACATTTTTGGCGATAGTGTCACCTCAATACTCCATTATTTGGATTTCTCTCCTCGGTCGACATTTCATCATTGTCCTTAAGCGCTGTTTTGTTGTAAGATAGGGGCTCTTAATAAATACTTAAAATTCTTGAATACTTCGTACAAACCTTTACTCTTTAACATTTTATTTTTCTTTAACCTACATTGTTTCATATTTTTGCCTTACCCTTCCGACGATGAAAAATGGTTGGAATTTAATCACGAAAAAATGTAAATGAGAATTTATTTCAGACCAATATTTTGTCCCGAAAAGGGTTGAGTTTAACTATGTAAGCTTTTCCGGGTCCAGAGGTGTGCAGATTTTTCATAATTTGTGTAGGAAGAACCCTTCACTTCTTCATATTTTTTCTAGCAAAAGCTTCGTTTCTCAAATAGCAATGGAACGGAATATCCTGGCTAACAAAGTTGTAGGCCAGGTTAAGAGTACTCCGGAAGCTCCGGTAGGAGCATGGGTTTTAGTCAGTAAAAGAAAATATAAAAGCCTGACACTCCCCGCCCCGCCCAGGGTGGAAGAAGTAATTATTTGATGATTTCCCAACCTCAAAAAAAATGATTAAGTCTACTGCCATCGGTTCTATCACAAATATTGCTAAAGTCGCTAAGACAGTTGCCACGCTGAAGTGGAACTGGGCTGGATATCAGTCTGCCTAGTTATGAGCATGTTGGACGATCAATGGACCAAACTCACGAGGCAATGTCGCTTGGCATGTAAAGAGATCCATTGCGGGTCCTTTCAGTACCGCCCCTACATACAATACTTGTTAAGCTAATATGTGTATATTTAAACTATGTGTTAGAAGCAACCCCAATGAGGGCATTAAAAATGGTATAATAATAATACTGGTGGTGTTGACCGGATTTTAAAATATTGAGTGAAATGTCTGTGTGCTGAGACTTATTTAGATAATAAAGATTGAAACCAAATATTCCTATACAGAGAGAAATGTAAGAAAGTGGAAAGGCCTTCAACCTGTGGGAAAAAATGGGCTTGTAATAATTAAAAATACTTGAGCTGAATATTTAATGATGGCCGTCTTATGTTACATGAGTATTATCCAGAAGAGGCTCTGGAAAAAAATCTTCTATACCTACTCTTGTGATGCGAGGGCAAAGGAAACGTAACGTTAATTGGACCGAATTTAATGGGAATATTGATTACGCACACGATACAATTTTGTTTATAAAATGACTAAGACTAGGTCTAATCATTTTCAATATCTCCTTAGCTTTTAAATAATAAATTATCATCATTTATTTTTTGGCATCCAATGGTATAGTATGACTGTGGACCTATACATTACACTTAATGCACATCAAGATAACACATAATTTACCCAAAAAAAATGTTTGTCTACCTATTTTTTTTACTTTAAACGGTTTAAAATTATTATTAATATCTCTATAATGCCCTCAAAATCTGTTTTCTTAGTAAAAATTCAGCTCTATACGTTTTAACTTAACTTCACTTATCTTTAATGCAGCCTTCTTTTCTCTCTTTATATTGAAAAATCTAGCGCTAAGCTTTCAGACGTCGGAGACTTTAATTTGTTAATCTTTAAGTACACGTTACAGATAAAATACTAGCAAAAAGGCCAAGACCACTTAATCAGCCCAGATAATATTCCCGGGACTTCTTCGCTGGTAACCTATATACTAGGTGTATTTTTAATCTTGCACAACCTGCCAGGAGATGATTCTACCCATGAAAACAAATAACTTTTTATCGCAATTTCAGAGGTGGTTCCATAATAAAAGTTGTTTGTTTTCATGGGTAGAATCTTCTCCTAGCGTCGTCGTCAAGAGTCGCAAGGCGTATACCGGCTACCGTAGACGCAGGCCTGCGGACGGCGAGCGATGGGTAGCTCGTCGCCCGACCAGGACTAGGTCCGTGTCGACGGCGCGTTTTGTTCCACGCACGCATCAAAGAGCAGTCAGCGGGTGACGGGGCCCTCTAGGGCCATTGTCTACCGGGATCGCAGAATAGTTGTAATCGTTACCATGGCCCCGGAACATAAAAGGCAACCGAAGGAACAACGGTGGGTTTTAGTCAGTGAAAGTTGAACACTCCCTCCCGTTCCCAGAGCGAGAGAAGTGATTTGATTTCCCATCCTCAAAAAAAACATCCTTATCTTTATGTAAGTATGCATCGCGTTTTATTCTGCAAAAATCGTTTGTCATCGCCTATACGGTTGTTTACTAACTATAGGATAATACTCCTTTACAATAACAGTTATCTAGGGAGCCTTCCAAAGATTGTTGTGCTATGTTCATGACTTTGCAATTTTTTCAAAAGAGGAAAGAGGGAGGAAAGAGGACGCATATTAAAGGGAGAGCTAGTAAAACATCCCGCAAACATCTCAGAGCAAGATTCTTTAAAATGGCAATTAAGGAAGTAGCATTCTAACAAGATTGTCGCGTGCACCATTATACAAATATTAACTACTTATAATAATAAAACAGTATGTTCTTAATCCTACTTCCATCTAATCTATAGTAATATTATAAAGAGGAAAACTTTGTTTGTTTGATTTTAATGATAGGCTCAAAAACTACTGGACCGATTTTAAAAATTCTTACATCATTCGAAAGAACATTATCCCTGAGTAACATAGGCTGTATAATCTCACGCTATGTCCCACGGCAGCTAAGCAGTAACCAAAAACCTAACGTAACGCAGGTGAAACCGCGAGGAACAGCTAGTAAGTACTATAAATGTGGAATTTTGTATGTATAGATGTATGGATGTTTGTTACTCTTTCACCCATGAAGTACCGAACGAATTTTGAAGAAACTTCATAGTAATGTAGCTTAAACATCAGAATAACAAATGGGCTAAATAACATCACGCTATGACCTACAAAAACGGAGCAGTAATCAAAAACATAACTTCAATCGGGGAGGGAAAGCTAGTTGGAGCACTTATTTATAGGTCAACTAGGCTCTCTTAGGCTAAAAATTGTTATTCTAAAGTAAAACTGGTATAAATTAAATTGCTTACAATTTTTGCCTCTCCATATTCATCAGAACAGCCCTAACCCTTTCTAACCCTTTTATGTACAATACAACAGTAGATTAAACCGTCTTTACTCTCAATTGTAAAAAGAAACTCTTTAAGAATCAAATGGACGCCCATTTTCCATTCAGTGGAGATCAATCGACTTAAAACGGGCTATGAAATAGTTTAACTTGAGCTCAGGAAGGTTTCAAGTTGAATGAATTGAATTTTTCTTTCATTGGGATGAAACGCGTTTTGATCGGTCGCGCTTTTAATATTGTTGGGGTTTTCCTTGTTGCATGTGTGTGTATTTAGGAACGCAAACAATTGTTTGTAGGTTCACAATATGCGGTTTAAATATAGTTCAAGGCTTTTAGTTGTCTTCTTAACATTTTTTATAGAAGTTAGTGTCCATCGAAATCGCCAATCCACCTTGAGCAAGTGTGGTAAGCAATGC
The DNA here is from genome assembly GCA_033675125.1 of Athetis lepigone. Lineage (NCBI taxonomy): Eukaryota > Metazoa > Arthropoda > Insecta > Lepidoptera > Noctuidae > Athetis > Athetis lepigone. The sequence goes on from CM066237.1 coordinate 9,777,694, forward strand.
TCGTGCTTCCTCTGTTTGAAAAGAGGCCTTTGCCTTGCAGTGAGACAGTAATAGGCTGGTATTATTATTATAATTAGGGTCCATGGAATTTTATGCGTGTATCTTCTCCTGATATCTACGTGTGATAATGAGCCAGCTATCTTGTAGATAGAGGCACTAGAGTCACTTGCGAATGTCCTAAGAAGTCGGAAGAGAGTGACTTCGTTTGGAGGAAGGTGGGCTGACCGGACGATGCGAATGTCCTAAGAAGTCGGAAGAGGTGACTTCGTTTGGAGGAAGGTGGGCTGACCGGACGATGGTTCAGCTTAAGACTACCAGTAAAAGCTGAGCGAGGCAGCGGACCAATGAGCGAGTCAAAAATCCACCAATAAAATCTCACGAGCGGAGATTTTAAGCAATTCTATTGGTGGATTTTTGACTCGCTCACCGCTCCGCTGTTTTGCTCCGCTCCTGTGGACAGGCAACTTTAGAAATAAGAAAGAAAGAAAAACATATGGTATGTATAAAGAAGAAAATGCCAGAATTAGTCGGGCATGGTTGTTATATGGTGTTTATAATGGTGTGTAAATGGATGGGCTTATCTTTTTAGTTTGGTTGATGTTGCTTTACCGAAATCCTCGTTTTGAAATGGATGTTGTATGTATGTATCTTAAAGTTTCAAACAATGGAGTTTTAATTTTATGACCAGAGGTAAAGGCATCTCTTTTTTTGGGACAATTCCGCCACACTGCCACTGTTGGAAACCAGAATATAGTGAAGATTTTGTTAGGCTGATACCAAAATTTGCAAATTTTTGACCATCTGTAAACAACTACCAAAAATGTACGATTAGCAACCGATATCGACAGCTTTAGAAAGTGACTATGTATAGTGCTAGAAAATAAGTTTTGGTACTAAGTGAACTTTTTCAAACCGAGTAAGTGTGCAATTTCAACCGATAATCTAATACATGAGATACAGACGCTCTGACCACTGGGCAAACACGTCATTCCCAGTCAAACATTCCTACAGATCTCAAAAAACTGCATCAATAGACGCCAAACCCACATCAAGTTACCCTGAATACATTTTACCCCATTCTATTGTATTTCTTGCAGGTAGCGTGATAATAGTCGGTGATACCTAGCGCCTGTCGCCTTACCCTACGACAGCCTATTTCCCTCCTTCGCCTTTTGCAACATGCAAATAGAAGTATACTTGAATATGTGATCTTTATAGTTAATGGTGTGTGGATGGATGAGGTTGAAATGGTAGGTAGCTTATTTTTGTAGTTATTGTTGCTGGTTTAACACTCTTTAAAATCTAGCGGTTATCTGTCTAAGGTGTCTTCTATTTTAATTGTTTGCTGATACCAACGTCATTTTTTTTGTGAGTGGGAAATCATCAAATGACTGCTCCCGTCCTGGGTGCGGCGGGAGGGCGTGTCAGACTTTTACTGAGTAAAACCCACTCATGGTCCTTCGATTGCCCTTTATGTTCCAGGGTCACGGTAACTATTATAAACATTCCGCAACCCCAGCAGGATACCAAAGTCCTTAGTAGACCCTTGCCAAAAGGTTCTAATTTCCTTACGATGTTTTTCTTCTTAAGTCAGTAAATAAGCAGGACAAACTTAGGAGATACATACCTTTTCATACCAATAAGTAAAACAAGGGAAGTGATTGACACAGAGTGGGTGATTTTAATCAATTACCACTCATAACCTAAAAATATACATATAACAAACCACACCCACAAAATGCCCGAGACGACGTCTTTTACCATAGGAAAATCACGACATTTTCCAAATAAACTTCCTCATATCCACATCCCAACATTTTTTCCCTTACATTACATTCACTAAATAATAATAAACATAACAAAATATGTATTTCCTCTACGCCTAAAGCTTTACACAACCGTATGTCGTGATCTTAACATCGTTCACTCAAATATCTAATTTCCGCACTGACGTCTAACCTCCCATTTATATAAAGCTTGTAAACATGCCAGGATTGTATCTTCTATGTTATTTTAAACTAATATTGTAAAGAGATTTGTATATTTTTTCATATAAGAGGAGGAGGAAAGATTTGTTTATTTAATATGGTAATGGATAAGCTCTAAAACTACTGTAGCCATTTTAAGTAACTAACTGGTGCCCGAGACTTCGTTCTCGTAAAATTCAGTTTAATATCCTGTTCAAAAGATTAAATGTTACTGGAAGTCACATATTGCTATGAATATTTGAACAGATGTTTAATACTTTCTCTTTAAATGACGATAACTTTTTTGCTGTCAATAAAATAAGTTACCTAATACGAGTTTGAACTATTTGTAAAAACCTCAATTCCTTGCGTATTTTTTTTTTTAGATTAGCGAACACATACACAAACAATCATTTTTAAATTATGATTTTATTGGTTTTTATTACTCTTTTATACTAGGTAGTTAACACTCTATGAATTATTCAATGTACAGACACGACCTTTCTTCTGATTTATATATACAAAAATTAAGCTTAGATATAGATAGATTATGTTACTGTACAAAGTAAAAAATCTTGTAAAATCCAGTTTTGTATTAAATATCTCAGATTACGCTTTACATTTTTCATTTCAACAAAACCTACTTAAGCAATTTTATTCTAAATATACCTTGATGTATTTTTAAGCTACCTCATCACTCAGCAGGACATTTCGCGACCTCCTAAGCGTCCCTCTCACATAAAATCTCATTATTAATACGCCCTCACACCCTCCTATTATTAAATTGAAGAAAAAACTTGAAAAGAATAAAAGAGGAGCCGAAATTCTTTTCGTTTTCCCAAAACTTTTATGGCATTAGTTACCCAAAGTCCTTTTTTTCCTTGAAAATTTTAGGATGCATAAAATGCTGTATTGCTCTCTGGAGACCAGATCCAATTGTGGTGAGAGAAAATCGGGTCAAGTTTATTTGGGGTGATGAAATTACACTGTTAATGATACACATTACGTTTGTACGACTGGCCTCAAATGTTTACGAATTCAGAGACGGGTTGAAAGAAAAAAGAAAGGCTTATGTCCTGTAATGAAACAATACATAATTACAAGCTATTAAAATATTAGTTTAGGTTCTTAGATCTTACTAGAAGCTTACAAGTACATAAGAATATTGATATGAACCAACAAAAAATCGATCAATCAATGTTTTATTTTTTAAAATATAAGTATGGTTGTTGTTGTGTAAGTTTATCTTAGACATCACAGACGTCGGTGAAGGAAAACATCGTGAGGAAACCTGGACTTGTACTTAATATGAGTCCGAAATCGCCAACCCGCATTGAGCAAGCGTAGTGATCAATGCTCGTGCCTTCTCTGTATGAGAAGAGGCCTTTGCCCTGCAGTGGGACAGTAATAGGCTGGTATTATTAAGTATGGTTGTAGATACTTTTTTTTTTGGTGAGTGGGAAATCATCAAATGACTGCTCCCGTCCTGGGTGCGGCGGGAGGGCGTGTCAGACTTTTACTGACTAAAGCCCACTCATGTTCCTTCGATTGCCCTTTATGTTCCAGGGTCACGGTAACTAATTTAAACATTCTGCAACGTTATAGATACTTAGAATAATGTCAATAAACTGCACAGATTTCGGCATACAAAATCAACCGTAATACGTGATTAAAATTTCAATTAAAAGTAGTCACGTTAAATGGTCTTCCAGTGGTCTTCCATCAATCATTTGGCTGGCTATACTTTTGATATTAAATTAGTTCACTCAAAGATGATTCCGGACATACAATTTTACGTCTTAATAATATTACTTTAGATTCAATTTCCAAGAGAGCTCAAAGATTGATCCGTTAATAAATAACACGCATCTAGTACCAGTATATATCACGAAGTTCTGAGTAAAGAAATGACCAATCCTTCTCATCCCACAGGTATCGTAAAAAGCTACTAAAGGGTTATGACTTACTTACCATCTTTTATTCATATCTTGTTTCCCAGTGCATTATAAATCTTGAGAAAATTACTGTTCTCCAGGCTGAGAGGAAAAAGTTTTAGTAATCAAAGTTATAGTCATCATTTTTATTTAATCTAACTTTAAGTAGTTGTTCCTCAGTAATAGAAAATTAAATAGTCAATGTTACAGTAATCAAAATCATAGTAGTCAAAGCCTTAGTAAGTACTTACTTAATTGAAGCTTTAGTTACTGAACCTCAGTAATCAACGTTTTTGTCATCAAAATTGTACTCATCAAAGTTCTAGTAGTCAAAGTCTTAGTAATTAGGCGTTAGTAATTTTTTTTTGGTGACTGGGAAATCATCTAATGACTGCTCCCGTCCTGGGCGGGACGGGAGGGCGTGTCAGACTTTTACTGACTAAAACCCACTCATGTTCTTTCGGTTGCCTTTTACGTTCCAGGGTCACGGTAACTACTATAACTATTCCGCAACCCCGGCAGACGTTGACCCTATTGAGCCCCGTCTCTTGCTGACTACTCTTTGAGGCGCGCGTGAAACACTAACGTGCCGTCGACGCGGGCCTGGTCCCAGCCGGGCGGCGAGTTACCCATCACTCGCCGTCCGCAGACCCGCCCCTACGGTGGCCGGTAGTCGTCTTGCGACTCTTGACGTCTACGCCTGGGTCCCTGTCTGGGGCGCGAGGCTTGACGCTGCCTCTCGCGCGCCGCCGCTTCCTTCACCAGCATAACTGCTTCGCAGAAGGAGGCGACGATACGGCGATGGCTCGCCCATGCGGGGCACACCTCCACCATGTGCTCGACCGTGTTCTCCAGGCGACCTTTGCTGCAGTGGACCCAGTGGACCCAGGCATCGCTTCTCGCCCTAAACCAACACAGGAACCTCCCGAACTGACCGTATCCGGTAAGGACCTGTGTCAAGCGATATAGGCGTTAGTCATCAAACTTTTAGTAATCATCATCATCTCCCTAGCCTTTTCCCAACTATGTTGGGGTTGGCTCCCAGCCTAACCGGATTCAGCTGGATACCAGTGTTTTACATGAAGCGACTGCCAATGTCGAATGTCATGTTCTACAAATGACAAACGGCTTTACGTGCTTTCCGAGACATGGTTTGTCAGTGATGTACAAGATAAACTTTAGAAAGTACATAAATGAATTAAAAAAGTCACACAGTTGGTACTTGCCTGGATTCAGAACCACAATCTCTTACACGAGAAGTCGGTGCCTTATCCACTAGGCCAACACGACATCAAAGTTTTAGTAATTAATGATTACTGAATCATGATTACTAAAACAAAGTTAATCAAAGTGCTAAAGTTTATTTAGGACATCACTAACATCCCGTGAGTTGCCCGTAAAGCGGTTGGTCCCGGTTGTCATTAGTAAAACTGTGGCAGTCGTTACGGTTAGTCGGAAGCCAGAAAGCCTGACCCAGGCCAGAAAGTCTAACCGAGGCCGAGGGTCACCTTGTCACCCAGTAACTGTGTTATGGAGGTCTGAAAGGCTGTGGCTTTACGTAAAACGCTGAATCTGGTTAGGCTGGAAGCCGTCCCCGACTTTTTTGGGAAAAGGCAGAGGAGATGATGTTTTGAATAATCAAATTTCTAGTAGACAATATTATGAGAATCAATGTGCATTAACATTAAATGTTTTTCAATTAAATTATAACAAACCTGTACGCCATACATACAAAACAGACTACAACACTATGATAAAACGTGACAATAACATTTGCATCTACATTGAATGTAATTCTGACGAAAATATCCGACAATGTGCTTGTAAACGACAAGCTAAGGGAATATTCAGTTATACACTTCAGGATCACGCAATACACCTATTTTTCGGGCTTAGGGGAAGCTTACACAAGTTTCATGCAAATATTCAAGTTGTATGAATTGTGTGAAATATAATTAATTATTATAAGTGGTTTATTTAATTGTCGTGCATTAGATATTTAAGTAATCGTACATGATATTATTATGTGCTCAATAACTTCATACTTTATTTATATTTCTATAATTGTATACTGGCTGAGCTGATATACTTCGTCTTGTGTGAATTTTTGAGTTCAAACGAAATTTCCATACCAACATATCCCCAATTATTAATTTCCTGAACTTCTTTTAAATTTTTCTCTTCATACCAACTTTTCTCCAACTACAACGAATTTTTTAGAAAGATCTTGCCGAATTCGCCTAGCCGTTTTCAAGTTTTAATCTTATACACATACAAAGAGAGCTAGGGAAACTACTTAGTAGCGTTAAAAAACTTTTGGGAACAAATTAAACGCTCACCAAAATAAATTAATAATTCTAGCGCACCAATAATAGTAAATGATCACCAAAAAATAGTAAATGATCACCAAATTGTGTTAGGTTTGGTTAGGTTAGAACTGTGACCACACTACGCGCCAGATCTACTAGTGATTTATTTTATTTACCTTAGTCAAAATCAAAATCAGTCTAATTCATATATAAAGGAATTTAGGTTATTTCTAGAATACTTATGAAACATAATTTGGTGATCATTTACTATTTTTGTCTGTCAGTGTCTTGTCATTATGTTACTATATTTGGTGGTAAGTTAAACATAAGCCTTTTTAAAAGCCTTAGCCTTCGTGTTACGCTTTTTCAGCTATGACAAAAAAACGCTTTTGTTAAAATTTGGTACCGTAAAAGCTTTAACCCCAAGAGAGACGAGTTACATTTCAATTTGCGACTTCGCCGATAACCTACATGTATAATCTGACAAACTTTAAGCATCACTTGACAACATCTGCCGTCCTTTAACGACAGTAATTTACTGTCAGATGTAATCACTGATGGTCTGCATACGGCTTTACCCGTTCAGCTAGCCACAACTTAAAAGTACGGTCAGTAAAGTAGATAGGTATGCAGGGCCGTCATCTACAATTGAAGTTTTATTACCAATGAATGTATTCAAATGAAATTTAAATCAATTGAAGAACTAGTTATTATCCACCATAGTTATTTTTTTTTATTACAAAAACTCCATGGGTTTTTCAGAAAACTTAAATTGTATCTGGGGGCCCTGCCTACTCATCTACTTTGCTGACTGTACGTCACAAGGCTTAACGATATCTCTAAGGGCTACTACCCCGGGTCACTGATGTTTGATCCCTTCGAAAATTTGCTAAAACCAGGATTAGAGGATTTAATTAACGGTGAATTTTAGATGTATGGGATGCGTCACGGTACGTGATCCGGTGTAGGGTAAAAAACGGTTCTGTATTAACCGGTTTGTAGAATAAAACCGGGTCTCAATAAACCGGTTATCGTAATAGTACCGGTTCTGAATTAACTGGTTTTTATTGCTGTTCGCTAAAACTGTTCTGTTTGTAATCAGTGCTAACAAAGTTTATAAATACATGTCTCAATACATTCGGCTGCAAATATTTCAAAATTGAATACTTTGCAAATTGTTTACAGTGGTAGTCGAATAAACCCATTAATTTAAGTTTGTTGTTGTTGTTGTTGAAACGATTGCAATCTTTGGAGAAGTATAGAAGAATGTCGATATGAACTTAGTTTATCTAGAATATTACAGAATTCAAGTTGTTTTTAATTTCGAGAATTAGCCTTTTGTTATCTGCCTAAGTAAGAAACTAAAAAATATAATGAAATATCTCACTCTCACTTTCAAATAAAAATCCTCATCCAAATCGGTTCACCCGTTTAAGACCTACGCTACAGACAGACACACACATAGCGGTCAAACTTATAACACACCTCTTTTTGCGTTTAAAGTTAAAAACTACCACCCGAGTATAGTAACGAGGCGCCATCATCTCCCCTAGCCTTTTCCCAACAATGTTGAGGTCGGCTTCCAGCCTAGCCGGATTCAGCTGGGTACCAGTGATTTACGTGAAGCGACCGTGTGGCGTGAAAGGGGTGGTGAGTAATGGAGATAATTCACACTCGACAACAAAAGTTTACAAAGGTTTATTGTAACAAGAAAAATACAAGAATTTAGAATTACAGAGGCTCAGGGTTAGGAAGTGGGTTACGAGGTGCTGATCTACGTGACTCCCGTTGTATGAAGGTGGAGTCACTTAACTTGCTGTCGCCGGCGCAGGAAAAGGGCTTGAGTGTGCGTCCGCTTCGGCTTATATAGGCACCCGAAGTCCAGGGTGCGGGGCGAGAGGTCCCCGGCGCGGAAGGATGGCGGTGCCCGCGCTCGTGGTGGGAGGCCGGAGGTCGTGACACTCCCCCCTTTAGGCCAGAATTTTCCCTGGGGGAAATTCGTTGCTGCAGCTGCCTCTGGTGCTGCAGGTCCCCAGCAGGTAGATTCTGGTACCCTGAAAAATTTTAAAGAAGTATCAGGGACATAATAGGAAAAAGTAAGAATTTATATTATTATAGTAATAGGGACAAGTTAATTGTTGCAAACAAATTGCTCAATAGAAAAAGGTTCGGAAGATTTAGTAGCTAATTAGATATTGACAATAACAAGTTACGTAAGAAAAAATATGAAGCGATCATTTGCAGTTGCGTCGTGAGTCATGCATTCCATTCTCAAGCGACGCTCAATTGAGAGTAAACAATAAGCCTAAGTAATAAGGTGCAGTTTAGAAAGCGATTACGAGTTGTTTACGAATTAGTTCGTAGGATTAGTTTTCTATAATTATAAAGAATATATTATGTATTTGTTTTCGTAGCTGATTTTATAAATAACCGTTTAGGAGAAAAAGTTTACAAGACGAACTGAAAGTGTTTGAGAGAATGTTCGAGCGATTGTACAAAATTTGGGTGTCCTGAGATGACAAAGTTAAACTATCCAAAGTTTAGAATATTGAGACAAGATAGACAATAATAATAAGGAAACATTGACATTGTTTATAGTTAATTAGTTTGAGATGTTTGATGTGCTATTCACCCAGAGGTTTGCCTGACATATCGGCTAATTTATAGATTGTGATGTGATTTCTTTGAGACAATTTTGCATTTGACGAATTGATAAGGAGCAGGTTTTTTTGTGAAATAACTATCTAGGTGAGCCGCTAGCAAGCTGCCTGTACCCTCTCAAATATAGACGATATGTAGCCCAGGGACTCGGCGTAACTATCTCGAGGCTCATGGATTATATCAGGATCATTTTTCGACACAATATAATGTGAACCACATGTAACCAATTCACGACCAAATACTAGACTTTTTTTTTTTTTTTTTTTTTTAACAAATCTATACTCAACACTCTCGAGTGAGAGGGCTTAAACTTTTTTTTTTAAAGCGATATAAGTAGTTTGTTGTTTATCACTTGATAATCAACAGAAGAAGTCGGGGGTTTTAACGCCCGTACAAGTAGACAAGTAGGTACCAAGAATCATTAGTAGAAACTGGCGAATAGAAGTTAAAATTGTCAACATCATCTGAAACAATGCCGAGAGGTATAGAACAAGAAAGAAATCGAGCAGGACATTTTTAGAAACGACGATGTCTGACCTCGAGACTACAGCAAGACAATCGAACTACTCAACCAGCTAAACGACCTGTAGGGCCATCTAGTACAATGCAGTCTACATATAACCAAACTTAAAGAAATAGAATAGATATTTATAGTTTTTATTTTGGTTCAGGCTTACTTAAAGAGTAACCAACCGCTCCTGCATAGGCTTTTTTTAATAGTTGCAATCCGCTATTTAGAGTTTAATAGATAGGTACGTATTTATGGTTCAGGCTTGCTTAAGGAGTAACCAACCGCTCCTGCATAGGCTTTTTTTAATAGTTGCAATCCGCTATTTAGATAGATACGTAGATTACCAATGGTGTAGGGCCATGGTAAGGTTAAAAGAAATCATTGGGTTAGAGCCAAGATTGCTTTCATACTACGGCGGTAGGGGCCGGTAGTATATAAGGATGAATGGGTTAGGGCCATCATCTTATAAGGCAGTTGGTTTAGACCAACTGTAAATATATATAAATATAGTTATAGATAAAAGTAATAGTTATATGTAGGGTAATGGGAAGGTACGTTTTAGTGTTGCAATGTAGCAACTTATTTTAGAGTTTGATAGTTTAATAATTCAGTTTTTTTTTTTGGTTAAAGTTAAGTTAGTTTTTTTTTTGTTCAAGTTTAGCTCGTTGTTTTTTTTTTTTTGTTAGATTTATTTATTATATTTTATGTAATAGTTTTTTTTTTTGGTTTAAGTTTTGGTTTGTATCATTTTATTTTAAGTGTAATAATTTATTTTGCTTCATTAGGACGAACGAAGCATTGTCTTTGATACTACGATAGCAAGTTAAAGCATTTTCAGAAAGATTTCGAAAGCAAAAGAAAGGAATTTGTCATCAGGAACACCCCTACATAAGATAAATTAGTTTACTCTCGGTATGAAAACACAAGTTTTTTTGGTAAATAAAATTTAAATAATTCAGAAACAAGTTTACAATTATAAGTAAATGAATTTACTGATTCATTATGATTATCTTCCGTCGAGCAACCTGCTTGCAACACGTGCCATGTGGGCTTAGAGGTTAAAGATTTTGTATATCGGTTTTATTAGATAGGGCATTCATATGATACCGGTAAATATGGTGCAAGCGTGAAGATTTGCTTAAAGTTTGCAAGTTTGCCTGAAGTTCAAATTAGAGGAATTCAAGCTTAGCTTTTAATAAGCACGCGAATTTAGTATCAAAAGCCATATTACCCGGATAAAATGTTGCTGATTTTACGTTATGAATCAAGAATGTATTACGTAGCGATAAGCAAAAAGAATACACAGTAAGTAGGAAGAAATCCGTTCAAGAAATAGATTAGAGAAGCTAGGTAATTATTAGGTATTATTTGCGAACACTCACTCGCGAATATGATTTAGAGATTCACTGCAATGAAATTATAGTTATATACCTTTCACGCCCCACGTTGGGCGCCAGTGTGGCGTGAAAGGGGTGGTGAGTAATGGAGATAATTCACACTCGACAACAAAAGTTTACAAAGGTTTATTGTAACAAGAAAAATACAAGAATTTAGAATTACAGAGGCTCAGGGTTAGGAAGTGGGTTACGAGGTGCTGATCTACGTGACTCCCGTTGTATGAAGGTGGAGTCACTTAACTTGCTGTCGCCGGCGCAGGAAAAGGGCTTGAGTGTGCGTCCGCTTCGGCTTATATAGGCACCCGAAGTCCAGGGTGCGGGGCGAGAGGTCCCCGGCGCGGAAGGATGGCGGTGCCCGCGCTCGTGGTGGGAGGCCGGAGGTCGTGACAACCGCCTCTCAAACCCCCACTACCCAGTAACTGGGCGACACGATACCTCTTTTAGACTTGTTACACTTTCTGACTTCCGACTACCCGTAACGACGGTCAAAGATCTACAAATGACAACCGGGACCAACGGCTTTACGTGCTTTCCGAGGCATGGGATGTCAGTGATGTGCAAGATAAACTTTAGAAAGTAAATATGAATTAAAAAAGTCACAAAGGTACTTGCCCGGATTCGAACCCACAACCTCTTACACGAGAGGCGGGCTCCGTATTCACTAAGTCATCACGACATTTTTTAATTCCTAACCCATAATAAAATAATGTTTCATCCACTCTCAACCAATCAAAACAGGCCGGTACGATTACAATGTTATTTCCAACATCGAACAGAACTTAATTCATTGATTGCATTCGGCATCTCAACTTTCAAACTCCGAACAAACACACTAATTAGTTTTATAACTTGCCCATCAAAAGTTCTGATCAATTAGTAGATGAGTTTCAAATGAGCTTCGTCAGTTGTGCTCTAATTATCCCGTGTCGGATAGATGCTGTCTCTCACTGTTAAATTAGACTGTTAAGATACTTTACAGAGGGTTGTAGTTAGAATGTTTTTAATTATTCATCAATACATAGTACTGAAGAGAGTCGCTTTCTACTGTCAGTCTATTCATGTATGTATATACATCTTTTCAAGTTCGCAGCGAATTCGGAGCCTTTTCTGTATAATTTTTTTTTAATAACTAGTAGTAAGATACTGTTTTTAATTAGTAGTAAGTTTCTCTCTGCACGACCTGACATAAATCATATTTATTCTGATTTTCTCTTTTCTTCTTCTGCTTCTAAAATGTTTAAATGCGTATCAGCTTAATTTGTAACACATTTGTGGAAGCTTGTAATTAGCAACAGAGATAGATAACCATTTATTTATGCATTGTAGTATTAGTCTGTAAGCTTTCCTTAAAAATAAAATAAATAAATAAATAAAAAGAGGCCCTGCAGTGGGACAGCAGTTAATATGTGCTGAATTGTGATGTGATTATTTTAATAGATAGAGTGAATCAAGAGGAAGTTTTATGTTTGTAATACATGCATATTATAGAAGAGAAAAACCGGGATTTTAAAAGATTTGTAACACCCGTGCGAATCTGGGGCGGGTCGCTAGTGTTAGGCTCAATTCGGCTTAGAATTGCCCCGCTGGTCTCAGTCACTAGTACGAGTGCTAAGCGTCTTCAGGGCCCGTTTTACAATCAAGGATAGGGTTAAAAGTAATTTCAGAATTAAAATAAAAAGTAGAGCATTTTACGATATAGCTAGTTTGGGGAAGCATATCTATTTCTAGAAGCAAGGCCGCGCTATTATGCTCTGGATTAAACGGTAGGCTCAGATGCTTTAACATCGGCAAAGTCTGGTGCAAAAAATCCGTTTAATATAAAATACTCATTTCATCTTCAACACAACACAAGATCACATCTTATTAACCAACTGCAACTACGAGTATCTACAGAAAAAAAATTGTATCACGAAGTAATGAAGCTTCATACCTCCACCTCATGGCGTAAAAACGTAACTCTCGCTAAATAAAACGTATGTGAAAAGATGTAGTAAGTTTCACGGCTCGTTTAGCTGTGTGAAAGAGATGCATGATGCAGTGTGGCGAGCGACGGTCAGTAATTAAAGTAATGGCTGACATAGGGTTGCCGGCTGATGAAATTCTAGCTAGGTATTATTAAAAAAAAACTAACCACATAGATTTGATGAAAATGTTCGAAGTTCGATTTATATAAAACGGTAAACTGACTGTATGATTGTTAATGTAGCAAAACGCTGGCCCTAGAGGCTTGAAACTTAGGGGTATGTTCTTTATATAGAGTAAGTATCCACTATTAAAGGATATTTAAGATTTCGAATCCTCATCTCCCTAGCCTTTTCCCAACTACGTTGGGGTCGGCTTTCAGCCTAACTGAATTCAGCTGGATATCGGTGTTTTACGTGAAGCGACTGCCAATCAGACCTCCACAACCCAGGTAACTGGGCGACACGATACCCTTTGATTAGACTGGTCAGACTTTCTGGCTTTGCCAGTAACGACTGTCAAAGTTCTACGAATGACAACCGGAACTAACGGCTTTACGTGCTTTCCGAGGCACGGGTTGTCAGTGATGTCCAAGATAATCTTTAGAAAGTACATATGAATTGAAAAAGTCACATTGGTACTTGTCCGGATCCGAACCGAAAACCTCCCACACGAGAGGCGGTCGCCTTATCCACTGGGCCATCTACATGCAAGAGATTTCTAATCCTAATGGGGTAAAAAAGGGAATGGAAGTTTCAAAATTCACGTCCTAAAGAAACCTGAACTTAAAATTTATATAGGGATCCGAAATTGCCAATTCGTCTTGAGCAAGTGTGATGATCAATGTTTGGGCCTTCTCTATTTGAAAGAAAGAAAGAAAGACAATTTATTCGCGCAATGTGCGCTACAAATAAAAAACTTATATACTACAATCTTAACTAAATGCAGCTAAATAGCGTCACAATTGCGCGAAACGGCTAGCGCTCAGCGTAATGCCGTGACCCATACATAGGCATGAGTCCACGACGCTGGTGGGTGGATTTGCAAACAGACTTTTTTCCTGCAGTGGAACAGTAGCAGGATAGTGTTATTATGTATGTACGTCGGATAATGAAACACATAAACAAAGAAAATAAATACATAAAAATAATAATATTAATCAACATAAATTGAGAGCGGTCTCCATGATATTTCAATTGTGGTTTATTAATATTTCAAACAGGGTTAAGAAATACATAAAACATTAGTCATAGATTACGAACTGGTAAAATAGGATTAAACATAGCCTAACCAGCCAGAATCTCTTCTGCAATCGTTGGCAGACCTGAGGGCCGGGCCTGAGTGGCATTGTAGAAAAGATAGCGAAAAGGAATAGATTGTCAAATGTATGGAATTGACATAAGCTTTCGCTTAACAATTTGAAATCTCCATACATTTGACAATCTATTCGTTTTCGCTATCTATTCTACAATGCCACTTGTCTAGGGGGGCTGTTCTGCCAACAAGCTGTTGCTGTGAACATATAGCAAAACCAATATTCATTTATTTTAATTGCTTGCGGTTTTTTAACACTCGCAAAACCGCTGTTAATAAATTTTCGCAGTTTAAATGTACACATTTTAATAATGCGCTAACCCTACGCTTCACATAGTACGTTTGAATGGATGTGGCAATATCCGTATTGATTATAAAGAATGTTATCCGTTTCATTAATTAGTGATGTGTGGGTGTGCAGTGGGGATTATTGGATACAAATTTACGCCAGTTGGCTTAGTGGCAAAGATTTCTAGGGTTCCTACAGTCTCTCTCTCTACCTGAGACTCTTAGGGATACATTTCATTGGGACACTTTTTTTGTGGATGCGAAATCATCAAATGACTTCTCCCGTCCTTAGGGAGTGTCAGACTTTTACTGACTAAACCCGCCCTTGTTCCTTCGGTTGCCCTTTATGTTCTGGGGCCGTGGTAACTATTGACCCTAGAAGGTCATTAGATGCGACATTGACATATAGGTATTGTTAAATTCGACAACAACCGTCGGATAAATATCCACCAGACAGAACACCCGTCTGGTCGGAAAACCTCCCTTTTCAATGAAGGATGAGTAACTACCCACCCCATTCCTCATACCGAAAGTAAAAATGAACTTCGCAAACGTCACGAAAAAAACTTCAGTGTTTTTTACCTTCACAGCCCATATTTTACTAGCAACATTCATAAAAGAGTACATCAATCATCATTTACGAAATGAACAAAACTCGAAATTGTTTCCCCTTCTTTGTTTATGCGTAGTTGTCTACTTCTTTCAAAGTTTTCATTATTAAAAAGAAACCATATATTTTTCTCCATTACGTTCCAATCGTCTAAGTGAAAATAAATTTTGAAGTTGATGATGTGGCAAGTTTTTAAAGGTAACTTTTAGCGGACGCTTTTTACAAGTTTCTATTTAATTTGCAGTGTTCGTAAATATGGGTAGGTTGTCCGGTTGCAAAACATTTTACGAAAACTCCGATTAAGCCGAAATATGTTGATTCTGTTCTGACGACAACAAATTTTAATTTTCAATGTGAACCAATTCATTACCTAAGATTGGCTTTCATTAACTCTCTAGCTTTTTCAGTATGTTAGGATCGGTTTCTGGTCTTACCGGGCTGACTACCATTGTTTTACATTAAGCGTCAGCCTATCTAACGGATCTTCACAACCCAGTCTCTTCGTAATAACACACGCATTGGTTAGAGTGATTGTCAGTATTTCTGGTTTCTTTCTGATTTTGTAAAGGCTATCGAAGATCTACGAATGAAAAATCGAACCAACGGCTTTACAAGCTTTCCGAGGCACTAAAAATCTGTAGTTTAATAAACAAACTTAAAAGCACACATATGAATTCTATAAATGACTTTCAATAAATGCTTATGTTTTTGCTAGACATTGACACTGTAGCATAACTATCAAAAATCAAGCGCCTAGCAAAGATAAAGATAAAACATACCTAACACTTGGTCTTAATACTCTTGTACATTGTTCATACTAGGTAGCAATGTTCATCTCAGACTTAATCGAGTCTACAGTTATGAACTGAACAAGGTGTAACTTTTGGACCCATGTCCCAACCGTATAGCTCTCAAAGCTTAGCTACCAAGCAGTACATTATACCCTCTATCTAGACCGCAGGCTGCAAGTTTGCGAGACTCTCTATTCGAGACAGTTCCTCCATCGCTAACGACCACGGAGCACGCTTCTTTCCACTGCGCTACCCTTATTTCTGCACTTGTTTTTACAAACTAAATGGGCTGGTATTAAGATCGTGTCGTTTTTGTTCTGTAAGAACCATTTTGTAGTGCATTTTGTGAGGTGAAAAGAGATGGATGTATATGTTTTGTTGCGTCTTTTAGAGTGAAGCTATTATGAGGGAAATGGAGGCAGAAACTGTGTGTTCATTGTTATTTCTTGCTAGAACGGCTGTGTGTGTACAGTTTGTCTGTGCTTTGGCTTGAACATTTTTTGGGGTCCGTAAAAACGAATGAAAAACGAGTCCCTTATAAATTTTTTATGTGAGTTTGGGTCTGCCTGTCTGATGTTCTACTCCATATTCGAAACTACTAAGGGGATAAAATATTGGTCTAAAGCTTGTATAAAATGACCTTTTCAAAAGTTTCTACCCCAGCGAATCATCGCTAAAAATCTAGAACTAAACCTACGTTACTAAATCATTTGTAACATCACTACAAACAACTCTTTACTCCGAAACACGTATCCAATCACAATAACTAAAAGCTCAACACTAGAGTTCCGAGAACTATCTACTCGTTACAAAGTTAAGTTAATCTTAACAAGAACGATATACTACTTCTCGTTATTTCATGTTTCGTACCGTTATTGCTAAAACTTTGTAACGTTTGCGTCTCCATTTCGTTTAAAGTTAGACATAACTTCTTATTTTGGCTCAAGATTATCTCTTGTGTTTTTATTTTTAATTGTCAAATTATACCACACACGTTAATATATCTTCTCTACAGAATTAAATAAACTTGAAATAGCCTTGCTTGCTAAAAGTTATAATAACAAAAAATGGCCGTGATTTTACACTAAAAACGTGTGAAGCATGCAAGGTCCTACAATTTCTTTGTTAAACACAATACACTCACACTTGTACACAAGCTCTTAAACATGACCTACACCCACACAAACACAACGTCAGACAATCCGATGCCTCATTATTCTCGTATCAACTGGAGGAAAGGACATCTAAGGTCAAAGATAACACCAGTATCTAATGACCTTCCACGTAATATCATTGTGCTAAAAAAGGGTAAATAATTTTCGTAGTTACACCATTCTTCATATACTTGAAACTGCGTCCGGAAAGGGCGAATGTGAGTCAAAAATGTTCAGAGAGTTCCGTACAGAAAGTTTGGCCAATATAAAATTGTTGTGAAGTCATTTACTATGAAGCATCATTACAACCTAAAGTAGCCTCTGATCTGACCCAAAAGTCAGACTTGTTCATCAAAATTGGCATCAAACCATAGCTAAGTCGAATAAACGTAATTAACACACTTACTTTCGACGTCGCACGTTGCCCGATAGGTCTACACTAACCTTAAACGACAGAATCTTAAAATCTTTATCTTACACTGTCATTATCTGTCTAGCCTTTTCCCAACTATGTTGGGGTTGGATTCCGCTTAACCGGATTTAGATGGATATCACAGATTTACGTGAAGCGACTGCCAATCAGACCTCCACAACCCAGTTACTGGGCGACACTACACCTCTTGGTTAGACTGGTCAGACTTTCTGGCTTCTAACTACCCGTAACCACTGTCAAAGTTCTACGAATGACAACCGGGAAACACGGC
Organism: Athetis lepigone; assembly: GCA_033675125.1. Lineage (NCBI taxonomy): Eukaryota > Metazoa > Arthropoda > Insecta > Lepidoptera > Noctuidae > Athetis > Athetis lepigone. The sequence continues at coordinate 9,795,296 of CM066237.1, forward strand.
TTTACGTGCTTCCGAGTCTGGGATTTTAGTGATGTCAACGATAAACTTTAGAAAGGAAGTACATATGAATTGAAATAGTTGCCCGGCTTTATCCTCTGGGCCATCCCGACACTTTATCTTAACACAGTATAAAATAAAATGTCCCCTTATTTGTATGTCCAGTCCTTAATCCCAGACCACATAATTTTGTAGGACATATGGTACCGAATAAATTAGAACTTAGTGTGTTATTACGTCCCTAAATATATCACGACTTGAATAATTCTACGCATCTTGGCTACACGTGTCCTGTCCCAGAATTCAAATGTGAATGATTTATTTGTTTGTACGGACAATACGAATAATTCTTTTCTGGTTGAAGTTTTATTGAGTCGTTGTAATTTATTTATGTCCTGGAAATTGGTGCCGGCTGTTCACTTACATGTACTATTAGTTGGCTTACTCTCAATAGGTCTGTCGGTTGTTGTGGTAGGTAGTGTAGAGACACTGGCTGATAGTGTCATAGTAAAACATTTTTAGATTCATTGTTTGTTATGAGATGAAATATTTTTAAACTAAAAAAGACTTGACAGCCCCTAATGCTGACAAGCGGTCGATATAAAAGTATATAAAATAATGATTTATGAGACCAAGAAAAATGTGGAGACGGCGGCGCCTCCACCACTTGTAGAGGCCAGAGGGACCTCTATTGTACCCGGGCAACTAATTTATCAATTGAACCCATTTTCTTTAAATCATTATTTTTATACATTGAGTTATAATGTACTACGTACTAGAGGAGCTATTTCAAACAAAATATGGCGCGTAATTTGGTGACAGCGGAGCATGCGCAGTGCAAGCGGGTGCCATAGATAACACCAATGCGCGCAGATGCGACATATTTCTGAAGTTGACTTAGGCTTCTTTAATATTATGTGCATTATGGGTATCGTTATAAAAATAGTTATATTTAAAATAAGAAATGTATAACATAAAATTATGTGAAAGATAATAATAATAATTTAACAAAATAAAATAAATTATTGAAAGGATAGTGAGGAAGTGTAGTGTCGATTGTGTGAGATAGAGTATCAGTGTCGATCAGTGTATACGTGGAACTTAGCAGAGGCAAAATTAGTAGGGAAGTCGTGAATTTAGAAGATACATAGTATTTTCAGTTGCCTCACATTCTTGTATGATATTATATAAATAAAACGAATTTAAACTGTAAAAAATTTAATTCCCATGAAATAATATAAGTACTCTTCTTGACTTTGTGGCGTATTTCTCGTTTTCCTTGAAATGAACGGAACATATTCGTGAATATTCTATTGGCAATCACGTGACTTTGCTGCGATTCTTCTGAATAAATTTAATCCAAAATTCTCTAGTACTAGGACACGGCCGACGAAACCTTAAAAAAATATATATATATTTAATAAATAAAAAAATATTAATATTACTTAATATATTTTTTATTATGATTATTAATAACATTTTCTTGTTCGTAATTGTTTAACGTTACCCGACGATAGTGTCCATTCTGCGCATGCAACAAATATTTTACTCTTTGATATTAACATCAAAATGGCCGCCGTCGAGGTGACTCGTCATACTTTCCAATAATAATTACAAATAATAAAATTAGGCATGTTTTAAAGATAATATTTTGAACTTACTGGTAAAAAATCATTCCTTGAATTTTATTTATATTTCTCAAGCTGTTTGAACAGTATCTCAATGCACACGAAGGCATATTTCTTGAACAAAACTTTGCACTCGAAATCGTCTAGCTGCTGCAAGCGCTCGACATAGACTAAGTGAGTTAGGGTGCATGCACTCTAACTCGTGTTACAAAAAATTTAGTTGAGGTGACTCCTCTAGTACGAAGTACATTATAACTCAATGTTTTTATATACTGTTTTTCTTAGTTTAAAAATATTTCATCTCATCACGAACAATGAATCTAAAAAGGTTTTACTATGACACTATCAGCCAGTGTCTCTACAGTAGGTAGGTTTTCCGTAGATGGGCTGCGGGTTGTTCGAATAAGGTGCCTCGGCCCAGGACACAAAGGGCTAAGAAGGAACATATAGGGTTTTAGTCAGTAGAAGTCTGACACTCCCTTCCGCTCCGCCCAGAGCGGAAGGAGTCATTTGTTGATTTCCCAATGCAAAAAAAGTCTTCAGTAGATTTTATAATCATTGGAAGTTGAAATTTGCTCATAACTTTTGCCAGCAACCACGATTCTGAAACGATTCACCCACAGTCGATTGTTCCATGAATGGTTAGGCAACAGAATCTTTTAACCATTAACTATTCACCCAAAGAACGTTTGGCCCATGAACTGTTCGCCAACAGAACGATTCGTCAGTGAATGTTTAGCCAACAGAATCTTTTGACAGAGAACGTTTCGCCCATGAACTTTTGCTAACGTACTAAGAGTATAAGCGTAGCGCTTAACTGAGGAGGTTATGCATGGCCGAGGGTGGGCGGGGTCGACGAAACCCTACTTCTGGGTGGTTTATAAAGAAACTAGCTTTTGCCCGAGGCTTCGCTCGCGTTAGAAAGAGACAAAAAGTAGCCTATGTTACTCTCCATCGCTTCAACTATCTCCACTTAAAAAATCACTTCAATTCGTCGCTCCGTTTTGCCGTGAAAGAAAGACAAACATACAGGCAGACAGACACACTTTCCCATTTATAATATTAGTATGGATAGCCAGTTTATAAAGAAGTAACCAATAACCAGTTCTAACCTAACCTATCCAAGTCGGGGTGCCCTAAAGTCCAGATTGCAACCAGTTTCACCCGGTAACAATAGTTGAGGGTGGCAGCTGTATAGGAAAAAGTTGATGGGCGAAACGTTCTCTGTCAAAAGATTCTGTTGGCTAAACATTCACTGACGAATCGTTCTGTTGGCGAACAGTTCATGGGCCAAACGTTCTTTGGGTGAATAGTTAATGGTTAAAAGATTCTGTTGCCTAACCGTTCATGGAACAATCGACTGTGGGTGATTCGTTTCACAATCAGCAACCACAGACTGCGCGTTATCTGCCCGGGCGGTTTCACCTGCGTTATGTTACTTTTTATCGCAAAAGCTACTAAACGAATTTCGATGTAACGCGGGTGAAACCGCAGGGGCAGCTATTACTATAAAAATATTACATTAGCTATGCCTCCTGCAGTTTCATCCGCAACTTTTATCGTTATAATGGCCTATAGTCTTCTGCGATAAATGGGATATCCAACACAAACTTATTTTTTCAATTAGAAACTGAGTTTAGCGCGTCCAACCAAACAAACTAACTAAAAAATTCAGCTTTGTAACATTAGCTAATTAACTTGAAAAATTACGTGCGTTTCGTTCTTTTTTGTTTTTTGAAACAATTACTAAATAATAAATAAATAAATATTCTGGGACAACTCACACACGGTCATCTGATCCCAAACTAAGCAGAGCTTGTACTATGGTAACCAGACAACTGATAAACATACTTATATAATTTATAAATACATACATATTATAGATAAATCACACCCAGACACAGAACAAACAATCGTGCTCATCACACAAAGGTTGTCCTGGGTAGGAATCGAACCCACGACCTCCGGCTAAGCAGTCAGGGTCACTAACAACTAGACTGACAGGCCAGTCAAAATAATGGAACACGTTTAGTTTTTATATAACCTAATTAAAAAAATGGTTTTTAAATAATTCATCACACGACTCTATAAAATGTGAAGTATCCTAATACGAGTATGATTAATGAACGATGAACCCTTACCGGTTGTCACGTAACTTTTCAGTGTGACTTTCGTGAGGACGAGAGAGCACCTATAACTTATATACAGTTATTTATTTTGACTTCAACATTCATCATGCTATGTTGTTAAAGCATATTAGTTAAATGTAGTCAACGGAAATTCACTGTCATCCAAAAACTGCCTGCCGGGGTTGCGGAATAGTTCAAATAGTTACCACGGCCCCGGGGCAACCGAAGGAACATGGGTGGGTTTTACTCAGTAAAAGCACAGATTAATAAATAGTTACTACGTAACAAATACTTCACTCCAATACAAAAACTAAAATACCTACGCTATAATAGCCTACCAAATCATAATAATAATACCTACCAGCTGTTTGCAGCGAGGAGAAATGTACCATAAGAACGCACAAAGAGAGTTGAGATTCTTTTGCCCGCCACGCGACTTAAGTGTGTGCGTGTCGTCCATTAAATGCGCTAGGGTTATACGTATAATGATAATGGTAATAAAACAAATGTTTTAGAAAACAATATTTTTGTTATTTGTTGATCAAATATTTTTTTAGTTTAATAAAATGACTGATGCATATTTTTCGTTCCTTGAATTCCCGATTATTAAGTATATTTTAGTGTCGAAAATATCCAAAACTGCGTGATGAATTTTATTAAATAATCAAAAGGGAAACAAGAGAAATGGGAAACAGAGAAATTGCACAATAATCACACAATAATTACGTGGTTTCGGCATTTTGATAGTCAGCGCTGTACCCGTGACGCACGATCACTCAGGCGGGCGCGCGACAGCCCGGTGTTCGTTGTATCGTCGACGATACGCGAAGCGGTAGGCATAAAACGCGTGGCCTTGAGCGAGTGACGGACGCCTGGTAAAAGTATCAAACCCCCTCCCTCTCCGCCCAGGGCAGGAGAAGTCATTTGACGTTTCCCCATCCTCAAAAAAAAACACCGAAAAAGTCAGAGTTTTTAAATCTCATTTCTTGTAAGACCGCTACATTTTTTTATTATTATCTTGATATTTTTAGTTAGTTGTTAGTATTACTTTTTTAGAGATATGATTAATAGACTGTAAAAACCTTTCTCTCGACACCTTTTGTAATCCCGAAAAATTGTTGAACACATACAACCTGGCCCGGGCAAAAAAAAAAACGTTAAACACTTGGGGGCTTTTTTGACCCGCATTGCAACGGAAAAATCCGCCAGCTCCACATTTTAAATGAAACTGAGTCAACCAGAGGCGCGGCTGTACGTAGTGCCACTGAGTACGCAAAAATACTTGTCTTACTACACAGTCTCTAGTGGAAGCTATCCTTTATCCACCAGTAAATAAAGACGATTAGAATAGTGGCGATTTAAAATATTACTATTCTTTCTAAATCATTTTTAGAGTCCCATACCCAAAGGGTAAAATGGGACTCTATTACTAAGAATACGCATAGTCTGTCCGTCCGACAGTCTGTCCCCAGGCTATATCTCGTGAATTGTTATAGTTACAGGCAATGATGTTATAAGAAAAAAGTGTAGATAGGTTACCCAAACGAAATTCTATCTTCAAAAACGGCACACTAACACACACATACATTACACGTCAAAGTAGGATGATATGATTGAAGTAGTGCGAGTGAAAAAGAGATAAACGTCAAATCTCAACGCGATACTCAGTATCATGTTGGTCAATCGGCAAACTTTTAATGTGCCACTTTTTGACTGCATATAACCTATCTAGACTTTTTTACTTATAACATCATTGGTTCCAGGGTAAAAAAAATCACAGATGATGTACTTTTTTTTTGCCACTATAACATCAAACCCAAAAAAATGTGAATAAAGTAAATATTAAGGAGGCTCCCGTACAACAAACATGATTTTGGTCTAGTGGTTAAAAAACTGACCAATTTTAATGAAGATTTATATTAGCAAAACATTCATCAGTTTTTAATTATGTCAAAAACTTAAATTATATTGGACGACCCAGCATACCTATGTACTTTGTTGACTATAGATTAGGGGCCCTAGTCTGCTATTACAATCGTGTCGCAACGATCGATTTTTGACGTGTAATGTCAAACTTTTGACACATTTCCCATACAAAAACTGTCAAAGTTGTCAAACATCCGGCCGATGACTGGTCATTGAGACACGATTGTAATAGCAGACTATGGCCCCAGGTATATGGCTACCAAAGTATAGACTGCCTAGATTGTGATAAAAAATGGCCGTGTGGAGATTACTGTGTTCCTACACTTTTAATCTCAGATCTGTCTATACACAGTAAAATGTTTGTCTGTAATGTTCCTCCCAGGGAAGAGTGCTGCTGTCTGAAGCACAGATATTAAGTTATCTAGTTAAGACACAGATGTTCAATAAATGATATTCATTATTAAGATGTATTCTAAGTTGCTTGTGTAATTAGAAATTAAGACTTCTGTTTTTTGGTTTAATAAAAATTAATATTAAAAATTATTATTATTACTGTGTTTTTTTATTATTGTTCACCTTTATTATTCATATTTTAACCTTTCGACGACCAAGCGTCAGCCGGATGTCGCGCTGCTTTCGTCTTTCAATTGTGTCTCGAATCACGTGTGTTTGAAGGTTTAATATACACATTAGTATGTATTTCAATACGTCTATTTCATTTCAGTAAGTCTAATCCGGTCGCGGATTATTATATAAGAAACCAAGAGCGTTGGTTTTAGTTTCAAACAATAATAGTAAGTTATATTGCAGAGAAACAATAAATTACTTTACGAAACAAGTTTAGCGAAATTTTAGCTACTAAATATTAGATATTATTCTTAGATTTTCATATTCTATACGAAAACAACAAGAAATGAACAACAAACAAATACCAAACTTTCCTAACACATTTTGCTTATATGATATTATTTTGGTAGGTAAGTTAAGTATCACGTTTTACCTGTTTCGATGTCGGTGGGATGATTAAATTTTAAATATACGAGTATAGTTCTATGCTAATCTTATATATAAAATTCTCGTGTCACAATGTTAGTTACCTTACTCCTCCGAAACGACTGTACCGATTTTTACAAAATTTTATAATACACCTATGCATATTCAGTAGGTCTGAGAATCGGCTACTATCTTTTTTTCATACCCCTAAGTGATAAGGGTTGTTCACCCTTAACTTTTTAAACGCGGGTGAAACCGCGGGAGGCAGCTAGTACATGTATACTTTTAAACTATATTATGAAATTGCAAATAGGAGGTATTGGTGCTAAATCGCTTGTTCACAAACTAGACTAGATTTAAGTTAGGTGCATCTTTCTCTTTCCATTTTTTTAAGAAAAGGATGCCCTCTGCCCCACCTAAGGGTCGAAGGATATTAAGGGCCTATCTCATATTCTTCTGATAAGTTCTGTTTGAAATAACTGCCAGATAATTTTATACAAATTCTGTTCCATTTTTTTATTTATCTTGTATGGTCTTGACTTAGGGCCCGTTTCACTTAGCTGCCCTGGCCAAATGTCAAAGTGACAGCTGTCATTAATATCAGATGTCGTATTATTGCCTCGCGAAATTACGCGAGGTCGTGGGTTCATTTCCTGCCTAGGACAAAACTTTGTGCGGTGAGTTTGATTGTTAGTTTTGTGTCTGAGTCTGAGTGTAATTTATCTATAATTTTATTTATGTTTTTTTTTTTATAATATTATTATGTAAATAAGTTATCTGATTACCATAACACAGTAACTTAGCTTAGAACCAATCAGATTGCCGTGAGCGAGTTGTCTCAAGATATTCATATTTATAATTTGAAATGAAAATCTGTTCTTTTTAACTAGCAATATTCCGCAATATAAAGAGACAAGCCATAGAAAACTTTGCTAGCAATATCATAATAACGTTGAAATACTAACTTTAAACTAGAGACTAACTGCCTAGAAGTGTCCATAGAAACTGCGATAATATAATAACAGTATTCAGTATAATCCTTAAGTAGACTCACAGGAGTTTGGCAGTTTAATACTCAGTTTGTGATGATAAAGTTCTTGAGAGCTGGTAGTGATACAAAAGTTAGCTAAGTGCCCGTAATGTTATAGTTTAGCCCCGGATTCGGTCGGAAATATCATCGGGTATAGGTCAGGAGTATAATCCGGTTTGTTCAAAGTTTAATTGTTGGGACCATGAATTTAAGTTTTGGGTATAAATAAAACACGTATCAAGCATGTTTGGACAACGTTACCTTCAATGTTTTTAACCATATTTTAGAGGTAGGTATGAGGAACAGAGCTAAAAGTTCTGCATACTCAGCTGAAAAAAGAGGATCCTCCGACCAGACGGATCTTGTGTTTGGTAGGCTACTGATCCTGGGTTCTAGTCGAGATTTTGTATATGATAATACTTGTCAAACTCTTATACCGCGATGTTGGATGTCAGTTGTAGTTTTCAAGTTCGGAGATAAGGCCACAATATTATACTGCCTTCGAGGCCTGAACCCTGCAGTTAAGGACTACTTTCAACAATTTATAACTTGATTACAAAAACAAATCTATAGTACCAAAATAGAAAGAAATACTGATCACACATCAAAGCATTTATTCAGAGAACTTATAACTAAATACAATGATTCGGAAAACTACAGAAGTGGAGCTAAAATTGTATTATAATATTTGACAATAGTAAAATCAGTGTTTATTTTCTTCGAATGTTAACATTTTGATTTGACATTCTTTGAAGACTATGAAGCTCCATCTGGATGTGTTGAATTAGAAATATCAATGAAGACAATCCATTTTTCCGTCGATGCAGCCGCCGGTGTTAGCGCGGTTGTACTGATGAGATACGCAGCATGCATTCCACTCTTCAGTGGTACGGGAGCAGACCTCGTTACAAGCCTCAACTAAGTCAGCATCAGCAAAGGACAGCATAGCGAAAGCAATGAGCAGTAACACCAAGGTCGTCTTGAAAGCAGCCATTTTGTAGTTGGAGGAGTAGATAGAACGATGAAGAGACGAGAAGTTGTACTGTGTGTCTTAAGACATTTCACTCCATATTTATACGCTTAAACTTACGTAGGCAATCGTTTTTTCTAGATTTGAAAAAATCTTAATTGGGTCAATCAATCTTGTTTGAAAATGGCTTTGGCTGATTTCCTATGCGGGCTATGGCGTAACCAACAGGGGCGAAATATTTTGTAATAGTACTTAAATGATGTCAATATAACTGTAGCCAAATACTTGCCTCTCATGGAATATGTTTCGAATCCGAACAAATATCTAAATAAATAAATAAAATAAATTATTATAGTTATCAGAAACATCGTAAAGAAACCTGAACTTATATGAACATGAGTCTGAAATCGCCAATCCTTCATGATCGATCAGAGATCGAAATGATTCTTAAGACTTAATCGATAATAATTTCGGAAACTATAATTTACATTTTACCGCTAATAGTGCTTATATTTATTTCGTCACATTAAATTAAAAGCTGGTTACACCTTCAATATTTTTTTAAAGTATTTATGAACTTTTGGTAAAGCATCTATTTCCTTAAATTGTATTATTTCCTACTAATGAGCGTCTGTATTTCCATGTACGTTTGTTTGTATCAGAATAACTTTTTTACCTTCCCGCATTGTCTGTTTAGATAAGTATGTTTAAATATTATTCAGTTTCCTGGTGCTTTTGTTGAATTAGGTCATACTTTAGAATAAGTGACTCACATAGCATGTAGGTTAAATTCTGACCATTTTGACTTTCTTGTGATTTTATAGTAAAACATTTTTAACCCCTGACCCAAAAAGTGTTATAAGTTTTGGACACTGTGTGTGTCTGTATGTGGGTGTGTCGTGATGGTCCAATGGTTAAGGCGTACGCTTCTCATGTAAAAAGTTGTGGGTTTGAATCCGGGCAGTGTTACCAATGTGACTATTTCAATTCGTATGTACTTTCTAAAGTTTATCTTGAACATCATTGACATCCCGTGCCCCGGAAAACACGTAAAGCCGTTGGTCCCGGTCGTCATTCGTAGAACTTTAGTCGTTACGTGGAGTCACAAGCCAAAAAGTCTGATCAGTCTAAGTAAGGGGTACCATGTCACCCAGAATCTGGTTTTTTTTTTTTTGGTGAGTGGAATCATCCAATGACTGCTCCCGTCCTGGGTGCGACGGGAGGGCGTGTCAGACTCTTACTGACTAAAACCCACTCATGTTCCTTCGATTGCCCTTTATGTTCCGAGGTCACGGTAACTATTATAAACATTCCGCAACCCCGGCAGGCGTTGGCCCTGTTGGGCCCCTTCCTACCCAGTATCTGGGTTGTGGAGGTTTTATAGGCAGTCGCTTTACGTAAAATATTGGTATCCAGCTTAAATTAGTGAGGCCGACCCCAAGTCCGTTGAGAAAAGGCTAGGGAGGTGATATGTGTGAGTCTGTCGGTGGCAGCGTAGCTCTTAACCGAGTGAACCAATATGAATTCGGCTTTTTTTATTTGAAAAAAGTTTATTTAGCGATGGTTTTTAAATTGGTTTTATCAAAAGCGGTTCAAACGTTTTGATATTGACTCTTTTGTTAGCTGCAGTCACGATTTCAAAAAGTTCGTTTAAGTTTTTTTTTTGTTTACACTTGTATGTTGGTTTCTCAGAAAATAATCGAGGTATTAGAGACCATGGCGCGTGAAACGCTCTCAGGAAAAGACAGAGATGTTAGTGTGACGATAAAAAGAGAAGAGCAGGACTGGAGTGAAATGGATCAATATCGTCGATATAATATAATATATATTTTTTTAATAAGCCCGTACTGTCCCACTGCTGGGCAAAGGCATCCATTCCTTCCATCTGTCGCGACTTTGCGCTACGTCTTACCAATCCTCAAGGAAGCCGACCAAGTCGTCCCGCCATCTCTTTGTTGGTCTGCCGCGTCTTCGTCTAGCCATTTCGGGGCACCAGTCTTGGGCTCTGCGGGCCCATTTGTCGTCAGGCATGCGGCAGACATGTCCAGCCCAGTCCCATTTTAGTTGGGCAGCCACGTCAATGATTCGTGTTTTGGAGCGCAGGGTAGTGTTTGGGACGCGGTCGCTTAGTTTTACACCAAGTATGCTGCGCTCCATCGCACGTTGGCAAACCTTGAGTTTGGACTTTTGGATGTTAGTCAAAGACCAGTGTAAACAAATCAATCTGGTTACTAAATTAAATTATTATTCATAAAACATAATATTAAGCATACATTTTTTTATTTTATTTTTTGTTGTTCTAATTATCAATAGGTATATAAAAATACATTTTATTTTCTTATTTTGTTGTTGATTGCACTGGCTCGCACACTAATTCTGTACTTTGTTGAAAGTGGTAGTCTACCATCTCAAATTTTGTAATTTGTCTACACTACACTATGTACCTCGTAAACGTGACATAGTTTTCATTTCTAAACTTAAACCTAATATTTTTTGTTACATAATTATATTTTAACGTACCTACTTTTTTGACAGATTTGACATTGTATTCACAGTAGTTTACATATTGTATTAATGTATTTTAACGTAAATTTTTGACAGCTTTGATATTGTATTCATACTTAATTTACACATTGTAATCATGTATACTAAATATTGTAACACATATATTTTTAAAAGAGTACGTATGGAGTTTCTTGCCCGTTCTTCTCCATATAAAACTACCTTTTGGAATGGGCGACTAGAATCAAATTTTTTTTTTAAAGTAATTGACGTTCCAAAGTGCCTCCATGGTCTAATGGAAATAAACGTTTTGACTTTGACTTTGACTTTGACCATGTCTGTGCACCGTAGGTCAAGATGGGGAGGATACACATGTCCATTAGCTTACGCTTAAGTGACAATGGTAAGGTACCCTTAAATTGATCTTTCATGGACCAGTAGCTCCTCCAGGCATTTTCTGTTCGGCGTGTGATTTCTTTATCTTGCCCTTCTTGTGTGCTTCTTTATCTTGTCGATATAATGTTTAAAATGTGAAACTTTGTAAGTGTGTGTGTGCGGATGTTTGTGACTCTTTCACGCAAATTATGAAATGACGTTTAACATATAGGCTACATAACGGTATAACCTACGGGAGCGGAGCAGTAATTAAAAACATTAAGTGGCGCGGGTGAAACCGCAGACATAAACTGAAGGAGGCCTACCCCTAAAAAAGATCTATAGTGTTTCATAAATGTTAGAAGGCACCAACAGTAAATAAATAGAACCTTCTCCTTTTCAAATGTAAAGAAAAGTATTTCTATAGATATTCTTTATTGGTTTTGGGTAAAACAACTAATATTAAAAAAAATAAGGTGTCTGGAAGAAATTGCTTTTTAGCGATAAGGCTGCCTATTGTACTCTTGCATATTTGTTTGTGTTGTCCTTTACTATTTTTGTCCTATTGGTGTACAATAAAGAAAATTCTATCTAGTCAAAGTTATTCTTCCCATTTTTAGGGTTCCGTACCTCAAACGGTAAAAAAAAACCCCATATAGCCCAAACGATAAAACCCTTGCTGAACATTAAGGCTTTCCTACAAGGTCTTTAAGTCATTATGATCCGATAATACTGTCGTTAAAAACTGATTCAACAAGATGTGAGGATGGAATTTGAAGAAACCACGGGAACAGATCGTCGCAGCACTTCATAAACACAAATAGAAAAGAAAACAGATTAAATCTTTTATTTTTATTTTGATAACACCAAAATGATCACATTTAGAAAACAACATAACAGTTAAAATTGTATTGATACTGTCAAAAGACATATAAGATGTGTAGAAACAATCAGAAAACATCAAAATCTCTGAATGTTTTTTGAAAACATGGCCGTTTATGAAGCTACATCTTGATAAGTATCAGTAGAGACATTCCATTCTTCCCTCAATACAGCCGTTGGTGTTGGAATGATTGTAATCATGTGCTCTGCAGCACTCATCCCACTCTGTGGTGGTACGGAAGCAGACCACGTTACAAGCGTCAACATACTCGGCGTGAGCGTACGACATCATGACGAAAGCGATGAGCAGCAGAACAAAGGTCGTCTTGAAAGCAGCCATTTTGTAGTAGTTCTTGGAGTAAGTAGGTAGAACGTTGAAGCGATGAGTCGTTCTGTGTGGCTTATGGCTTTACGCTCCACATTTATACACTAATACTCACTTAGTGTGTGTGTGTACTAGATAATTTGGAACATTGCGTAGCCTTACAGGCTAATTAATATGACCTTGACTATTTTCCAATGTGGGCTGTCCGTAAATACAACAAAGATCAATAATTGGAATAGTGTTTGACGTCTCAATGAAGTCCTTATCTTGACTGCAGATGGGGGTAAAAAAATCTCGTGTTTTACTATGAAGCCCGGCCGTAAATACAACAGAGACATGATCATCATCATCATCTCCCTAGCCTTTTTCCAACTGAGTTGAGGTCGGCTGCCAGCCTAACCGGATTCAGCTGGGTACCGGTGTTTTACGTTGAGCGACTGCCTATCTGACCTCCACAACCCAGTAACTGGGCGACACGATACCTCTTGGTTAGACTGGCCAGAGTTTCTGGCTAACCAGTAACGACTGTCAAAGTTCTACGAATGACAACCGGAACCAACGGCTTTACGTGCTTTCCGAGGCACGGAATGTCAGTGATGTCCAAGATAAAATTTAGAAAGTACGTACATATGAATTGAAAAAGTCACATTGGTACTTGCTCGGATTCGAACCCACAACCTCTTACACGAAAGGCGTACATGATCAATTAAAAAATTTTTGGTGTCTATGTGTTTTCATCTTGAATATAGATAGGGTCAAAAATGTGAGGTGACCCATTGGCCAAAGCGGCTGCCTTCCTTACATCAGATGAGGCAGGTTTACCCAAACTATTACTGGCACTTTCCTAAAAAGGCTAGCCCGAATGTTATTCTGCATGGTTTGTTGCACAAAGATTTAAAATTGTCTGGACTTTAAACGAGACGATAATCCCTGAGTTTGTTTCGGCGTTTCTTCTCAGAGGTAGTCCAGTTAGGAAACGCCGGCTCCAACTAGCTTATAAAAAATATGACATGTAAAAGTGATTTTAAAATCCTACTTGCATAATAAACGATTTCATTTCATTTCATTTCAGATGTAAGAACTAGTTCTTATTTAATGTCATTTTATTAAACTTAGTTTATCTAATAAATGGTTAAATTATTTCTAAGCTGGCTAGAAAATTAGTCGCAGATAAAGTCGCTATCAAATGCTGGTCCTACACGCTCAAGATAAACTTTTGGTAAAACTCATGAGCTACACGAGCTCATTCCCTCATCTCCTTTTTCCGCCGGACATCCAGACGTACGGCAGGATACCATACCACCCTTTCTTGGTTGATATTCCTCATATCCGCACGCAGCGCTTCTCAAAATCGTTCATAATGCGCACCGCAAAGGAATGGAATTCCCTGCCATTCCCTGCCTGCCTGGCGTCTGTGTTTCCAAATTCATATAATCCGGAAGTATTTAAAAAATGAGTGCATAGGCATCTACTGGGTAAGCTCGCTCCATCGTAGGCTCCGTCTATGCCCTCGGGCTAGTCTGGGACCAAGAGCAAGCCCATAATAATAAAAAAAACATCATATTGTTTACACCTGGGCACGCCGTAATAGCGGCGGTAAGACCCCTCTTTGAGGAGTGGCTGGAGAGGCGCCACGGCGCTCTCACGTTTCGCTTGGCACAGGTCCTCACCGGACATGGTCAGTTCGGGAGGTTCCTGTGTCGGATTCGGGCGGAAGCGACGCCTGGGTGTCACCACTGCAGTAACGGTCGCCTGGAGGACACGGTCGAGCACACAGTGGAGGTGTGCCGCGCATGGGCGGAGCATCGACGTGTCCTCGTAGAGGCGATCGGCGGCAGTGACCTCTCGCGCCCGGCGCTGGTTCAGGCCATGCTTCGGGGCGAAACGGAATGGGATGCCGTCGCCTCCTTCTGCGAAGTAGTTATGCTAGTGAAGGAAGCGGCGGCGCGCGAGAGGCAACGACGAGCCTCTCGCCCCGGACTAAGACCCAGGCGAAGACGTCGAGAGTCGCAAGACGACTACCGGCCACCGTAGGCGCGGTTCTGCGGATGGCGAGCGATGGGTAGCTCACCGCCCGGCTAGGACCAGGATCGCGTCGACGGCGCGTTAGTGTTCCACGCGCGCCTCAAAGAGAAGGAGTCAGCACAGGAAGGGGCCCAACAGGGCCAACGCCTGCCGGGGTTGCGGAATGATTATAATAGTTACCGTGACCCTGGAACATAAAGGGCAATCAAAGGAACATGAGTGGGTTTTAGTCAGTAAGAGTCTGACACGCCCTTCCGCCGCACCCAGGACGGGAGCAGTCATTGGATGATTTCCCACTCACCAAAAAAAAAAGTATATTGTTTACACCTCATTCTGTTATTCCCCGCTAATAAAATTCCTAATTGCATAAAATTATCACTTGTATCAAAATAACCTTTTTTAACTACCCGTATTGTCAATTTAGATTCTATAGGTGTTTGTTAGTGTTATAGTAGTTTCCGTATATTTTGTTTTTGTTAACTATGGTGGTTTAGTTTTAGATAAAGTGACTCACACAGTAAGGATGAAGGTTTAACTCAACCATGGTCAAGCATTATCTGAATTATCTAAAACAAAACACGCACACTGACGTAGATTTCAGGGTACTATAAATATGCGGCAATAGTTTTAAACCACACAGAACAACTCATCTCTTCAACGTTTTACCTGCTCCTACAACAGCTTCAATACAATGGCTGCATTCAAGATGACTTTCGTCCTTTTGCTCATCGCTTTCGCAATGATGTCCTTTGTTGACTCCGAGTACGTCGAGGCTTGTAGCCAGGTCTGCTCCAGAACCCGCGCGGAGTGGGATGAATGCTGCCGAGCTCACAATTACCAGCGCGCCAGCAGCTGTGACTTCGGAAGAATGGACTGTGTCTATTAATTCTTCAAGTTCATCAGATCCAAGTGCTGCTTCTTAGGTATTCATGCTTTCAGTTGACTTGATTGCACAGTTTTATGTATTGTTACAATTTTTATTTAATTTTCTCTGCATTTGTTGCTTCGAAATCACATACTGTAATAACTTTTGCGTTATTTGAATAAATTTTATTAAATTTGAATGTGTTGTTTTGCTCTCTATAATTTATAAAGTGTTCCGACAGATTGTTTGCATTGCCTATCCTTGAATTCTGTCTTTACCCGTAGTTCCCTCAAATTCCATCCTCACCAATGTTTTCCTTGATTACGCAATTTTCTACTGTGTTTCTGGTGATGATAAAAAGCAGTACAGTTCTGCGAATCGATATTTGTTTACGTGGACTGTCATTCAATAAACAGATACAAAATCTACTTTAAACAAAGTCTGCATGTTATTTTGAATATAGATAGAGTTGCAACTTACGCTTTTTAGAATACCCACCGAACAGTGGAAAACCACCAAACATCGAGATGGGGAGGATGAAATAGGAAACAACAGATGATGTCGGAATAACGACAGGTAATAAAATTATCTAAGAAATAAAAATACATACGAAAATCCCATGGTTAAAATATCACTTGGTTGATGTACGGTCGCGGTCTGAAAAGGTTTACCAATTTTGAAAGTACATTCTATATCACACTTTTTTCATTAAAATCTAAAATGCCATATCATGTTACTTGTTACCTATTAGAAGTTATTGTGCAAAATGACACAACGAGAACAACAAAGACGTTACTAAGCAACGGTTTCGGCTTAGCCATGTTTCGTCTCTATTGTGCACTTGACGTTTGGCAGTTGTGTAACAGTGACAGGTATAGTGCCAAAGTCAGTGCTTAGTAACGTCTATTTATCTCGCCATAAGTGATGACGAAACTCTTTTCTTAATTTGTGGAATTGACATTTGTCAAAAAATATCGTTTGAACGTCGTTTAGACAAGAGTAAAATTTTACGAAATATTTTTATTCATATCGAAATAAAATGGCAAGTTTAACACTGGAGCAAGGGGCAATCTTTGAAAATGGACATAGTTTTATATCATTAGTGCCTTATCCCGAAAAATCATTATAACTATTGCGGAGTAAAGACTGTTGTCATCACTAGACTGTTGTCATCACTGAGTCAATACTGTGGTGGCACGGACCAAACTTACTTCATCAGACACCTATCAATTTTCCTAAAATACCAGTTACACAAACACAGTCACCTCTTCCAGAAACAACACTACACACAGTAGTTACAGACAATTTAAATGATAACAGAATCTTAAAACTTATTTATAATAAAAGTAACTATAATAAGTTAATCAGAATAGTAGCCTACATCAAAAGGTTCATTCAGAATTGTAGAATTCCTGACAGCAAAAGCTCAGGTATTTTAACATCGACAGAACTTCACTGTGCAAGAAACATAGTGTTAAATATTTCACAACGTGACATGTTCCCTGAGGAATATCATATTATTAAAACAGGCCAGTCTCTACACAAAAAACACTAATTAAATTCATTATCTCCTTTTATTGATAATGACAACATATTACGCGTCGGTGGACGCTTAACTAATTCAAATTATGAATACAATGTCAGACATCCTATACTATTATGGAGCAAGCATCATCTTACACAGATCATTTTTTACAAACAGCACAGAGATTTATTACATGCAGGCCCACAATTGCTACTGTCACACATCAGACAATCTTACTGGCCAGTGGGGGGGAGGAACCTCGCGAGGCGTACCGTACACAGCTGTGTACGTTGCTCTAGATTTAAACCTAAGCCTGTTCAACCTGTAATGGGTAACTTGCCGCATGACAGGACGCATCTAGAGTTTCCTTTCCTACACACAGGTATTGATTATGCTGGGCCAGTTCTGATATCAGATCGAAAAGGCAGAGGTAGTAGACTCACGAAATCTTACATTTGTGTTTTTGTATGTTTCGCAGTCAAAGCTTTGCACCTCGAGCTCGTCAGCGACCTCACCAAAGAGGCATTCATTGCTGCTCTTCATCGGTTCATGAGTCGACGTGGCAAGCCACAGACCATTTCATCTGACAATGGAACAACCTTTGTCGGAGCTAGTAACGAAATTAATTCATTTTTTAAAACTTATTCAGATAATATTCAGTCAGACATGTCCAATCAGGGTATAGATTTTAAATTTATTCCACCCTACACTCCACACTTTGGTGGGTTGTGGGAATCAGCAGTCAAGTCGGTCAAGCATCATCTTAGGAGAATACTCTCTCTGACTCATCTCACATATGAGGAAATGTCGACTTGCCTGGCACAGATAGAGGCCATCCTAAACTCTCGGCCCCTTACTCCTTTGTCTACAGACCCTTCAGACCTCACCTGCCTTACGCCATCCCACTTCCTCATTGGACGAACCCTCACTTCAGTACCCCATCCATCAGTCACAGAAGTTAACATAAACAGACTGCAACGCTATGAGCGAATTGAAAAACTAAAACAACATTTTTGGATGAGGTTTTCTCATGACTATATTACTCTGCTACAGCACAAGACTAAATGGCAATCAACAGGTGAAGACCTCAAGCTGGGGTCCTTGGTTCTCATCAGAGATCGGCACCAGCCTCCACTCCTATGGCTGCTGGGACGAGTCGTCAAGCTGCATCCCGGACCAGACAGCACAAGCAGAGTGGCAGACATCCGCACCTCTAAAGGTGTCATCCAGAGGGCATACAACAACATATGCCCTCTCCCCATCACAGCATCATCTTGAAGCAAGCTTCAACCCCGGGAGCCTGTTACGGCCCGGGCATTACCACAGGCCGCGGCACTTTATTTTGCCGTGCGCTTGGAGCGCGCGACACTTGCGCGTTGCCATACACGCCGCAGCCGCCCGCGCAGCGCCGCCAGGGCGCCGCGCCAGCCAACCAGTCGCTGCCCGTGCACCGGAGCGAATCCACGCTCGTCGCACGCGCCAGCAGCGAACTCGCAACAATCAGACATCGCCAACAGCCTTCAGCCATTTTGTAATACGTATTACATTATTAAATTCAGAAGTTTATTCAGCATCAAGTCTTTATAATTTCAAGCAACCTCCTGACCTCAAACACTACACAGCGCTAACAGTGAGGTTATTAATAGATCATGGAAATTATTCAGGAAGAAGTGATGCTGTCTACTACGTAGTGTATCCTGCAACAGAATTCTCTCACAATTACGTTCAAGATAATGCACGGATACACCCAGCTTGTGCTACGGCGTGGTTCATTCTGCACCGTGAAATTATTCGTCTCATTCAATAGCCCGCTCGGTCTGCTGATTTAAACTCAATAAAAAAATTGTGAGGGCTTATGGATCAGCGCTGGAACTGACAAAATGAAAGAAATCCTCATAGATCACGCTGTGCTCGAGTGATACCAGAAAATGATACCAGAAATACTGATATATGCGCGTATCTTGTTGCATCTATGCACTAGTCGTAACTGCGGAGTAATGTTATACCTACTAGATATTGAATAAAGATTTTATAAGATTTGATTTATTATTTACTTATTCTTATTTAAAAAAACTATTATACTACTATTATAATTGCGAAAGTAACTATCTGTCTGTCTTGCTTTTGCGCCAAAACTACCGAAACGGGTACAGAGATAGTCTATAGCCTAAGCAAGGGCAAAGGAAAGTTTTTTATTTAATTCCAAGGGAACGGGAACTACGCGGGTAAAACCGCGGGGGACAGATAGTACCTATTTAATAAAGATTTTGTTCAGTGTTTTTTTATTATATCTTCATATTCATATTCAAAAAACTAAATTAGTCATAGCTGCAAAGTGATGTTATACCAAATATTGAATAAAGATTTTTTTAAACTTTTATTTATTATGTCTTCATATTTTTATTTAAAAAAATAATTATTTTTAAAAGTAGGTTTTCTGTATATCAAACCTTTATAGTAGTCAGTCCATCACCTATAGCGATTTATTGTCATTTCATTAGAGAAAATAATCTGTGATCAATCAAATTATCATGAAATAGACATTTAGAACTTGTGGCCTCAATGTGTGCATGCAATTGTGATCCTTATGGTGGTAAAAACTTTCAGACCGCGACCGTACTTAGCTCCTAGTGTGACAGATTGGCAATAAAATGTTGCAACTCCTAACTTTTCGACGACCAAGCGACAGTCGGCGTGTGTTCTAAGGTTTAAGTAGCATAAAACAGAACATAAGAAAAAACCCTAACCGCCTTATTACAAAACAAGGTTTTTCTCTAAACCAGGTTTAAACCATTGAGCCAGGTTTTGTAATTTGAATCTTATTCTGATACAATCAAGATTCGAAATACAAAACCTAGCCCAATGGTTTAAACCTGGTTTAGAGAAAAACCTTGTTTTGTAATAAGGCGGTAAGTGTTCTTAGTCCTTTGATAAGTCTAAACGAGGTGCTCTTTATGCATACCTACCCGGCCTCAATGACAAAAGGCGCTAACCAAACTAATCGACATGAAACGTGCTACATGTTTAGAACCTAGTTTCCTCAGTGTAGATTATCCGAGTAAAGCAGCTATTGCATCGCCATTTTTTTAAAACCTAGTCATTGGTGACGATCTCTTTTTCTTGATCCAGAAAAAAATAGACAAACATTAAAAGAAATTAGACTTATCCAAAGGTTCTGGAAGTGATATTCCAATCTCTTTTCCTTGATCAAAATACTAAAAAAATAAATAGTTTATTTAACATTAAAACAAATTAAAAGATTCTGAAAGTGATGAAATCCCAGTTTTGTGCTAGATTCATCAAAACTTGCGCTGATCAACTAGCAACTCCACTTTTTTTTATTTTTATTTTTAACAAATCAATCAGCGTTGGAATTTTCCCTACAAATGGAAGGTTGCCAAAATGGTTCCGATATGCAAAGCAGGAGCTGAGGATGCAGTTGACAGCTATCGTTCTATCTCTTCTACCGACGTTTGCAAAGTTTTTTGAAGCAATAGGATGCCCAGACATCCAAAACTAATTCCAGAAGTACCTTTCTGAGCACCAGCATGGCTTTACTGTTGCTAGGTGTCTATTTGCACTAATCTGGTCGCATTTGTTGAAAAATGATCAAAATTGAAAAACAATAAAAAAACCTAAAAAATAGCTTTTGTCTGTTTTATGTCATTGCCACCAACTTCCCAATTTGCAGTTAGGTTTCTTCATTATTTAATTATTATTTTCTTATTTCATTTTTTTTATAATATATTTATGTCACTCCCACAACTGGGACGAATTCAATGTCACCTCATGTCACAATCCGTAAAGTAGTTTAGGCTGTAGAGCGTGCCATGGAATTAAACATAACCAAAAACAAAAACCCTTCTTTCAGCAGTCGAGTAAAGATAAAGATATATTTATTTCTAAGTATATGGTACATTGATACATTTGATTGGGCAAAAAGTTGTTTAGTTTATGCAGGCTGTGTCTTTCGATTTATATTGTGCACTTGGTTAGTATGTATTTTAGCTTGAATTGTTAGATTTAAAACTGCATAAATTGTAGATAGACCAATAAACAAATAAATTAATAACAATCCGAACAACAAATTCGTCAGCGTATTGAGAAAAAAAAACAAACTCACACTTTAAAATATTTATTCAGCTAACACCAAATGATTACATTCTGTGTGCCTGGAAACAACAGACGTGGAGCTAAACTGGCATTGATGTTTAACAATAGATATAAACTTCGTTACCTCCAAAATCATCTTCATTAAAATCATGAACGTCTACGAAGCTCCACTTGGATCTGTTAAACTTGAGAAGTTATTAGACACAGTACATTCTTTTATCGTAACAGTTTTGAGCTCTGTCGTAATTATGAGCTATACAGCAACTATCCCACTCTCGACGGATACGGGAGCAGACCTCGTTGCATTCATCAACGTATCCGGCGTTGGCGATGGTCATCATGGTGACAGCGACCAGCAGAAGAACGAAGATAATCTTGAAAGAAGCCATCGTAGTACTTGCAGGAGTAGGTAGACGTTACGTTGAAGCTAGGAGTTGTTCTGTGTGCTTAATACTTTATGCTCCATATTTATACCCTGAAGCTTAAGTACAAATACGATAACATAGAACCAGTTTTCTAAAAAACAAACTAGCATAGTTTAAATTCAAATTAATTAACTTGAGACAAACAAAAATAATCAGGCGAGTAAATGGGGGAAAATTAAATATGTTGAATTCGATAAAAACGTCAAAGATAAACATGAAATAGTATTATTTGCAGACGATACTTTAATTTAAACATAGACGTCAGAAACTGTTAAATGGTTCAATGTAAAGGATCGACTCCTCAATAAAAAGAAAACCGTAGTTATTAAGTTCAATACCAAGTAGCAATATTATCCTACAGAACGGGCTTATAAGAGTAAACGTTTAATAGGTATCCAATAGACGCTTTGGCTAGGACCACTGATCTCACAACAGAATCTTATGAGATGATTTGCGCTACATGTACTTATTTTCGATTCTCTATCTTAGTTTTGTAGACGTTTACTTATAACTAGACACGTTTCCTAGATCTGACAGTTATTTATATTTAGTGCACAATATAAAACTAATTAGCAAGTAATGCATTTAGATCATATAAATGCATTTGATAAGAAACTTCGAAAAGAAAGAAAGAATAGACTTCGTACACAGAGCACCAACAATTCATATGGCGAGCGAACTACCGCTTATATTATACCCAGACTTATTAATAGTCTACCCTAAGAAGTTAACAAATGTATCACACATAAAAATATCAAACGTAAAGCAATATTACTTAAGTATCATATAATATAAACATCAAAGGATTGATTTGTCTAAGTAGCGACTTTTAATTGATTGTTAGCACATAACCATCATACACATTGATATTTATAGGTAAAATTCTTCTTACATCTATCTGATCTATCCTACCTTGGCTAGAACTAGAGTAACCGGCTGGCTCTATGTTGAAATTAAGTTTATGAAGAAAGATTAAAAATATAATTGTAAGAGTCCTAACAATCGTGGACTATAAATGAAAAGCAGTGGGCTGTAAAAACTGTTCGTTATAATAATCCAAGGGAATTACAATGAAGATAATATTAAATGTTCGCGTGTGTTGTGGTTGGTCGCGCAAGATGAAGTGTCGTCCTCCCGGTCCGTCCTGTGCACCGGCGCAGCCGCCCGACGGCTGGCCCGAAGATAGCCGACGGCGCCCGAACATACTATTATTTTGATACTATTCTCAAAATATTAGTACCGGTTCAGATATAACATTACACTTATTCAATGTAGGGTATTTCTTTCTAAATTTAATTATAAATTTCTTTAAAGTAAAAAGTCAAAGTAGATTAAGAACTGTCAAAATGTCGTGGTAGCCCAGTGGAAAAAAAGCCCGCCTCTAGTGTAAAAAGGTTGTGGGTTTTAATCTAGGCCAGTCATCTAAGACATAAAAATCGCGTTAGGTCGCAATAAATTGCAAGGTCCTGATTTTTTGTGATGTTGTTAGGATAGATACCAATGGTGTAAATCTAGATTTGCAACCTCGAAAGACCTGTGCTAAGTTCGTGGTGCTCGAAAAACCTCGAAATTTTCGAACTTTTTTCAGTTTTTGGCTTACAACTTCTAAAATATACATTTTGCAGCAAAGTCATCTATGAAACTTTTAAATAAGACAAAATATGCAACAAAATGAGTGTAACCCCAGCTCTGTATGTTTAATAGATCTCAAGATATGACATTTCGAAAATGAGCAATTTTTCCTAAATTTTATCAAATTAGTAGTTGGCTGGACTTTAGATCGAAATACTGTCTAAAATACTCATCCTACAAGGAAAGTCAATATAAGTTAAGTTGTAGAGCAGTTATTTAGCTTTAATAGACCAAAGTTAGACCAAGCTGAGAGGAGAACCTGGAAAAATAATTCAACATTTATCAGTATCATCCGAAAATTACAACATTAGTTGGGAGATTCTAAATCATTGCTACAATAATCTCAACTTAATTTGTAGTTCTCATTTAGCCACATTAACAAACATTTCGGTGGCACAGCAAGCAACTATCAACCACATCAAGAGTCTGCACGACACCACCGTGGAGAGTTTGAACGCTATCAAAATCTTAGGTGTATGCCCACAGCAGCGAAGAAGCGAGCGCGCGTATTCCGAGGGTCCAGCGTGGGCATTATCCTTCCTCACTCATGGTTTGGCTTGGAGTCTCATATTCAGACTTAACTGACGTGTTTTTCTGTGAAAAAGGTGTGAAAACCAGCGCCGTTGTGTACAAAAATACCGTCCTATCGAATATAGTGGAACCTCTTTCTCAAGCAATGTTCAAACTGGTTGACCGCCCATGGAATTGACTTCATCGGGCATGAAGACTGGCCCTTTACTAGTCCAGATTTAAACCCCCTGGACTACAAGATATGGCAATATTTGGAGGAGAAAGTCTGCGTTAAACCTCATAGGAATTTGGAGTCTCTCTGAGTATTTCTGGTTAAAGCAGCGGCAGAAATAGATAATAATATGAATGTGGTGCGTGCTGCGATCGATGACTGGCCGCGTCGATTAAGGGCATGTATTAAAAATGGAGGGGGGCATTTCGAATAATGTAAATAAATTTGTATTGTACATTTAATTATCTTTCATTTAATATATAATTTTCAATTAATTATCAAAAATTATATCGTTAATTACATTAAAAGTTTTTGACAGAATTTATGACTTGACTAGGTATATAATATATATATTATATATATGTATATATATATAGTTTTCAATTTTATTTTATTCAATAAACAGTTTTTACTGAATTGTCTGTTTTATTTTATTTTTAAAGTAATATTTATATTACTAGAGAAATTTCGATAAAATATCTGATTTCCTTATTTACCTCATAATATGAGAACTATTGGTCCTGAACAGTTCCTTTTACACTTAAATTAAAGCTAAATAACTGCTCTACAACTTAACTTATATTGAATTTCCTTGTAGGATGAGTATTTTAGACAGTACGTCGATCTAAAGTCTAGCCAACTACAAATTTGATAAAATTTGGGAAAAATTTCCCATTTTCGAAATGTCATATCTTGAGATCTATTAAACATACAGAGCTGGGGATACACTCATTTTGTTGCATATTTTGTCTTATTTAAAAGTTTCATAAATGACTTTGCTGCAAAATGCATATTTCAGAAGTTGTAAGCCAAAAACTGAAAAAAGTTCGAAAATTTCGAGGTTTTTCGAGCACCACGAAGTTAGCACAGGTCTTTCGAGGTTGCAAATCTAGATTTACACCATTGGTATCTATCCTAACAACATCACAAAAAATCAGGACCTTGCAATTTATTGCGACCTAACATGTCTTAGATGACTGGCCTAATCCGGGCAAGTACCAATGTGACTTTTTTAATTGTTTATTTTGGATCGGATTGCCTCGGAAAGCGCGTTGAAGCTATTGGTCCCGTTTGTCATTCGTAGAACTTTGATAGTCGTTACTGGTAGTCAGACGCCAGAAAAGTCTGGTCAGTTTAACCACCCGTGGTCAGTTTGTCACCCAGTAACTGCGTTGTGGAGGTCTGCATTAAATTGCTTCACTTAAAACACTGGTATCTAGCTGAATCAGGTTAGGCTGGCAGCCGACCCCAACACGATTGGGAAAAAAAGGCTAGGGAGATGATGAGGTAATCTACTATATAAAAATAGGTCGGGTTTTCCTTCCTGACGCTTTAACTCCAGAACGCACGAACCGTTTTCCACGGTATTGTATTCGTTGGAAAGGTCTCGGGCTCCGTGAGGTTTATAGCAAAGAAAATTCAGGAAAAATCCACGCGGACTAAGTCGCGTGCAGAAGCTAGTATAGGTATAGTGATAACATAAGGAGATAATTTCCAAGTACCTACTTAATTGCAAAAAAACAATTATTTAGAAATTATCAAACCACTTAGAATTTACATAGGTACCTATCTATAAATATCAGTGTTTGACCATTTTGTTATTACAATAAATTAATTAAATGCAACTATTATGTAGTTATTGTGTATAGTTATAATTCGGCAATTGCTGAATTAAAACTAAATTAATAATATCTCTAGTTTTATGTCATTCAAATTTATGTTTATTTTATGTATCACATTGTTTTTCGTTTCGGTGTTACAATTTCTATTGAAATATTGAACAGTATTTTTAATAGATAGAGTGATGCAGGAGGTTGGATTATATGTATAAGACATGCATTTTTTTTTTTGGTGAGTGGTGAATCATTCAATGACTGCTCCCGTCCTGGGTGCGGCGGGAGGGCGTGTCAGACTCTTACTGACTAAAACCCACTCATGTTTCTTGAATTGCCCTTTATGTTCCAGGGTCACGGTAACTATTATAAACATTCCGCAACCCCGGCAGGCGTTGGCCCTGTTGGGCCCCTTCCTGTGCTGACTCCTTCTCTTTGAGGCGCGCGTGGAACACTAACGCGCCGTCGACGCGGTCCTGGTCATGTATAAGATATGTAACAACTGATGTTACATATCTTTGGAAATCACGACTGGAAGCTGGGGCGGGTCGCTAACACACAATGACTAATTTACAGACGCGTTTAAGTAAAATATATACCGGTCGTATTTAAGTATTTCTTTAGATAAATCCATGAGTTTGATGATTCCTCAGTACAAACATTTATGAACTAAGGGCCCTAGACATATCATCGCTATAACTCTGTAATTTCGTATTCTACATATTTGAGAATTTCTTAAAAGTTATTTGAATTTCTCAACTAAATCCTTAAATAAAAATTATGATTCAGATTCAGGCTATGTCACTTTATGCAGGCATCTGGATTGAGTGCCCTACTTATTTCATCATAAGAGCTTTATGTCACGTTTAAGAAATTCATGGCATATTGCCCTAAGTTTTACTAAATTTTTACTAAATTCCCTGTAAATTTTATTTTCTTTTGAGAAGATTTAAAATTTGGGCCCTCAATCCAGATGCACACAGCGACTGCCGGCTGTCGCGCTGCTATTGTCTTTCTATTGTGTCTCGAATCACGTGTGTTCGAAGGTATATTAACTTTTTAAAATGTATGTCTCAAAATTTATAAAAAACTAGCTTTTGCCCGCGACTTCGTCCGCGTGGATTAATAGTTCCCGTTCCTGAGGGATTTCCGGGATGAAAACTATCCTATGTCCTTTCTCGGGTTCCAGACTATATCTGTACCAAATATCATTCAAATCGGGTCAGTGGTTTAGGCGTGAAGAAGAGACAAACAGACAGACAGAGTTACTTTCGCTTTTATAATATTAGTACGGATGTATACATTTATTTAAATGTTAAGAAAATAATAATTATTGTATTCGTAATGATTATGTTTAAAGTTGTTTTTGTTTAAAAAAATGTTACTTTGTTTTGGCTTTTTTATTTTAAGAGGTTTTAATGTAGTATTATAATAATTTAGTGTAGACATAAGCGATTTGGTGTTAACTGTAAGTCAATATCCATACTAATATTATAAATGGGAAAGTGTGTCTGTCTGTCTGTCTGTCTGTCTGTCTGTCTGTCTGTTTGTCTTTCTTTCACGGCAAAACGGAGCGACGGATTGACGTGATTTTTTAAATGGAGATAGTTGAAGGGATGGAGAGTAACATAGACTACTTTTTGTCTCTAAAATTGCGAGAAAGATAGAGTAAAACAACAATTCCATTTTCCCATATAAAAGTTGTCCATGTTCTGTTGGATGTCGTTGTCATAGTAACCGGCAAATCAAGTGTCAAAACAGTTACAACCATAGAGGTTACAACCCGTCAAACCTGACACAAATAAGTAATGTTTAATTGTTTTCAAAATACGAATGGAATCATTTTCATAAATCCAAATCATGCAAATAAAAGCCATTTAATACGGTTTGAAATAACAAAAAGGCGTGTAATATGCTGTAAAAAATAATACTGTAACAGCTTTTCTTATTTCCAACGTACAAAAATAATATTAAGATAAAAAAAATATCTAGATTGAAAATATTTACTAGCCTTCGCCCGCGGCTTCGCCCGCGTGGATGTCGAACTTCAACCTACTATTTTAACCCTTTAGGGCTATTTTTTATATTCTTCACAAAGAATAAACCCTCCAAGTTTAATGTATATAATATATATATTAACAAACACGTTGATATCAGGCAGTGAGTTTACTATTATATACATACTAGATGACCCGGTGAACTTCGTATCACTTACCTATTAATGTAAACAAAATTTATTTAAACCATATCACCTTTATTCATAAAAGATTTGTATCGATTCCCCCCCCCCACATTATACAATCTAGATTCACGTGTATATGAGTGGCCTAATAGTTGTTTAGTAATCTGGCAATACTGTCATTGGTGCCGATTCTCTTGTGCACAAACTATCGTAAATTTAAGTTAAGTGCATCTTTCTCTTTCCATTACTTAAAGAAAAGGACAGAAGATACATTTTAGTTTAATCCTGTCAAATTAGACAGCGCCTGATGAAAATTGACGTATATTTAGACGCCATGTTTTTAAATTGCGTCTAAATTATCTATGGAGTGTCTAAATTTGACAGGACTTAACTAATATTTTATCTTCTGTCCTTTTCTTAATTAAAAGGAAAGAGAAAGATGCACTTAACTTAAATTTACGATAGTTTGTGCACAAGAGAATCGGCACCATTGTCGCTGTCACCTAACTTTTGAAGAAAAGATCGTTGAAAGGAAATGTTATGAAATGGGCTTTTAGTTTTAAAAAAAAGTCCAGGATGGCCATACAAAAACAAAAAAAAATATTAAAAGCACCATTATTTAATCAATACATCAATACATATAATAAAATCATTATATAATAAAATCAATCCATACTAATATTATAAATGGGAAAGTGTGTCTGTCTGTCTGTCTGTCTGTATGTTTGTCTTTCTTTCACGGCAAAACGGAGCGACGAATTGACGTGATTTTTTAAGTGGAGATAGTTGAAGGGATGGAGAGTAACATAGGCTACTTTTTGTCTCTTTCTAACGCGAGCGAAGCCGCGGGCAAAAGCTAGTCTGATTAATAAATTAATATGAATGCAATTTATATTATGAACATGATCTGCTAAAGTGGCATTTTTCGCCCTCTGGATTATACTTTAATATCTTCTACTGACAGTAATGTTAAATATCAAACGTATGGCGTTTGCTTTGACCCATGCTCCCTCATCTGTGTTTGAATTATTTGGACAGGAAAATTATTAATTTTGAATGTATGATATATTGGTGTTTGTTAAACGATTTTATGTCAGCTACAGACTACATAATAGCATCATAATAATAATATAATAATAACTTTATTTTAATGACAACAGTGGTCCAATGGTTAGTATCACCTTATAACTAAAGGGTTAGTAATACCTAAAACCTAAAAGACTAACCCTACTGCCGCACGAGCAACCGCATCCAGCGACGAAGCACTGGCGCATCGTGCTTATCTGCTAGGGCTTGTAGAATGCTGTTGGAGCTAGCCCGCGTCCTGCTTTATAGTGAAGCAGCCTTCTTTCTCATTATACCAAAAAAAAACATGAAATAAACAGTTCTGCTAAAAAGAATATATGCGTGTTCAATAGGAAGATGGTACGGTAGAGACTCTGGCTGATGATCGTAACAAATCTTCTTGGATAAGTTAAAAGATTAAAGGTTCGAATGAGGTACAAATAATGACAACCGTCAGGAGCACCAATCTGATTGCAATCATGTCTCAATGACTAGAACTGAAAACTAATAAAATTTAAATTGTTAAATATCCAGTCAATGAGACTGGATATTTAACAATTTTATCAGTTTTTTGTATGGGAAATGTGTTAAAAGTTTGAAGTTACGTCAAAAATCAATTTCTGATTTCTGAATATTCACACCACTACAAGAGTAGGTATAAAATAAAAGTATATCCTAAAACTGGTTATATTAAAGATGTACGGTAGGGTCCTTCTTCTTCAGACCTTAACAGTACCACACCTACCCAAAATTAACTTTATTAGGTACTAGCTGTCCCCTGCGGTTTCACCCGCATATTTAGTTACTGCTCCGCTCCCGTAGGTCGTAGCGTGATGGTATATAGCCTATAGCATTCCTCGATAAATGGGCTATCTAACACTGAAAGAATTTTTCAAACCGGCCTTTAGTTTCAGAGATTACCCCCTACATACAAACTTACAAACCGACAAACTTACTTTATAATATTAGATTAGTATAGATTTACTACTTACTTTAGATATTAGTATAGAGTACAACGATGCCGATTCTCCTTTCTTATTTCGAAATAAAGTAATTATCTATGTTACGATAATTTTTATCATTTAATTATATATTTTTCGAAATTGAACTAGGTATCCTGTTTTCAAAAAAACAACCTTATCTGGTGTATTACTATCTGTACTAAATGTGTAGGTATGTCTAGAACTTTTAGATAATAAGGTAGCTATAGCTATATTATAGATAGGTAGCTAGCTGTTACCTGCATTTTTGGATAATTTCAATTTGCTCAATAAGTACTTCTTGAGATTAGCGCGTTTAACCAAACAAACTTATTAGCTTTATAATATTAGTATATACAGGTACAGGGCAAACCCACGGACATGCCACATGGAGGGAAAGTACCTCAAATATTTAAGATAGAACATTTTACTGAAAGAAGACATTTTGATTTCAAAAACAATTTAAACTGCATTCATAGATATTTAAATAATTACGTGGTTGAACCGGGAATCGTATCCGTTACACGAGAAAAATAATCACCCAGTAGTTTTATCGGGATACATACGCAAGATCAACAGTCATAATATCAACAGTTAAAACATCAACACCGTAAGACCAACGATTCAAAATCTCAACACTTCAGAATCTCAACAGCTTAGTAAGTCAACAGTTTAGAAGATCAAAGTTTAAAATCCCAACTTTGAAAGTACTATTAGGTCAATACTAATTAATATTAAAAAACTTGAGTAAGTACAGAATATCTAAGTATATGTATAAAAGAAAGTCGTGTTAGTTACACATTTTATAACTTTAGAACGGCCGAACCGATTTGGCTGAAAATTGGTGTGGAGGTAGCTTAGGACCAGGGAACAGACATAGAATACTTTTTATCTTTTTTTTTTAGTAACCAAAAATCTGGTACAACGGGGAAAAACCGCGGAGGACAGGACAGCTAGTTGTAAATAAAACTCCTATTTAGTTGTCTTTAAATATATATAAAAAACATGTTTGTAAACTTCTTAAATTATTGATAAATATTAAATAATCAGAAATATTTAAACTACAAAAACAATTTATAATAAACAAGAAATAACAAAAAATATTGGTAATTCTCATATTCAATTTATATAACAGTTATGAAATTCATATCAATTTGTAATTATATCTATACTAATATACTAATAATATTATAAAGCGGAAGAGTTTGTTTGTTTGTTTGTTTAAACGCGCTAATCTCAGGAACTACTGGTCTAATTTAAAAAAATCTTATGCTATACATAACGCTAAGACACATAGGAGCCGAGCAGTAATGAAAAGTGTGACAAAAACGGGAACAAAATATTCCTTTTGAGAGATTCCATTGCGTGCGCTGCGTAAATGGTTGAATTTACGCAAAAAGTATGTACTAAAGAATTGTTCTTCTTAAAAGTTCTAAAAAAAAGTCTGCGACAGCATAATATGTCTAATATTTATAGTTCACTCAATATAACCATTTTTATGGCTGTAAATTTAGTTCTAAAATAATTCATGATTTGCCAGGGAGTTTTCATCAATACAGTATTAATCCTTATTAATATAAATACGTTATTTAATCCAAGTTTTTAATGTAGGAAAAAATTGGAAAAAACGCGGGTACGCGGGGATCGTGCGGTCCATGGCCCTCTATGGGGCTCCGGTGTGGGCGCCAAACCTGGCCTTGGCTCCGGCCCGGCTACTGAGCGCGTCCCAGAAGCTCATGGTCATTCGGATGGTGCATGGATATAAAAGATCTCCTGTCTGCCTGATTCATGCGGATTTGAAGGTCAGAGAACAGTCCTTGCACACATGTACCACGCACAGTGGCGCGTGTAAGTGCAAGCAACGCCGGGACGAAACTCCGCTGCCGCGGCTATTCAAGGCGCCTCGACGCTCTCATATACCGCCCGTCACTGGTCCTCACCGCACACGGGCACTTCGGGAGGTTTCTGTGTCGGATTGGTGACACGGTGGAGGTATGCCCCGCTTGGGTGAACCACTGCCGTGTCCTTGCAGAGGCGATTGGCGGAGGTGACCTCTCGCGCCCGGCGTTGGTTCAGGCCATGCTTTGGGGCGCAACTGAATAGGAAGCCGTCGCCCCCTTCTGCGTGCAGCGTCAAGCCTCACGCCCCGGACAGAGACCCAGGCGTAGTTGTCGAGAGTCGCAAGACGATGGCTAGGCGCGTCGATGCTTCTAATAGTTACCGCGGCCCCGGAGTGTATAAGGGTAACCGAAGGGACATTATGGGATTTTAGTCAGTAAAAGTCTGACATTCAATCTCTCTCCAGGGGCGGGAGAAGTCATAAAAAAAAAACTATTCAACTGTTTTTCGAATCAGTGTGTTCGCGACAACTCCATTGGAGCTCTTTTACGCTTAAACAACCCTAATAATCTTTTCGTGTAAGCTCCAGATGGTTCCACAGTTCATATTATTTATAAAGAAGCACTGGAATAAATAAATAATTTTTGTATCGGTATCCTCCAACAGCGCTTAGCACTAAAAATTACATAGTTGCGTTCCGACATCCACGCGAACGAAGTCGCGGGCCCAGCTAGTTAAAAGATAACTAAATAGGAATTTATTTATAATATTCTGTAATTACTCAAGTTTTTTAACATTAATTAGTATTGACCTAATAGTACTTTCAAAGTTGGGATTTTAAACTTTGATCTTCTAAACTGTTGACTTACTAAGCTGTTGAGATTCTGAAGTGTTGAGATTTTGAATCGTTGGTCTTACGGTGTTGATGTTTTAACTGTTGATATTATGACTGTTGATCTTGCGTATGTATCCCAGTTTTATCATACAAATCGCAAGGTTTCATCATAAGGATTATTATTTTTCGTCGCAAATAATAGGAAGGCCATGAATTTTAACATTCGCAGACACAGACCGCCATCATTCCATTCCTGCCGACCCTGCCGTCCAGCACCTTTAGATAAGTGGCATTAACATAAACTAAAATGTATGGAATTGTCTCTCTTCTTGGAATCTCTATTTTACCATCTAATCTACAAGGCCACCTGTCTAAAGGAGCTGGCCCGTGACGACGTAATTTCGTCATCAAATAAACTTTGGAACCAGCCTATTCCTTACTGAATGCCCCAGGAACGCCCTAACCCGAAATCCGTTACCTATAAAGGAACCCATAGTGCGTTTAATGGCCTAGCTGGAAACACTAAAAGTTGTACTATCCCATTCTCTTTGCAGGACAAGGCCTCTTAATTCTAAAAGACCAGAGAAGGCGCGATCAGGCGGATTGGCCATTTCGAACTGATAAAAAGTGCTGTTTCCCTTACGACGTTTTCCCTTCACTTATCATTCTGTGACTTTAGAAAATATCTAAGTAGGTACATAATATTATGAATTGAAGAAGTTCTTCGTACACCCTTAGGCTGGGGAAAGCGGAAGGTTATGTCGGTCTCTTACCGATTTTAACCCCACGGAAAAGTTAGTTGGAACCGGGGCAGCATAGTTTTCGATGAGTATTCAAACTGTTTAAAACGATAAATATAATGACGGTACCTTGCCAATTTATTTAAGCGAACATCATGTATGTAAGAAAAAACCAACATATCTTTAGTAAAGTAGGTGATAGACATAATTTTAATACCAGGAATAAAGATAAACTAGCTCAACCATAATTTAGACTGTCCAAAGCAGATGTATTTTCATGGGGTACTGTGTTAAATGTTACAACAAAATTCCTTGTGATATAAAACTAAACGAAAGGAAATTTAAAACATATTATTATATTAAGAATAAATTATGTCAACAAGCATATTATAAATTGGAAGATTACATTCAAGATAAGAATGCTTGGAAGCATGCTGGTCCAGCTCCATAGGATACTTAATCCACAGTGTAGACAAAACCAAACTGGTGGCTAATTTAAACTGATAATGATTAACTACATTTACTTTTACAATTATCAATTAGACACAATTCTTTTTTCTAGTTGTTGGAAGCGCTGGCTCACACATTATTTTTCATTGTTTAAGGAAAATAATTTATTTGTAAATGTGTTACACTAAATGTTCGTGAACTTGATTAGCTTCCATTTCCTAATTAATTTTTATTTTTATTATGTTTATATTATACTCTTTTGACGGAAATGGTTTTGACATTATATACATTCTTCTCTTCACACTTAACAATGTACAAATAATAATATTGTAACAACATTATTTTAAAAGAGTAAGTATGGAGTTTCTTGCCCATTCTTCTCCATACGAATCAACTTTTGGAATGGGCAACTAGATTCATTTTTCTTTGTTTTGACGTTCTAAAGTGCCTTTTAAATGGTTTAATAGAAATAAATTATTTGAGTTTGAGTTTATTAACTGTCAGCGGAGATGCCCCAATGAGTCGGGGTGATACTGCATATTATGCTCCAGTGAGTCGGGGTAATACAGTGCCTCGTAGTAGTCCTACGAGTACGACTCACCGAGAAATAGGTGGCCCTCGGTTCCAACGCTCTACAACCTTCCAGAGCGGCGGCAAGCCTCACATGAAGATGTAAAGAAGACTCATCGTGCTAACAAACTCCTATCTCAGAGGGGAAGCGGTGTGGCGACATACATTACCCAACATGTGAACTATAAACTGGCATCCTACATCGCTCAATAAGTGTAAGATATTAGTGTAATGAACAAAATCACGACACCGATTCTCGGGCAATAACCCACCAAACACAACACCCGTCTGGTCGAAGGATGCTTGAGAAGTCTTTTGTTTTGACAATTTATGTTACTAATACCTTTACCTAATAAGTGCTATTTTGAACTCCAATAGAAACGAGGAGAATGGTTCAACACGTTTGGAGCAATAATGTAAAATGTTTAGAAGAACAAGTTCTAACAGAATATTATAATATTCTTTTGTTGGACTTCAAATTTGAACCATATTGGTGCCGATTCTCTTGTGCACAAACTATCATAAATTTAAGTTAAATGCATCTTTCTCTTTCCGTTTAATTAAGAAAAGGATAGAAGATCAAATATTAGTTAAGTCCTGTCAAATTTAGACACTCCATAGATAATTTAGACGCAATTTAAAAACATGACGTCTAAATATACGTCAATTGTCATCAGGCA
Organism: Athetis lepigone; assembly: GCA_033675125.1. Taxonomy (NCBI): domain Eukaryota; kingdom Metazoa; phylum Arthropoda; class Insecta; order Lepidoptera; family Noctuidae; genus Athetis; species Athetis lepigone. The sequence continues at coordinate 9,830,334 of CM066237.1, forward strand.
CTGTCTAATTTGACGGATTAAACTAAAATGTATCTTCTGTCCTTTTCTTTAAGAAATGGAAAGAGAAAGATGCACCTAACTTAAATTTACGTTAAGTTGTGCACAAGAGAATCGGCACCAATGAGTCTGAGTTGTGAGGAGATTTTTGACATTTCCAGCAAATCTAGACCTTATATTTTCCGTATACCGTTCTCGAACGATAGATGAGTAGATCGCGTGGCGCGGGTTAGGTCGTCGAAATTTGCATGACTTGACGCTTGAATGTAGCACAGAGTAACGTAGTGCATCCCTCGAGCCGCCTAAACCGTTCGATAGACGCTTGTTTTTAACCATTTCTTAAAAAGGAGGTTTTTGTAGTCTACCTCATATTACCTACGTTTATTTTTAATTAAAAAAAACACAAGTATAGGTAAGGTTATACAAGTAGGTAAGTGATAGGTAACTTTCATTTATTACTGCAATCTAATCATTGTAATTTAACTCTACTATCATCCAATTAGCGGAAGAGTTTGTTTTTTTGTTTGTTTGTTTGTTTAAACGCGCTAATCTCAGGAACTACAAGTCCGATTTGAAAAATTGTTTTTTTGTTAGTAGTTTATATAACATAACGCTAAGACATATAGGAGCCGAGCAGTAATGAAAAGTGTGACAAAAACGGGAAAAAAATATTCCTTTTGAGAGATTCCATTGCGTGCGCTGCGTAAATGTTTGAAGTTACGCCAAAATATGTACTAAAGAATTGTTCCTCTTAAATAGTTCTAAAAAAAAGTCCGCGACAGCATATGTCCTAATATTTATAGTTCACTCAATATAACCTTTTTTGTGGCTATGAATTTAGTTCTAAAATAATTCATGATTTGCCAGGGCTTTTTCATCAATACAGTACTAATCCTTATCAATATAAATACGTTATTTAATCCAAGTTTTTAATGTTGTACCAAAATTGCCGTTACATTACATACATCATTTATAATTTCCGTAACAAGGCTGGCCGATCGATGGCTTTGCAAGATATTCGTAGCTTATACATCAGAATAACACATACGCCTCAAAGAGAAGGAGTCAGCACAGGAAGGGGCCCAACAGGGCCAACGCCTGCCGGGGTTGCGGAATGTTTATAATAGTTACCGTGACCTTGGAACATAAAGGGCAATCGAAGGAACATGAGTGGGTTTTAGTCAGTAAGAGTCTGACACGCCTTCCCGTCGCACCCAGGACGGGAGCAGTCATTGGATGATTTCCCACTCACCAAAAAAAAAAAAAAAATATTGTCGAATATAACATTGTGCCACGGGAGCCGATCAGTAAACAAATATCTAACATAAAGCGGGTAAGCGGGGATCGTGCGGTCCATGGCCCTCTATGGGGCTCTAGTGTGGGCGCCCAACCTGGCATTGGCTCCGGCCCGGCTACTGATGGCGTCCCAGAAGGTCATGGCCATTCGGATGGTGCATGGATATAAAAGATCTCCTGCCTGCCTGATTCTTGCGGCATGGGATTTGGGCAACGGTCCTTGCACACATGTACCACGCACAGTGGCGCGTGGAAGCGGCTATTCAAGGCGCGGCACACAGAGCTCCTGCGGGATCTCATGGCGGAATGGAGACTGCGACTGTCGCAACCCTGTGCTGGGCACCCCTCTTTGAGGAGTGGCTGGAGTGCGCCTCGACGCTCTCATATAAGTATCGCCCGTCACAGGTCCTCACCGCACACGGACACTCCGGGAGGTTCCTGTGTCGGATTCGGGCGGTAGTGACGCCTGCGTGACACGGTGGAGGTATGCCCCGCTTGAGTGAACCACCGCCGTGTCCTTGCAGAGGCGATCGGCGGGGGTGACCTCTCGCGCCCGGCGCTGGTTCTGGCCATGATTTGGGGCGCGACTGAATAGGAAGCCATCGCCCCCTTCTGCGAAGCAGACATGCTACGAGACGGAGGCGGCGGGGTGAGTGAGGCAGCGTCATGCCTCACGCTCCGGACGGAGACCTAGGCGTAGTTGTCGAAAGTCGCAAGGCGCGACCCGTGTCGACGGCGTGTCGATGCTTCTAATAGTTACCGCGGCCCCGGAATATATAAGGGTAACCGAAGGGACATTATTGGATTTTAGTCAGTAAAAGTCTGACATTCCATCCCTCCCCAGGGGCGGGAGAAGTCATAAAAAAAACTATCAAACTTTTTTCGAATCAGTGTGTTTGCAACAACGCCATTAGACAACCCTAATAATCTTTTCGTGTACGCTCCAGATGGTTCCACAATTATAATTTACTAGCTGACCCGACAGACGTTGTCCTGTCAACTATGAATGTTGAATTCGAATTGACATACTACCTACTACCTACCTACCTACTACCCACCTACTACCCACCTACTACCCACCTTCTACCCACCTACTACCCACCTACTACCCACCTACTACCCACCTACTACCCACCTTCTACCCACCTACTACCCACCGACGTTCCTTTACATTTCAAGTGACATTTTACGTCAGATAATTCGTGTTTGACGACGATACGATACTAACGTCACTCAATTGTTTTGGCTTCCCGAAACCTCTCGACTAACACTTAAACTTTATGGTATGGTGTTAAAGCTCAAATTGACTCTACGTTTTAGTTAGAAAACGTTTGTATGGTAAAAAGAAAAGGGCTGTTTTTAGGGCTTTCCCGACAATTATTCGTTTTTTTTTCGCCGTATAAACCATCCTTGAACTACAACGAACATTTAAAAAAAAAACAGCCAAATCGGTCAAGCCGTTTTCATGCCATGTCGTGACAACGGAAAACGGGTTTCATTTTTATATATACAAGGTGTATTTTTGGTATTGCTCAACCCGTTAGGAGATGATTCTACCCATGAAAACAAACAACTTTTGTTATGGAACCAACTCTGAAATCGCGAAAAAAATATCAGCTGTTTCTAAGAAAAGGTCAATGCCCTCGGACTATAATGTATGAACCAGCTGATATTTTTTTCGCGATTTCAGAGTTGGTTCCATAATGAAAGTTGTTTGTTTTTATGAGTAGAATCATCTCCTAGCGGGTTGAGCAATACCAAAAATACACCTTGTATAGATAAAGAATCACTGGAATAAATAAATAATTTTTGTATCGGTATCCTCCAACAGCGCTTAGCACTAAAAATTACATTGTTGGGTTCCGACATCCACGCGAACGAAGTCGCGGGCACAGCTAGTACCTAATAAGTATTACAATATTTCAAATATCACTTACCTTGCATTTTGACGTGGCTGCTGTGCCGGGTGTCGCGAGGTCAACTTCAGCACGAAACAAATATTTTATATGATTTCCTGATGTTTGTTGTAGGTGTATGAGAGTTTTTGTTTGTTTCGTTTTATAAAAGAAAAACACTTCTTTGGATATAACCTATGCTGCCTTCACGAATGCGCCTATTTTCGGTGGAACACGCGTTATTACTTTTAACACTGTCGTAAAAATGAGAAGGTATCTTGAACCCTTAAATTTTAACTAAGTAATAGATCACACTAGACCACACAAATATCCATAGTTTTCTTTCAAACACGATGACGATGTAACGTTTTTTTTCGAACTGTTTTCGTATTTCGAATTTTACACTTTTGAATTAATCTATGATGTACCTAAAATAATTATTGGTACTTATTAAAATAATGTATAAAATCTAACGTGACGTCTAGTGTCCGACTGTTCTGCACAACAAATTTTTGTTTTTTATGGCGGGTAGTCACACAAAGATAAAAAATAAGGCAAAGGCATTTATTAGTAGTAGAGCTTTGTGAAGCTCATTCTCATAGAAGTTAAGTTACCTATGCCGACTATGATAATTATTATACCTAAGTAAAAAAAGTGAGCCGTCACGGGACGCCTGGCAGATGTGAAACATCGACATTACATCATCGCCACACACAGTACACAAGACTGTGACTGTATATATACACCATCATATAGCGTGGCGACGCGTCGCCACGGCATGCGTCGCCACGCCAGAAATTTGTTTTAAGTGCGTCTATAGATGTTTCACATCAAAAAGGTGTAGGTAAGATATAGGCAGTCAGCAAGTCGCACTTTATATAAAACTAGCTTTTACCCGCGACTTCGTCAGCGTAGAATAATGGTCCCCGTTCCCGGCGGATTTCCAGGATGAAAACTATCCTGTCTTTTCTCGGGTCCCAGACTATATCTGTACCGAATTTCATTCAAATCGGTTCAGTGGTTTAGGCGTAAAGAAGAGACAGACAGACAGACAAGAGTTACTTTCGCATTTATAATATTAGTATGGATGTGGTTATTTCACCCCAATAACCACAGTATAGCGCTAGACGACGCATTGTCACAATTATATTTGTCTCTTTATCACACGCAGTACTTAGATCATGCCATCCTACTTTGACGACATCGTACGCGTGTGCCGTTTTTCAAGATACTCGTGGCGATACTAATGGCGTATATCATTGGGCGCCGATATTAATACAGGTACACGAGGCATATCGTCTGCTTCTGGGATGGCAGCACATCTTATCGGTCTTTAGGTTTTTAGTTGCTTGGAAATGCATTATGAATAGTAAGAAAATTTAGTTATAAACTTAGTGACGTCATAAGGTAACATCACCATACAAAATCTATAGGAGGAGAGCGTTTTCACAGCTCATAAAAAGTACGTCAATTGATGATGGTGTAAAATACCGTTAGGTGTTCCAATTGGGTAGTTTACACCATCAACCAATAAATGTTAGACACAATTTCTATAAAACCTCTTCTAATTTTAACCCAATACCTTCGTTTCATTTTCAATTAGCTATAAAAATTGATTTTTAGTAGCTTTGAAAACAATAAATAGATAGTCAACTGAGTTGTTATTTTAGTGACGTCATAAGTTTTCATTGCTATACAATATCTATTGGAGAGTTGCGTTTTGACAGCTCATAAAAAGTACGTCAATTGATAATGGTGTAAAATACCGTATTACTGCCAGGGCTGCGGATTGTTCGAAAAAGATACCGCGGGCCCGGACACAAAGGGCTAAGAAGGAACATGGATGGGTTTTAGTCAGTAGAAGTCTGACATTCCCTTCCGCTTCCCAGGAATTATTGATGATCCCAAAAAAGGTGAGTTCCAATTCAATGTACCTTTATATAGGAATAATGAACTGTTTTTTTTTTAATGTATCTCTGTACCTTTTGAAGAAATATTTAAAAGGAGGTGGCCGTGCGAATAATTTGAAAAACACATGGCGTAACTTATTAAACTCAAGAAATGTTCTCTATAACTGTTTATGTACTAACAACAAATAAAACAAAAAACCTTTAAACATACAATTTCTATTATACAAACATTCTTATCGACAACTATGTATAAAATATTACATAAATAATATGTACAAAAACATACCTAATACACCGACATTACATTATATAGAAACTGCTCATTAACAAGGTCAGTTTTTTAATAGTCATAAAACTTTTATCATACTCATTATTTCGCATAGAACATCTTTGACATAGGTGAAAGAAAAACATTGGTGCCGATTGTCTTATTCACAAACTAACGTAAATTTAAGTTAAGTGCATTTTTCACTTTCCATTTCTTAAAGAAAAGGACAGAAGATACATTTTAGTTTAATCCTGTCAAATTAGACAGCGCCTTAAGAAAATTGGCGTATATTTAGTCGCCAGTCGCCATGTTCTTAATTGCGTCTAAATTATCTATGGAGTGTCAAAATTTGACAGAACTGAACTAAACTAATATTATATCTTCAGTCCTTTTCTTAATAAAATAGAAAGAGAAAGATGCATTTAACTTAAAGATGTTTTAGAAATGTATGGAGCTTGGGCCAGCACTATGTACACCAAATATAAATATCATTATAAAGTATAGTTAACGGTTTGTGATGTTAATTCCCTATATTTTGGCTTCTTTTTTATGTATTTTCAATTTAACTCGTTCAAGGAGAGCAACACAGCTTCTAATAATTATGGTGGTCAGCAATAAGCGAAATGTCATTTTAAAAATGACGTTTGTAAAAAAAGAATGTCAAACGTCAAAGATAAACGGAAACGAAACTTAGAACTGTCAAAGTCGTCAATCAAACGTCATAACACCACTGTCATGGCTACCTTAAAGAAGGGTTAACTCACTAAAAAACTTTGGAAATAATTATTTACAATTTTACTTTTATTCAAATTAATTTATACGTATTTTTATCAAAATCTATTATTTTTTCCTTTTTATCTATGTAGTGTACATAGAGGTGGCCCAAAATCAAACATCTCCGTTAGTTAAGTTTGTGAACAAGAGAATCAGCACCATTGTAAGAAAACCTAAAGTTACAATTTAATATAAGTCCAAATCTCCAAAATGGCTTGTCCTTACATAATTATGTCAAACAGTAGTATTTAATCAGCAGATAAAAGTTGTGTAACCATTAAAAATCACCTTGAGATAGAACACATCCTTACTTCAAGTACTAATAAATTAACTTCATCGTTTATTATCATCATACAAAACAAACCGTCAATCGTTGTCCTAGTAGAGCTGTATAGCAAAATATCTAAAGTAAAGCGATTTGGGGTACTATACCACGTATTTAAAGTTGACGCCCGGGGTCTGTGGGGGGGGGGGGTTGGTTTTGTGTTGTCCATTTGTCGCGAAGAGTTTCTAACAGTACACAAATTAATGGCGTACTGTATTTCCTACTTATTCTTATGGAATAAAAGCGAAACTCAGCAATACACTAAGGACGTTGTTCTCCCAACGCCTTTATCGTCACTTCACCTAGAACGTGATGACAGCGTCGAAGTTGGCGATACATACATTTTCTATAGCCGCGTGTCCACCGAAAGTTACGTCACCCTCGTTAATGCGAGGTGACGTGACGAAATGAAGCTGTGTTTAATAACTCAGCCCGAAATATTTATTTATTTATTCTATCACGTAATAATAATCACGTTCTCGTTGGCGTAACGGTGACCTCGGTGGAGGAAAACCAGCTTAAGGCCGATTCAGATCCAGATGACGGCGTCATATACTATAATCACGTGTGCACCTCACGTCACATCACCTCATACAAACCTCGGCTCGCCGTCATCTCGATCTCGTTGACGTTACGGTGACGGTGGACAAACGGCCTAAAAATCCAATAGAATGACTACATTGTATCGTGTACTATATTTATACAAATCAGTTGTCAAAGCAATGCTTACAACACTAAGCAATGTATAAATATACACGTTTTAAACGTCAGTGGATTTCAGGTGTAATTGTTAGTGTTATCCGCTGGCGCCCTCTCACGACCTCGACTTTCAAATTGCCGTTAGTTTTCTCTAGTAGCGTGTAGATGTCGCTAGCAGTGCGGACTGGCTGGGAGTTGATGCTTGTTACTATGTCGCCGGGTTGTAGGCCTCCACTGGAATAAAATAAAATAAAAATATGGTTGAATTGTATGGTCAGCAAAAGAGATATGTTACCAGGGCCATAAGATATAATTAAGGTTTTCTTGAGCACCGATTGATGTATCCAAATGAAATTCAAATGGATTGAAGAACAAATTACTTTCTACAACATTTGAAATTTTAATTAAAATATATATCCATTGGTTAATGAAAAAACTGTAATTGATTCTGACCTTTCTGGCCCTGGCATTTTGTACAGTCAGCAAAAGAGATATGTTAATATCTCTTTTGCTGACTGTACAAAATGTTAGTTGTTAAGGGCCTGAGCATACGAGGGACAATGGTGCCGATTCCCTTGTTCACATACTAGGTTAAATTTAAGTTCAGTGCATCTTCTTCTTTCCATTCATTAAGAAAAGGATAGAAGATAAAATATTAGTTTCATCCTGCCAAATTAAGACATTCCATAGATAATTCAGGACGCGATTAAAAACAGGGCGACTAAAAATACGTCGATTTACTTCAAGCGCTGTCTAATTCTACAGGATTAAACTAAAATGTATCTTCTGTCCTTTTCTTTAACAAATGGTAAGAGAAAGAAGCACTTTAATTTAGTTAAGTTTGTGAACAAGAGAATCAGCACCAATGGCAGAGCAAATATCTTCGGTGCGCTCTTATTATAACTGACATTAGGTTGCTTTTATCCGCTTGCAGTCCGCCAGGCGAGGTGCGGTATTGCACGGACCAAGTGCTACCTTATTGTAATACTAATAAGTGCGTAACACGGACTTTTATCCGCCGTTGTCCGTCGTCTGATTAGGCTATACAATTTTCTAAACTTTAAGTACAAACACCACACAGACGCGGATGTAATGGCTTACGCATTTTCTGCCAGTCTACCTTAGGGTGATGCAGAGACAAAACATGTTAGGAGCAAGAATACAGGAAAGTTACAGTAATAAAAAGTAACAATAAATAAATACATACATACTGAGAATACATATACAAAGTGGAGTGAATATTGATTTATGTTATTCAATTATATAAGCATAATAGAAGCCAGAATATCTGACAATTCCTTTAGTCAATTAGTCAGTAGGAGTCTTATCTGTCCTGTCTCAACTATGAATGTGTGTAAATTGTAAATAATGATAAGAAATACAGATTAAAAATAATGTTTATTATAAGGGTGTATTGGGGTAGTTTTGTTGGTATACTGTTATAGGAACAAGCGACATACTGACAACGTGAAAATTAATATTTTTTGTAAACATAAAGCTGGGCATTGACGGTCATTTTGGCGCGCCAATCTAGTGTAAAACTGTGGCATCACTCCAAATGGTTTAGGCGGCCTACCTACTCTGGAGTGACGATTCGACACTCACGATCAAATTTTAGATGCACGTCAGTAATTCAACTGACGCGGAAAAATTACCGTCATTGCCCAGCTTAAGAGGTCAACAAAACCTAGAAAAAACCGGCCAAGTGTGAGTCCGACTCGCGCACGATGGGTTCCGTACTGTCGTCTATAATAGACAAGTTTCTACCTATTTAATAAGATCGAGTACAAATTGCTTAAAAATTACGTTTATGGGAGCCCCCTTATAATATTTACTTTATTGTTATTTAATTATTTATTTTGAAAGGTTATATACACGTAAATATTCTTTGAAAATTTGAAGCGTCTACCTGTTACCGTTTTTAGGCATCGTTCAGACCAAACGTATTGTCGGCCGCTGACTGTGAGCGCGCGTTACGCAGTTTATTGCTTTTCCATATATATTGAAATTGTCGTTCACACCGAACCGACTATACGCTATTACGTCGTCTGTTGTCGCTGACTCTCAGTGGCCGATTATTTTACTACGCGACTGTGCACGGCGGACGCGGATTGGCTACGCGGATAGCCTATTGTCGGCTTGGTGAGTACGCGTACTGCAGATTGAGTCGACGTTCACACTGGGGCAGACAGTGAGTATACTCACAGTCAGCGGCGGACAATACGTTTGGTGTGAACAATCCCTTAATATTGAGAAAAAAAAAACGAAAAAAACACGCTTATTGTATGGGGACCGCCCTTAATATTTTATTTTTGTTAATTTTTAGTATTTGTTGTTATTCGGCAACGGAAATACATCATTTGTGAAAATATCAGCTTTCCAGCTATCACGGTTTATGAGATACAGCCTGGAGACAGACAACGAAGGCTTAGTAATAGGGACCGGCAGGGTTATTACCTATGAAACAGCAATCAGCAATATTTGCGCAGTGATCGCGCGGTCACCGCGCGATTAATAAAAAAAAATCGTATTATATATGAACCGATTGCTAATCGCTCGCTGATTATTTTAATGCACTTATTGCTACGATGACGATAAAGTAGCAATCGCTGGAACTAATTAAATATCGCTTTTAGCAAAAAAAACTTAACTTTGCTCTTTAACACCATACTAAATACGAAACCACCAAACGAAAAATGCATATTTTAGTTAACTGATTGCTCCACAGAGGCAGCACTATCGCTAGTTTGCTATTTGACATGACGTATTTTGAATTGACGTTTATATTGCTAAACTATCGCGATTGCTCGGCTTCTGCAAGATACGTAATCCCAGTGCCGTTTTACCCTTTGGGTATGGAACACAAAAAAAAATAGAAAGGAAAACACCAAACGGTTGAACAGTAATTAAAATGAACTTACTTGTAAGCTGGCGATCCAATTATGACCTTCCACACAAGTATACCGTGTTCGATGTCAGTTGGCATCTGGAAAATAAATGTTAGGAGTTTATTATAATAAATCTATTAACGACATAACTTGACAACGACTAAAACTAATACATTCAACTTTTTTGTCTTCTAAGGGCCTACGCAGACCGGGACGGCATGGCAAGGGATTTGAATTTTTACTAACGGACATTCAACCGTACTGATACAGAAATACGACATAAATTGCTATCTATGCTTTAAAATGATGCCGTGGCATTGAAAGGGATTTTATCGCACGCAAATGTATCGGGCAGCAGGAGTCGCTGAGGCGTGCTTTGTCGTGCCGCGGCACGCCGTGGCAAAGTGCTGGAATGCCGCGGTATCTAAGCGACCAGTGTGCGCTGACTCACGGCAAAATCCCTTGCCATGCCGTCCCGGTCTGCGTAGGCCTTATAATATATAGGTCGTTTTCGCGAGACGAAAAATTAATAAAATATCGCTATAATTGAAAAATTACATCATATTAACTTTCTAAATCGCCAAGACGCGAGTCTTGTAAATTAATGTAATGAGAGAGAGACCCGCACCCTTAAAACGAATTTGATCTTAACTTTGGTACAAGTTGTTGTATTTTTTCTAGATTTGAAATAACACTTCATCATTACATAGTCTTACTTGAACATCAAATTAAATTTAAGCGCGTTAGCTCTTGTGGATCATTCAGTAATTAAATACTTATTGAATACAAGAAAAAGCAAGCGATATAAACTACATACCTCCGGATTCCTCATACGAAGCTCCATGAGTATGTTAGGCGTGAGAGACAGCATTGTGATGCCGAGGTACCGCTTCGATACCTGCGGCGACTTCGTCGTTCCTGTGGAGCGTTCTAAATTACAAGTTTGTATTATTATGGGGTATAAAATACAGCAGTATTATAAAAAATACAGCAGCAGTTTGGGGCCGTTCAAATATTATGTGAGCAAGTTTTTTACTCCTTTTCCTTTTCAGCAAAAGTAAACAAGACCCCGAGTCACGTAAATATTGGTATAATAAGCAAAATAACCCCCCTGTAGTGCTTACCTAATACTTGAAAAGTCCCTTTTACACAATAACCAAATCTTTGGGTTCAATAATAAATATCACCCTATATCACCCTGTAGTATAAAGTTTACTAATCAATCATTCTTGCTCATACAAAACTATTTTTTGAAAGGCGCAACTATACTATACTTGAGCCAAGTTCGATAAAGAATACAGGTAAACAAACCAATATAGGGTTATCACAACTCACTTTTACAAATCTTCTATAATTTACATGATTATCGCGTTTTTCACGCTAACTATTTATTATTAGCTATTGCAACATATTTCACGAGAATCACTCAAATAACATGCATATTCCCTCGTTATTTCGAAAAACCAAGCAACGGTTTATTTACCTCTATTCTTTATCGATTTTGGCTCAAGTATAGTTAGAATTCGGTTATTTTATAAATTACGATTAGTCTTTTTTAAGGCCGTACACTGAAACTAACCCGAAAGTCCGTTCAAATGTCTGTTTGGTTAAAATTGTATGAGCAGGCCAACTGACGTGGGTGCGTTTATAGGGCTTTTGTTCGTTGATCTTTGTCCCATGTAATGTACAAAATTCAGAATGTGAGAGTTTTAGTGTACACCCTCAAAGGACTAACAGAAACATTATAAATATTTATATATACTTGGTATTGACTATAAAAGGCGAAGTAAGAGTCAGATACTGTACACAAAATACAATTTTTAAAACATAAATAAATTAAAAAAGGAAGTACGCAAAATAAGCGACAGGTACACAATCAATTAGTACAAAAATAGATCATTATCATTCAGATAACAAATAATTGAGTGTGCTATCAAAAATAATAAATTTGTATTTAGATAATGAATGCAGGTAGGTAGTTACTTATTTTGATAATGTTTAGATTACTTGCGTGTTTTGTTTTTCTTTACTTATTTTTATATTGTTTGTACAAAATGCATTATTTTTGACTAGCTGATCCTCGGTTTCACGTCATAGCGTGATGTTATATAGCCTGTGGCCTTTCTCGATAAATAGGCTATCCAACTCAAAAGATTTTTTCAATTTGAACCAGTACTTCCTGGGATTAGCATGTTCAACCAAATAAACAAAGTCTTCAACATTAGTATACATTAATTAAGTCATGCGCTTGCGACTTATAAAAATACTAAAATGAAAACAGGACATTACAAGCCAGTTTTTCACTCAAAATAAATTCTATTAACAAACACCTCATCTACAATAAAATACAATTAAAAAAACACAAAAGATAGAGAAGTAGAAAACAAAACAATAAAAAATCACATTCTATTTTCAAAAACATCTTTAAATTAAAAAAAAACCGGTCAAGTGCGAGTTGGACTCGCGCAACGAGGGTTCCGTTAATTTGTTTTTTTTTTAGCGAAATAACTACAATATTACGGTTTTCGCAGTTTTTTCTTTACTTGTGCTACATGACATTGCTTCTTGCTAAATTTCATGATTATTTAAAAAAAAATATGTTTATTTTAATAACTTACAGTATTTACATTATTACTTTTAGGAATGACCTTTTAAGCTAAATAAATGCTTGTGTTAGGCCATTCCGCCCTTCTATTACTTACGGTATCATTGTATTTGAGTATTGGTCAATGGGAAGTATGGTGAGCTACACATCAAGCTATACATAACCAGTATAAGCTGACTTCTAATTGTACGAAAAACATACACAATGCGAGGTCAGCTAACACTGGTTTTGTATAGCTTGATGTGTAGCCGTGTGTACCCTATAGGTTTTAATTTCCTTGCAAATGTCTAAATATGCAATGTAAACCGCCGTATCTTTTTATTGCATTGATTTAGAAACTTGATTTATTCACTGCTTTAAGAGATAGCAGACTTGCAGCTTAATATCTCGACGCATTTCTGGGAAAAAGAGTCTTGACAGACGGACGAACAGACGGACGGACGGTTGTGAACTAACTACAAATTTACGGTTTTCGGAGTTTTTCCATTACTTGTGCTACATGATCTTGCTTCTTGCCAAATTTCATGATTCTCGGTCAATAGGAAGTACCCTATAGGTTTTGAGTTTTGATTCCCTTGCAAATGTCTAAATATGCAATATAAACCGCCGTATCTTTTTAGTGCGTTGATTTAGAAACTTGATTTTTTCACTGCTTTGAGAGATAGCAGACCTGAGTGTGTGATATAAATTTCAGCTTAATATCTCGACGCGTTTCTGAGGAAAAGGGTCTTGACAGACGGACGAACAGATGGACGGGTGGTTGTGAACTAACTACAAATTTACGTGTTTCGGAGTTTTTCCTTTACTGGCGCTACATGATCCTGCTTCTTGCCAAATTTCATGATTCTCGGTCTATGGGAAGTACCCTATAGGTTTTGAGTTTTGATTCCCTTGCAAATGTCTAAATATGCAATATAAACCACCGTATCTTTTTATTGCGTTGATATAGAAACTTGATTTTTTCACTGCTTTGAGAAATAGCAGACCTGAGTGTGTGATATTAATATCAGCTTGATATCTCGACGCGTTTCCGAGAAAAAGGGTCTTGACAGACAGACAAACGGACGGACGGACGGATGTGAACTAACTACAAATTTACGGTTTTCGAAGTTTTTACTTTACTTGTGCTACATGACCTTGCTTCTTGCCAAATTTCATGATTCTTGGTCAATGGGAAGTACCCTGTAGGTTTTGATTTCCTTGCAAATTTCTAAATATGCAATATAAACAGCCGTATCTTTTTATTGCGTTGATTTGGAAACTTGATTTTCTCAATGATTTGAGAGATAGCAGACCTGAGTATATGATATAAATTTCAGCTTGATATCTCAACGCGTTTCTGAGAAAAAGGGTCTTGACAGACGGACGGACAGACGGACAGACGGACAACAAAGTGATCCTATAAGGGTTCCGTTTTTACCTTTTGAGGTACGGAACCCTAAAAAGCAACACACAAACAGAAATTTAAAATAAGAACAACATTATTAACTTACTCTTTGATAGGAACTGCTTGACATAATCGATGGGTATAGCAAATGAGATACCGGATGTAACTTTCATACTATTGATGCCTATTGCTTCTCCGTCTAAGTTGACTAGGGGCCCTCCACTGTTGCCAAACGTGATTGGCGCGTCTGTCTGTATGTATACCATGTCTTTGCCTGGAATTTGAGACAAGTGGTTAATTTTGAGAAAAGTCGCGATTTTGGGAAAAATGTTTATTTATTTATTTATTTATTTATTTGGTAAGGATCTCCAACAAAGGTTACACAGTTACATTCGTGACATCCGTGCAAAAAAGAATAAATTACTTGTGCTCCTTCAATTACAGGAGACCACATCATGCACATAATATAACTAGGTGAATACAAAAAAGAAATGAATTATGGTTAGTTTTAAAATCTAGTTTTCGGTATACAATTAAAATCATATTAATTATAATCGACACATTACAGAGCAGTTTGTTTTATGCTGCTAGCAAATATAAAGTAAAGCAAAGAAACAACATTATTTTTCACGATTTTGTAAATATTACATCGGTCAAATGCTTTTTAAACTTCGAAGCCGAGACAGTGATGTCCAGGTTGTATCGCTTCGAGAGGTCGTTAAATTGCCTACAGAGCCTTGGCAAAGTGGCGAAGTGCCCGAGGTTAGTCTTAGATCCTGGGACGTGGAAGAAATCATAGCAACCTATCCGCGGCAGACGAGATGGCGCATTAATTCGTAGCCGAGTAATTAGTTCGCTGCAGTGTACTATTCCGTTAAAGATTTTATACAGAAACATCAGATCTATCATTCTTCTTCTCTCTGCTAGTGAGTTTATGTTATAGTGATGCAGTCTGTCTTTGTAACTAAGAAAAGTTTTAGCTAAGTGGTCTTGGTAGCTTAGGTGATACAGAAAGCGTCTCTGAACACTCTCCAGGTGTTTCGTGTAGATGTCGTAGTGAGGGTTCCAGATAGTACTGCAGTATTCAAGTATCGGGCGGACCAGAGTGTTAAATAATTTTATTTTGGTAGAAGCTTTACTAAATTCTTTACTGTTCCGCAAGACGAATCCAAGGATTTTGAACCCCTTTGACGTTATATTAAGGATTTGCTTGTCGAATTTAAGCTGTTTGTCAAGTATGACTCCTAAGTCACGCACCTGTTGTACTTCCTGTAGTTTTTGATGGTTAATCACGTAGGTGTGCGATTTCGCGGTTTTATTGCGGCTGAACTGAATGTAGTGACACTTGGAGGTGTTAAGGGACATCCTATTCGCGACGCACCAGTCTACCACCCTATTTAGGTCCTCCTGGAGTAAGGCAGAGTCCGATTCTTTAACAATGGGTTTCATTACTTTCATATCGTCGGCAAAAAGGTAAAAGTTTGAGTGTTTAAAACAATTAGTTATGTCATTTATAAATATATTGAAGAGTATGGGGCCAAGATGCGAGCCCTGAGGAACCCCGGATGTAGCTCTAAAGTAGTCGGAGTGATGACCGTTGACAACAACCTTTGACAGTCTGTCGGTGAGGTAAGAGTTAAACCACTTCAACAACGGTCCACCCACACCCAGTTGTTGAAGTTTATCTACAAGAAGAGAATGGTCCACTTTATCGAAAGCTTTACTGAAGTCAGTGTATATGACATCCACGGGGATGCGCTTATCCACAGATTCCTGCAAAGTCGATATATAGCATGTGAGATTGGTTAGCGTAGATCTGGATTGGATGAAGCCATGTTGGTTAGGTGAGATCAGTTGTTTGACATGCGACGAAAGACGCCTGGTTACCAATTTTTCAAATACCTTGCCAAAGACTATCAAAATGGATATAGGCCTGTAGTTAGTTACTGAGTGCTTATCTCCATCTTTGAAGATAGGTACCACCAGAGCCTTTTTCCATTGATCAGGAAAAATACCGACCTCAAGAGATTTGTTGTAGATACGTGTTAAAGGTAAAGCTAAAGCCTTTGCACATATCTTTATGAACACAGGTGGGATACCGTCGTCTCCCACACTTTTCTTTCCGTCTAGAGAAGTTAGAGTTTGGTATATTTCCTCAGTATCTAGTTCTAATTTACAGAAGTTTTGCAAGTTATTGTCTGTAACAAGTGGGGGTTGTGACGTTGTTGGAGTGGTGTACACCTTGGCAAAGTTTTCAGCGAACAAGTTACATATGTCTCGGCCCGTTGATGCGGATTTGTTTTCATAACACATGTCAGCAGGATATACACTGCTGGATTTTCTTTTATTTTTGATAAAAGTCCAGAACAGTTTAGGATCTTTTAGGAGTGCATTCTCTAAACAAGTTACATAGTTTGATGTTGATTCTAATGGCGAGAAAGCACTATACCTGTCACTGTTACACAACTGCCAAACATCAAATGTACGATAGAGATGGAACGCCAGAGTACGATGCTAAGTAATAGTAATGTCTATTTATCTCGCCATTAGATGGTGGGATAAGAATAACTGTTATTTTTTTTTTTCAATTATTATATCAAAAACTTTACTAATTTCGTAATAAGGTTTAAATTGACTAGTTCTTAGTAAAGTTTGAACTCCTAATATATGGAAAACAATTCTGTAAAGCCATAAAAGTAGAAAATACTGAGCTTAAAAGGAAAACCAATGTATTACTTTATTTTATGACTATTTAAGATGTCATAAAGGTAAAGTATTTAACAACTCTTTTCGCTCACCATACTGAGTTCATAAAAATAACATTGACCTTACCAATGATGTTATAAGTAAAAAAGGTTAGATAGGTTACCCAAAAGAAATTTTATCTTCAAAAACGGCACACTAACGCACACATACATTACACGTCAAAGTAGGATGACATGATTGAAGTAGTGCGAGTGAAAAAGAGATAAACGTCAAATGTCAACGCGATACTCAGTATCATGTTTGTCAATTGGCAAACTTATAATGTGCCACTTTTTGACTGCATATAACCTATCTACACTTTTTTACTTATAACATCATTGGACCTTACCTCTTAAACCAAGTTCTTCACTAGCTCTTTGAGTAGAGCTGACAACACCAGCTGTCACAGTGTTACTGAGAGCTAGAGGACTACCCATGGCCACCACCTGAAAGAATATCAATTAGAAAGTTCATTAAAAACTTTTTAGCCAGACCAGATCAATGATTTCAAAATATGACCAGTGTTGTTGCGTTGTACTGTAATTGAAGAATAAGCCTAACAATAATTTATTTAAAAAAAAAACAATGCATGTTTCATAAATATTTAAGAACTTGTTGTCTCTGTGTGGAATGACCAGTTTATACTGGATTTGATAAAAAAAAACCGGCCAAGAGCGTGTCGGGCCACGCTCAGTGTAGGGTTCCGTAGTTTTCCGTCCGTCACAATAAGTGTTCCCACTTATGAGTTAAAAAAAGGCAATTTGTTACGTTGACAAAATAAGTACGCAGGAATTAGTTTGTACGACCTTTCTGTCTTTTTTGTACAAAAGCTGTTCTTTCCATCAAATTCAAAATAATTTTCTTAGAAAGTCCTTATAAAGTTCTAGGTACTATTCAGATTTTTGAGAGAAAGCTGTTATGGTTCAAAAGTTAGTGATTATTTCCTAAATACATATCCAACAATATATCACACGTTAGGGTTGAAATTTAAAAAAAAATCACTTTCATAACCCTAATAAAACATTTTTTTCCAATTTTTTTATTTTACCACTTTGTCGGCGTGATTGATATATATTGGTACCAAATTTCAGCTTTCTAGTGCTAACGGTCACAGAGATTAAGCGAGGACGGACAGACAGACAGACAGAAAGACATAGCGAAACTATAAAGGTTCCTAGTTGACTATTGTGACTAGCATATTTTTAGGCAAACTAGAAGTAGTCTTTAGTAAATTTCATATTTATTCATTAGTGAAATGCCGGTATCCAGCTGAATCCGGTTAGGCTGGCAGCCGACCCCAACATGATTGGGAAAAAGGCTAGGGAGATGATGATTCATTAGTGAAATGCCAAAAACAGCTTTTGGTTTTAACTTCTTCAACTTCAACTTTTATAAATAGGTATGGCAATCCATCGAATTTTCGGTGATTTCTGCCAATGTCCAGTTTGAAAATAATATTATAAATTAGTGACAATTGTACGGTTATTAAATTATAGTGTGGAGATCATACACGTGTTCTTATAACCAAGAACACGAGATGACTCTCTTTAACTTCTTGTCAAAGTTAAGGTTTGACTAGTCAAACCATAGACTACTATATTATAAGTCAAACTCTACCGTCAAGAGTAGTAGAACCACTGATTCGAAATTTGACATATATCACTTAAGTATACAAAACTTTGATTGACAAAAAGTATAAGTAAAAGATACAAACCCACTCTCCTGGCTGTATATCAGATGACTTGCCCAGTTTCATAACAGGTAATCCTTTGACTGGGATACGGAGAGTAGCTAAATCTGATTTGAGATCTACATCTTCCACGAAACCAGTATGAGTGGAGCCATCCTGGAAACATAATGAATGCGTTTATGTAAAATTTATTGGAAGTGATAGGAGGAATAGAAGGAATAGGAGGGGATATAAATGTTTACTAAGTACTGTAATGGGGACCCCCATTACTATACTCTTTAACATAAATATCCACATTACTCTTAGGGATTACACACATAATTCGTCGTTCGTTATATTTTGTGGTAAAATTGTCTCAAATTATTAATAAAATTAACATTTACTGAAAAAAAGCACTAAATCGCGTTTATTTTAAAACTAGAAAATCTGAGTTATTTAGTTTTCCAACTACGGGGACGATATATTCAGGTTATGTCTATTCGCCTTTCCATATCTGTTCAGCTTGTGTATAAAATCATTGTTTTATTATGCACATAAGATTAATAGATCTGAAGCCCTAAGGACTGGTGTCTGCAATTTAACATTTCAACGACCAACCGACAGCCGGCTATCGGGCTGCTATTGTCTTTCTATTGTGTCTCTAATCACGTGTGTTCGAAGGATTAAACTGTCTATAATGAATTTAAAATCTGATTGCTTATGTATGCAAGTTATGTTTGTATAGCACCCTAAATACAGGGGTGTAATTGCAAAGGCGATGCAAGGCAATTTTTTACCTAAAAACACATAATAAAGAATTTCAATATGATTGAAAATGCCATTTTATCAATCCAATAGATGGGAAATCCAATATTTATGGCGCCAAACAGGTGCCATTGTCTTTGATGAAATCTTGAGTGACAATCACTGCCGTGCGTAGATAACCCTTACACTCTTAGTTTTGTTTACTATAGGTAGTCACTTTATTGTCACAATAAGTTTACAATATGCACAATTATATTTTTAAAAGTAAATTTAATACGGACTGACAGAAACAAGTGTTTACTTCGCAGCTAATAAGAAATATACTCTGACCCATTTGTTTTTTAACACAGAATTTTGGATTTATTCGGACATACAGGAAATGCTTATTTGAATCCAATAAGTTTATAATAAAGTAAGATTTAATGCTGATTGTAGTAATTTATTGTGTAATTTAATTTTTATAAATTTTGTAATATAGGTACTGTGGGGACTCGAAAAACCTCTGGGACCTAATGTGTGTGTAGATTACTCCACACACACATTAGGTCCCAGAGGTCTTGTACAGTGAGTAGACTTTTGTACAGTGTAACTAATAAATATAAAGAGGAAGCACTTTTAACTGTATTTATTGTTCTTATAATACTTGTTCATTCCATGTGCCTCGGACGCGACATGCGTCAAACCATATAAAAAACAAAGTACAAAATCAAATTTAAATTCCATGTGTTAACAAGAAAACCTTAAAGGTATTTTTCTAGTCAGTTATTTATAAGCAGTTATACAGGGTGTTCCACGGCTATGCCACATGGAGGGAAAATACCTTAAATATTGTAGATGGAACATTTTACTGAAAGAAGACATTATTTAAATTTTAAAAACATTTTGAACTGTACTCATAGATATTTAAATAAATACATAGTTGAACCAGGATTCGAACCTGTTACTCGATAAAATTAATCAGCCTGTAGTTTTATCATACTGATCGAAAGGCTTCATCACAAGGATTATTTTTCGCTAAATAACATAGTGTCAAAAATAAAAGAAAGACCATGAACTTTAACATTTGGTAGGCCGTGGGACGCCCTGTATAAAGACTGCACAGTACTATAGGCTGATGTAACAATTAACAAATATGTTGTAACCAATGCATGACAATTACACAACACAACACACCTAAATTCCTAAATGAAATAAATGGAAAGAAAACTTCATCATCTCCCTAGCGTTTTTCCTAAATATGTTAAGATTGTTTTCAGTCTAACTAAAAACAGCTGAATACCAGTGTCTTACTTAGAGCAACTGCCTATGAGACCTCCACAGCCCAGCAACTGGGTAACACCATACACAAATCAAAGTACCATACACAAAAAAAATGGTTGGATATTATGCTATTGAAGACATGACTATAATATTTAAAGAAAGTATGAAAACATCACTCACAAAAAGCCGCACATTCACTATAGCATTCGGTTTGTTCACCACGACGTGAGCATTCGTCAGTATGAGCCCATCTTCTTTCACAATAAACCCTGAACCGTTCGACAAAGTAACAGGTTGACCAGAAAACAGATCTAGCCGGCGACTGTCTTTTATCTCTATATACACTACTGACGGAGCTGAAACAGCTACCACATCAGCAATAAAGTTAAACTTCTGTCTTCTACCCTGTAAACTATCACTAGTAACTGTAGCAGCTAATATTTTGTCTTTTATACTAAAATAACCTATCACCCCAGCCGCGACCGCCAATATTCCACTGTAATAACTGTTCGTACTGTCATTTCTATTGTTTTTGTTTTTAAAAGCTACTATTGCACGACTAGAACATCTATAGTTTACATTTATTACGGGTTTTAGAAATATACGAGAAAATCTCGAAATATTCATTATTGATAATATTGTCAAGAATGAAGACGAAAGTGACAAGAAGAGGTGACAACACTACAGCAGTACAGCACTACTGTCTGTAGTGATTGCAAGCAATTCTCTTATTTGCTTATCACTGCCATTGACATATATCGGTGATTGGGCCTTAAAACCACAAGAACCTGGCTTAGACGTAAATAATCGTCAATTAAGACACTTACGACGCATATCATACGCAATTGCAACCTAAATGTCCTAAATTATAATTATTATGAAATAGTTCCGACACATAATTATTACAGACACAATTTATTAAACTTTATATTGTAGTAGCCTACCTGACCGGGCATCTATTTTTGATTACATCTTTACGACCGAAACTGAAAAGTAAATAAAATGTCAAAAATAAGTAATGATGTACCTAAATAAACGGTTAAATAACGACTTAAAACGTTATAACTGGTTAATCTATACAGATAAAAATAATTTATCTTGTAACATTAGGTAGAATTTCATTCCATTCATTCAATGTATTCACCGATAATTAATTTACTTTTAATAAGATTGTATAGAGTACCTATTTATAAATGCATAGGGTAATACTTTTGTTGCTTTACTACTTTAAATAGCCGAGATATTTGCTAATGGGGCCGGCTATATTCAAAACAAATAACGACAATCTATGAAAGCTGTTGAGAGGCGGGTGGCAATCTAGGCAAACTAATTAAGGTTATGATTAAAAAAAAACAATAACTTCTGTGTAGCGGTCATTTATGCACAGGACAGGTCACACGATGTAATTAAACGAACTTGTTGAACTGACTGTAGACAGTTTGATTTTCGTATGCGAAACTGTCAGTGCACCCAAGTGCGCCAAGAGCTAATAAAAATTCTTGAAATAAGTATACTTCAATAAAACTTCCAAATATCGATAAAAGATAAATTTATTTTTATATTGAAAGGTAGATACGTATAATTCTAATGAATAATACAATAATTATTTTACAGTAACTTATATAAATTGGGTCTACCATAAACAAATAGTTGGCCTACCTAAGTTAAAATAGGAACTATAACTATTTACATTGACTTATATTCTAAAAAGAAACTTATCTCGGCTTCTACACTTCCAAAAAAAAAAGTATATTAGACGTAGCATAGACGAATATTTGTCATTGTACGCTTGGTATACGCCTAGCAGCTTACGTACATTCAAAACAATTAAATTCTGTTGAGGTAGCTTAGGCGTCAACGCGAACACTACGCTGCCGCTCCGACGAATATGCGTCTATGCAGTTATACCTCCGTGGACAGTAGGCATAAGAGCCTGCGCAGACGAGGATAACGGAGGACAAAAAGTCAGCGGTGCGCCTTTATTACTACTACAATAAGGTTGCGCTTGGCCTGTGCAATACCGCACCTCGTCTGGCGGTATGCAAGCGGATAAAAGCAACCTAATGACAGTAATAATAAGAGCGCACCGCGGCATTTTCTCCGTCATTGTCCCGCCCAGGCCCTTAGGTTGTCATTGTTGTAACTATAGGATATTCAGAAATCGTCGTGTTGCTTACTGCACGGTATTAACAGACGATATATCGAGGAGTTCTCTTCATCTAATGCAGTTTCTTCCTATTTATAGACATTTATAATCTGTGACAGAATTTTGAATGCATAGAAGCCATACAATAATACTTCCCGCCAAATTAAAAGTCAATCAGATCGATAGTGCTGCAATAGTCAGATTGTTTTGCAATCCGTTTTTATTTCTAGGTTACATTACATTATTTATTATTTTATATTGTTATTTCGTCAAGATATTTATATACAAATGCTTTTAAATATTATAAAATGATATGTTACATTTATTTTACACATTATTAAAATTTTAATAATTTAGGGACTCTGTGGTACATGTGACTATGGCCTGTGTTAAAAAAGACCATCATGAAGGATTATTTAAATAAGTTTGTTAGGCGGTAGATTTATTATTACATTATTTGTAATTCGTAATATTATAATAATTTTCACTTCTATTTTCGATCCAGTGTGGAATAGTATTGATACAATAAAAACCATTAACGTTCAAAATACCTAATACAATCGTGTACATTTTTTACCATCACAATTTCTTGGTCGTCATTCCATTTGGTA
This sequence comes from Athetis lepigone, assembly GCA_033675125.1. Taxonomy (NCBI): domain Eukaryota; kingdom Metazoa; phylum Arthropoda; class Insecta; order Lepidoptera; family Noctuidae; genus Athetis; species Athetis lepigone. The sequence goes on from CM066237.1 coordinate 9,853,574, forward strand.
TATTTAATTCATAAGTACACTTATTATAAACTTAATATTAAAAATAAACCTGTATTTAACAAAAAAGTGATGTGCAATTAAAAGTAAAACTAGTTGCCAAATTGGCACTTAAAGCAGCTTAGGAAAGCTAAACTGATATTTGCTACAATTTAGTAAAAATAGTAGAATGTATAAGGGCGCCACAGACGCAATTTCGGGCAACAGCATAAGAGTGAGACTAGTTTTTATAGACAGATAATTTAACTTCGTCCAGTCGGTAATTAAACATTGCCAATAAATAAACAAAAAAATCTAGACTTTCCCAAGCCAAGAAATTAAGACAAAACCGACCATTAGCTAAACTCAGTGTGAATGCTACCATTACCGTTCGCTATACCGTTACCATTCAACTTACCGTTTACCGTTTTACCATTTACCGTGTCACCGTTTACCGTGTCACCGTTACCGTAAACAAACTCTTCTGGGTGGTAAGTGTAGAAGACAGTGCAGAAAGCAGAATCGTCTCGAGGTAGTTCGTAGTTTACGTGTTTTGCTGCAAGCCAAGCGGCCCCCATAGCACTGGATACTCGGAGTCTTACTAATTCGAGCTCTGTTTTAACCTGTAAAAAAAACAAGAGGTATTATTATTTTTGCATATCGGGATGGCCTTGTGGTTAGTGATCCTGTAAGAGCTTGTGGGAGGCAGAACTTTCAATTAATTATAATAATAATACCAGCCTATTACTGTCCCACTGCAGGGCAAAGGCCTCTTCTCATACAGAGAAGGTACGAGCATTGATCACTACGCTTGCTCAAGGCGGATTGGCGATTTCGGACTTATATTAACTACAAGTCCAGGTTTCCTCACGATGTTTTTCTTCACCGGTGTCTGTGATGTGTCAATTAATTTAATTGTGTGTTTCAATTAATTACTTTATAAAAAAAATCTTGGGCATCAGGTGTCGTTAAAGGAAAATTTTGATCTTTATTATATCGAAGAACGTCACCCATATGCTGGGCACAGGTCTTCCAATTTTTGCTCCTGTAGATACTCCAAGCTCTTTCACTGACCGTTAAACTTGCAAGACGTATAGTGAGAGGCCAAGTGCCTAACATAGAAATATTGGATTGGATTCTCGGCATTCTAAAAATTATAACACTGTAATATGTAAAACACTAACTACTATAGGATCGGATGATCACGGATTGTTAGTTTGTTATGGTCCTTCGAGCCTATCAGCCACAAATAACTCTACACACTGGGGCTCAAGTCTGCTATTGCAATCGAGTCTCAATGACAAGCCATGGACCTGATGTTTGACAACTTTGACAGTTTGTATGATGTGTCAAAAATTTGACGTTTTACGTCATAAATGAATCATTGAAACACTATTGCAATGGCAGACTTGAGCTCCTGGTTCTTAAGTAACCTTCCTATTCCTCAACTGCTTCAGCACGCCAGGCTTCAGAATATCCCAGCTGTTCCACACAGAGCCAACGCACACGACGCGCAGACGCGGTGCGTCACTACGCACAGCGAGAGCGGCCACGTGGGACGCAAGCACGGCGCCCGCGCACGAGAATAGGTGGCGGGAGAGTTCGTCGCCTTTGTAGGCTAGCGAGGATAGCTTTGATGTCACTCCTGTGGACAATATATTTTAAATGCTTAAATTAACTGCTTCAATAACTTTTTACTGCACTGCACTGCTTGCACTTAAATTAACTGCTTCAATACTAATTAAATGCTTCAATAACTTTTTATGTAATCAAAAACTAACTGTCCCCGCGGTTTTGTCCTAGCCTTTAACTTATTCGTTAAACGGGTTATCCTGCTCAAATACTAGGTGTAAGTATTTTTGGTTGCATAATCCGCTAGGAGATGATTCTACCCATAGTACCCATGAAAACAATCAACTATTATTAAGGATCCAACTCTAAAATTGCGAAAAAAATATCAGCTGTTTCTAACAAAAGTTCAATGTTCAAATCTCCCGACCATTATGTATGAAACAGCTGATATTTTTATCGAGACTTCAGAGTTGTTTTCATAATAAACGTTGTTTGTTTTTATGAGTAAAATCATCTCATAGCAGGTTATGCAAGACCAAAAATATACGTACTTAGTATAATTTTTCAATTCGTATCAGTAATTAGTGAGATTAGCACGTTACAGCAAACAAACAAACCCTTCAGCTTTATAAAATTAAGTATAAAGTGTGTGGAAAGCTACTCGGGAACTCGACCCCTTTGTAAGCTAATGAACACAGCTTTGATGTCACTTCTGTAGACCAAATTTTTGGAGTGGGAGCGTGAATCAGCTCAATCCTAAAGTCAGTCTACAGTATGTAGTCTAGAAATGACAGTTTGATGTCTCTTCTGAACATTTTTTTAAAGTCGCCTTGTAGGCTAGAGATATATAACTCCTGTGAATTATACTATTTTAACCTAAATAAATGTATGGGGATACGACTTACCAGCAAACATAGACTTATCGAAGTGCTTATAAGCATGAGGCAGCAGATCAGCCCTGGTGTCAGCGTCGAAATGTTCCCGTATAACCTCCCACACCCTATCAATTGGGTATGCCGACGGCTGTAGACCATCCACATCGTCGAAGACCGTCTTCACGGCTTTATGAGCTATCCAGTATGCTGAGGATAAAATAAGACAGTTTATTAGAATCTGTGTTTGTTTTCGGTTCATTCAGTAGTCTATACTTCTATACTAATCATAAAGAGGAAAACTTTGTATGTTTGTTTGTTTGATTGTAACAAATAGGCTCAAAAACTACTGGACCGATTTAAAAAATTCTTTCACCATTCGAAAGCTACATTGTCAACGAGTAACATAGGCTATATAATATTACGCTATGTCCCACGGAAGTGAAACAGTAACCAAAAACCTAATGTAACGTGGGTGAAACCGCGAGGAACAGCTAGTATCTAATATTATTCAATGAAGGATCAAGGGTCTAAATAAGCCCTACCGGGGCTGAGGGTTGTTAGAAAGAGATACCGCGGGTCCGGACACAAAGGGTTCAGAAGGAACATACATGGGTTTTAGTCTGTAGAAGTCTGACACTGCATTCCGCTCCGCCTAGAGCGGGAGGAGTTATTTAATGATTTCCCACCCCAAAAAAAAAGGAATAATGGTAGGACTGAAATGAATATCACATTAGGGGGATAAAATAAGGCGTGAAATGATTGTTGTCTGTGTGTCTCATGGTGTCTCAATGCACGTCTCTAGTGCGCAGGGTGCGGGCTAGTTCCAACACCGTGCTGGCAATAATTGCGAGCAGAATAGACTGTCCGTACATACGAAGGTGCTGTGACATGCATGTAGCAGCAACAAAAATTAAATAATAATACTAACAACTATGAGTTTTTGTGAACTTGAAATAAACGATATTCATTCATTCAATGGGAGTTTACACGAAAATATACCAAAGGAAAATAATAAACTGGTTAGCCAAAACATTAGGATTAATTAGAGCAAGGCCTATGACCAGTACCCTACCAGGTCAAGAGTTCAGTTACCAAGACAACCACTTTGAGGCCCTACAAAAACTGAAATAGTGCTGTTTGGGTTATTTTCAGATATCGAAGTAGGTAGCCCGATTTAAGGTCATTGACGCCAAACATATAAATGTAAATATGAATAAGCAATTACCATGGACATGCAATTTCCTGGAATTTTAAAATCATTGTGAGTACTTTTACCGAAATTTACGAAAAATACATGGAGTCAAAGAAAGATGTCCCTACTATTGAACAAAACCACGTTTAGATAGTTCTGGATATCATTCTGAGAAAGAGCCATTTTGAATGATTAGATTCAGAAAACGACTTTTGAGAATAGGACATTTTGACTATGAACGCATAAAAACGTACTGCCTAGACAATGGTATTGTTACGCTTGTTAACAAACTAAACAGTTCAGTGCGTCTTTTTCAGTCCATTTCATTAAGAAAAGGACAGAAGATAAAATATTACCTAGTTTTTTAGTACAGTCAAATTTAGACGTTCCATCGATGATTTAGACACGATTAAAAACATGGCCACTAAAAATATTCGAGTCGATTTACCTCAGGCGTTGGCTAACTTGACAGGACTGCACTAATATAAGTATCTTCTGTTCTTTTCTTAATAACATGGGAAGAGAAAGATGCACTTAATTTTGTTTATGTGTGTTAATGTTTTGGGGCATTGGTGCTGATTATCTTGTTAAGAAACTTTCCACAAATAAACATTATTAGAAGACACATACCACCGCCTTCGTCGCCAAGAAGGTACCCCCATCCACCACATCCGTGCTGCTGACCGTCAGCTGTTCTCAAAAGGGCGTTGGATCCAGTACCTGAAAACAAACATCATTTTGAGACTTTTTTACGAGGCAGAAGAATCTTTTTTATTAGAATATCGTCATCTTTACCCTATTTGTTTAGGTATTTAACTGAAGGTGAACAATCTTGAAATGTCTTATTTATTTAAAAATAATCGTATATAGGACAGATAAAGGTCATTTAAATTTAGTTAATAACCTAACATCTGTTTAGGTAATTAACTAATTGTAAACATTTTTAGATAATTTTTAAATAAAAAACAAATAGAATATAGCAATACGAGCTAATTTCAGAGTGTCCGAAAAAAAACTCCGAACCTAAAAACCCAAAAATCGATGTCCAGTATTCTGCAGTTTAGCCAAATGTTATTTATATTTTAGTATTACATATCTTTAAAATTTGAATTGTGTTTTATTTTTATATAAAAATAATTAATTCTAACAGCCGTTTACACGCCCACAACAAGTGATAAAATACTTATGAGGAAATTGTACACTATTTAATGACACTTCCTTATGTCATACCAATTCAGTTTTTATTGACAACCCAAAATAAATACGTATCGTCTCCACTGGTGAACTTACTTAAATAGGAATACAGGGAAAATATACTACTTATCAAAAAGGACATCATTATCATCATATTGTAATTTATTAATTCTGTAAAGATACGATATTCGTCAATTAAAAATAATAATAATAAAAAATAATAATTTATAAGTGAAAACTTGTAATTGGTCATTTTCTAACTACTCTAAGTGTTATTGTAACATGTAGGTAGCTGTAAGTTTTCCTAATAGTAATAAAATAAAATAAAATAAAATAATAGGTACAACGTACAATGATAAAATCTTTTTCAAAGTATCGTCCCGATTCGCCCCTGCGTCCCTATTTACAACCGCTTAACGTATACAGAATCAAATTACTTGGTTGTTTTTAGGGTTCCGTAGCCAAATGGCAAAAACGGAACTCTTATAGATTCGTCATGTCTGTCTGTCTGTCTGTCTGTCCGTCCGTATGTCACAGCCATTTTTTTCCGAAACTATAAGAGCTATACTGTTGAAACTTGCTGAGTGGATGTATTCTGTGAACCGCATTAAGATTCTGATACAAAAATAGAAAATAAATAAAAAATTTTGGGGGTCCCCATACATAGAACTTAAATTAAAAAAATTTTTTTTCATCATACCCATATGTGTGAGGTATCTATGGATAGGTCTTCAAAAATGCAATGATTGTGAGGTTTCTAATATCATGTTTCTCTAAACTGAATAGTTTGCGCGAGAGACACTTTCAAAGTGGTAAAATGTTGCCCCCCCCCCCCCCCCCGTAACTTCCAAAATAAGAGTATGATAAATAAAAAAAATATATAATGTACATTACCATGTAAACTTCCACCGAAAATTGGTTTGACCGAGATCTAGTAAATAGTGTTTTTTTAATACGTCATAAACCGTATATCGTAATTTACCTTTCATTCAATCAACTCAAATATAACAAGAACTTTATATTATGTTACTTGCTGCTACGGAACCCTGCATAAGCGAGTCCGACTCGCACTTGGCCGGTCTTTTTTAGTTGAAATCATGGCGCGAAGGCGTGTCCGACTTTTACTGAATAAAACCCACTCATGTTCCTTTGGTTGGCTTTAATGTTCCGGGGCCACGGTACCTTTTATAACTATTCCGCAACCCCGGCAGAAAAATACTTGGTTGCATTTAATTCATGGATAGGTATTGAGTGTCCTCTTATGAGAGTACTTCCCAGTAGAATGCCTGTTGGGTTACGTCACTAGAAAGACGGTGTCGGGGTCTTCCCTGAGCTGTCATCGGTAGTACGTGATCACTATGCTACCATGGCATCTGAGGTCACTTTAAAAGCAACCCCGATGTATGTAAATCGCCAGACCCGAATCTAGGGTGGGAAAGCAGGGCACCGGCTACGGGAAGTAATTGCAGGGGGCGCCAAAAACCAACAAATGAAAAAGATGTTCTTTAATAATAGATTAAAAAATTAGAAAATTAAAACGTTTTTATTCCCCCAATTCCAAAATTACAAAATTAAGGCTTTTTTATTCCCTTGTTCCAAAAAATGCCACAGACTCTCAAGGGGATTGTCTCACGATAAATGCCGACCATAATAAAATTGTGAGTTCTTTAAAGTATTTTGCCATAAACGCTTTAGTGAGTCGCGCCTCGCTACAGTTTTAGCTCTAGGTCGAAAATATTGCAGATCCCAGGCTACAATTTTTTGATTTCGCGGGCAGTTACCCTAGTCCTTGCTTGTAATCAGTAATGTTGACAAGTATAGCAAAGCATGAAGGTTAGAGGTTATCTAGCAGCCTCGTCCGTTGGACGACTGGTTCATCGCGACCTACTTCTGGTTATAACTCTTTTGCTCCTGACTTCGTCCGTATCGGCTAGTTTCCATTTGTCCAGTGGTTTAATTTTCAACAAACATAACTTTTAGGCCTCGTTTCTGGAGACGCGTGGCTTCAAGCGTCGCGTGCGGAGGCGCGACCCGCACTAAATTCAAACATACGGCGTTGTATGAGAGCGTTTACGGAGAGGCGTTTTTACACGCGTTTGTTTGAAATGTAGCATTATTTGCGGATGACGACGCCGCGTCGGTCGCAGCGCCGCACGCGGCGTCGGTCGCAGCGTCGTGCGCAGCGCTAGCTTTCTTAGGGCAGTCTTGTTCGAATAGTAACAACGAACAAACGTGTGTGTAAATATGAACAATTTAGACTTATTATTGCTCGAAGACAATAATTGCTTAAAAAGTTTATTATTTACCGTTAGAGCAGCACCTAGATTTACATTAGGCAAACGGGAACAATCCGCCGCCGCGTAGCCCGCCGCGTCCACCGCCGCGTCCGCAGCTACACTTCACGCGACGCGCCATGACCCTAGGCTCCATGAACGAATTCGTACTTAATCATATGTTTGTTTTTGTGCGTGTGAAGACGCGGACCGCTGCACGCGCCGTCTCTTTGTGAACGCAAAAAACGTCCAACGCAACGCTAGACGCCACACTGCACGCGACGCGCGAAGCCACGCGTCTCCATAAACGAGGCCTTAGGTTTTCTTATTTGAAAGGTCCTAATAGAAATCTATTGCTAAAAGTCCGCTGTCTGTCAGCAGATTCTCTTTCATGAAGAGTAACAGGTGGGCAGTTATTTTTTTTTATTGTGTATACGGTACTCATTATCTGTGTTCAGTTCTGAAGGTTTATTAGCTGCAGTTATAATAGATATCAGATTCCCACTCAAAAAGTGGAAATGGACTCTAAGGCCCGTATTAATAGACGTCACTCAATTCTGAGACGCTCTCAAGTTTATTGCTGTCCTTATTTTTTCCCTTTAAAATGACAAGGACAGCAAGAGACTTGAGAGCGTCTCAGAATTGAGTGAAGTCTATTAATACGGGCCTAAATGTCAGTTATCATTTATCATGAACACAGCCGAAGTCATGGATTACTGTAGTGAAGGCAATACATAATATAGGCTGTATACAGTATAAAGCCCATATGTCTTTATCCAGATCCCAAGCTGTCAAATATTAAGTTCATTGGTTTTGCCGCTATGAGATAACAAACACACAGACAGCGAAGTGCTGCATTTATAATTTATTGTGGATTTCTACCAGATGCAGGGTATTGACTGTCAGTCAAGATAAGGACAATTGATTGATTAATACAGAATACAACTTTCCAGGGTTATTAATTAACAATATTATGATGTATTATAATGCATTATGCAAGCGAAGTTATAGTTAAAATAATAGCGTATAAGTATACTATTATTTGCGATTTTATCTGCCTATGTACTAGATAATGTAACTAAAACATATTATGGTGATACGCAATAGCTTTTTTAATATAGAGATAACGGCAACATGAATAGGATCGGTGAATTAATCAAAGCCTTGCTATATTGCGGATTTGATAATAGTTGTTTTTCTTTGTAAGTAGGTGCGTGGTAGTTCGTGGGTGGGATGTAGTGGGCGATAGTTTAAGAGCATGATTTATCATTTTATCATTTATACGAAGTTACCACGTGTATTGCCATCTGGTATACCGCCGTTTACCCGAATTTTATTTGCCCTAATTTCATTTGCCATAATAGTCAACAGCCATAATATCATACGACATAATACTCATTTGCCCTACTCTCATTTGCCATATTAGTCACGTGCCCGAATCATTGTTTCCCATAAAGTCACTTACCATAACATCATTTGCCATAATCATTGTAAGCCATAATTATCACATGTCCTAATTATCACATGCCATAATTATGATATGCCATAACATAATTTGCCATCGACATCGGGTGTATAACGGTTGTTTATATCAAGAGAAATTGGATGCAATTGGGACTTTAGGGCACCCCGACTCGGACAGGTTAGGTTAGAAGGGGATGGCGGGGTCGTGTGAGCGAGCGAAGCGAGCGAATAGACCCCGCCATCCCCTTCGTGGTTATTTTTTTATAAACCACACAGAAGTAGGAGCCCCGCGAAGCGGGGCTCCGTCGACCTAGCCCACCATCAACCATGCACAGAAAAAAAAACCATTACGGGGCTTAAATATTTGTCTAATTCTTGTTATGCCATTTAAATATTATGTCTATTATAATTATTATGGCACATAAAAATATGGGAAACAATACTTATGGCATTCGTATCTTATGGTATCTAAAATTCGGGCAATTAAAAGTATGTCATATGTCTTTTAGGGCAAATGAAACATTCGGGCAAATGAAATTCGGGTAAATGAAATTCGGGAAAATGATGATTATGGCATATAATCTTCGGGCAAACAATAGACAACCTTGCCATCTGCATATTACCATTATTCATTTGTTTAACCACCCATCATTACATTAACAACAAGCAAATGTTAAAAAAAAAACACATTTTGTTGTATGCAAAGAATCTAAAGTTCACCAACATCTTAATAATGGTATAAAATTTAAGCCTACCAAAATCAGCTCAAACGATGACCTGGTCAGAATATCTAAGTCGGTGAATATGAGAGGCGATGGCCCTGCTCATTAATATAGTGTATGAAAATGATTTAATAACCAATATCGAAACATTAATATGCTAAGCTCAAGGCAGTACTTATGTTCTTAATTTTGAAGTTCCGTCGAAAAGCAAATCAGTCATTAACCTTCATGATCCTCGCATAATTTGACCAATACAATTGTATGGACTTTAAAAAGAGACTTTGACCTCTGAGTTTGTTTCGGATGTTTCTTCTCAGAGTAGTCAGTTACGAAACACCGGCTCCATCGTTCGATTAAAATATAAAAAACAAAATATTGACGTGTAAAAGTGTTATGATATAACCTATTTACAAAATAAAGATCATTTTCATCCCACCTATTCGAAAAAGACGACTTTGTTCCCCTTTAAGTACGCCCAAAGTTGGTGTTTTCTATAAGAAACTTTCAGCGGGCAATAATGACGCTCCAAATTCAAAAAGTGCGCCTAAAAGTAACTTTTAATCCCTGCTATAAGTGCGCCTAAAAACTATTTGAATTTAGAACCTCTTAATGCTCAGTGCCAAAGAAATCGAACGCAAATATTGTTTAAATAATGAATGGCTGATACGACGGCTAATACCATAGTCACGCCGCGGTTAAAAAAACTTAAAAAGAAATAAGACACGCGAACTACAGCCCGCGTTGTCGTAAAAAATTTCACGGATTGTTTTTAATTTGTATTTTATTAAAAAATGAATTTAAGCATTGACAGTGAAAGTATAGAATTAACTCCCGAAAGCATTAGAAATAGTGCAAGAAATGCAGCGCAAATAATTTTACAATAAAGTATGAAGCGCCTTTTATTTTCTCATAGGGGGTGATGAAAAGTAGAGTGTATCACTCGGGCGCAAAATATATTTTTGGCTCGGGCGACGTACTTTGAATCCCTCGCTACGTTCGGGATTCTATTTAAGAATCCCTCGCAAAGCTCGGGATTCTACTCTAGAATCCCTCACTTCGCTCTGGATTCAAAAAACGCCCTCGCCGTAAAAATATTACTTTGCGCCCTTGTAATACAATCTACTATTTAATCATTTTAATCATTTTTTTAATCCGTAGTCTAACGGGGTTAGCTCTATTACTGTTTTTCCACTATTTGACCTGTCTATCACAGTGACATCTTTAGAACCGTAACAGAAAGATTTTTGATGTGAAACATCTATAGCCGCACGTAAAACAAATTTCTGGCGTGGCGACGCATGCCGTGGTGACGCGTCGCCATCCTTTTTCTTTTCAATCATATTACTTTTACAAAATAATGTCGATGTTTCACATCTGCAAGGCGTCCCGTGACGGCTCACTTTTTTATGTGAAACATCTATAGCCGCACGTAAAAAAAATCTGGCGTGGCGCCGCATGCCGTGGCGACGCGTCGCCACGCTATATGATGGTGTATATACAGTCACAGTCTTGTGTACTGTGTGGCGATGACGTAATGTCGATGTTTCACATCTGCCAGGCGTCCAGTGACGGTTCACTTTTTTTTTAAATTATTCATACAGTACGTTATATATTATACTAACTGGTCTTGCATAACCCGCTAGGAGATGATTCTACTCATATAAACAAACAACTTTTATCATGGAACCAACTCTGAAATCTCAAAAAAAAAATATCAGTTTTTTTTATACATTATGGGCATTGAGCCCTCACGACCATAATGATCGACTTTTGTTAGAAACAGCTGATATTTTTTTGGAATAGCGAGTACGACTCGCACTTTGCCGTTTTTTTTATTTGTTTTTTTTTTTGTAGATATATTTGAATTGTGACCAGTGACTTCAAGGTTCATGTAAGTAATTTGAATTAATAAATTATCAATTCTGATTCGGAATCAGGCGGAACGATTGCAATTTAATGTGCGACTAACGCAGTGCTGACGATTCTGATAAAATATAGAAATAACTGAATAAATAAAATATGGCGATTCTCAAAAAATACTGATAAGCTTAGTAGTTAGTTGATTTCTGAAAAAATGTAATGAAAACATAACTGTTTACCTGCTAAGGTTCATGATTTATATAAATATAAAGTCCGCTGACAAACGTACGAAGAAACATACATACACATGAACAGCGAATCCTTTATAATAATGTCTGTTCCACCCTTCGGATAAAAAACAAAATAAAACAATTTCTAACTACCTATTACGAACCTAACTCTTAACAAACACGATTCACGACCATTGATATTTACATACCTGTGCATTATAAAAAAGTTGCATCGCCAAATATGGAATTCTCCCAACGAGAAGTTAACCGCTAATAGATTATGTTAATTCCCATATTTTTGGTCAAGCTCATGGCTACGCTTCCGTAAATCTGAGCATGATGTTGTACAGCCTAAAATCTTCCTACATAAACTCATATTTCATTCTACATATTATCCCTATTCTTATATTCATATTATATCATTTTGCCTTAGAAGCATTTTGCATTTTAATCTTTCGACGACCAAGCGACAGCTGGCTGTCGCGCTGCTAATATTTCTATTGTGTCTCGAATTGCGTGTGTTCGAAGGTTTACTCGGTTACTAGTTCCCGAAATTAGCAAACCTAATAAAACATTTTTTATCTTTATAAAAATACTGGCTGTTTTCTGCCATTTTTTCCTCTTTGTCGTCTGTAACGTTTTTGAATATCATACCTATGAGTACCAAAAATCTTCATTCTTCTTTTTATATTGGTAAAGGTTTACTACTCCTCGTAAAGTGATAACCAGTTTCTAAATAAACAAGCATAGATCAAGCCTGATTACATAAATAATGTTATAGTGGATTAAAAAACGCTCGATGCGAACGCGCCATTAGATTATGATAGTACAAGAATAATAGTCAATTGACTAGATGCTGTATTTAAAATTATTTGTGTCATGGTCGTAACTAGCTTCCTCAAGTAACGGTGTTTTTTTTTATTAATTAACTAGCTAAAGAGAGATCCGCACGTGTGACACAAATCTTTGATTTTCTCATGTTTTTTCACCTAAACCTATTACTGCATCACACAGTCTAAAAACAGCGAAAATTGCATAAAAAGTCGTTCAATATTCGATTTTAAGGTTTTAGTTAGACTGATATGACTCTACGGGCTTTTGTTTACTCGTAATGACTGTCAAAGATAAAAACCGGGATCAACGGCTTTATTGGAGTTAAATCCTACTAACCTACTAGAATTATAAATGCAAAAGTGTGACAGATTGGCTTTCATTGAAACTTACATCTATATTGTTGAAATAAACAGATGTTACATAACATTAAGCAGATGACCCAAGGAAACAGAGCAATAACCTAACTTAACGCGAGTGAACCGCAGGGTACAACTCATCAATGCATTATCCTACAAATACCCTAAAATTTCTGGCAAGTAGAACCCACGAGGTAAAGCTAAACTGCCAAAAAGGCCTTCACAAGCTTCATGAATATATTGACCCTATTTGAGGTCAATAAATTCACGATATTAACGAAATGATGATGATGATAGCTTGTACCGTCGCGTCGTCGCGTCAACTCGTCAGTCATCCAGCTGTTTTGCAACCAAAGGTCCTTGACCTTTTGTTAGTGTGCGCTTAGCAAGCGGTGCTTCTTATTTAATCATATCATTTGAACGTGCCAAAATAAAAGTGAAAACGAACCAAGTTTGGCAGAAGACAATTGAGATCTAAATGGGTCAAGTTTTGCGGGTGTTAAATAATGTTTTAAGTCAGTTTAATGGTTATTTGATACTGAATAAATTGCTAAAATGTAACTTGGCAAGTATCAAAGTCAATTATTAGTTTGCCCAAATTTATAAAAGCAAAAAGTAGCCAAGTTTGGTGCAATTGAGTTCTAAATGGGGCAGACTTACGGAAGTAAAATAATGTTTATTACGTTCCTTGATGTTGTTTCATTCGCTAGATAAAATTTAACTTGATGTTTATTTTATTCGCTAAATAAAATGTAACTTGGCAAATATCATAGTCAATTAAAAGTATGACAGTCAAGATTTGTTATGTTTCGTCAAGTTCAAGTAATTCTATAATTCATATCACCAATTAGTGCCCATTTAGATCTTAATTCTTTTATCTTTTATGACATTCCATGATACCTTTTCTCTTTTATCAACTAGCGGAGTGCATAAATAATTTGTTTTTTATTTGCAGTGAAACCAATCAATCAACCTATTTTTATTTTATAAATATTCAACAAAAAACAAAAACAGCTGTTGAGTATACGAATTAATTTAAGTAATAGACTCCTAATCTAATCACGCGCTCAAATGTTGTAGCGAACATATCCGACTATTGAATCAAACGGGTTTTTCTGTTGTCAAACAATGTTTTAATTACCTATGTAGGGCAACGACGCGTGTATATATAGCGATAAGCGCTTCTTTTTTATTGTTTTAATCTGGACTCATGTTTATTGAACGCAAAATGTCGTATTAACCGTATATTATAGTGTCGTATAATTATATTAGGCCTATTATTATCTTACTGCACCGCATAGGCTTCTGATCTCATGCAGACAAGGCAGTGATTACCACGATTGCTTTAAGCAGATGGTGTTATATCGTATGTGATCTAAGAAAGAATTAAACTGATCAATAATATCAGCCTATTATTGCCCCACGGCAGGGTAAAAACCTCTTCTCAAACAGAGAAGGCAATTTAACCACCAGCAGCAGATTCGAACCTTTAATCATTACTAAGTCAAGGTTCTCTTACAAAGATTTTTTTCACTGATGTCTGCGACGTCCAAGATAAATTTAGGAAGACGTTCGTCAAGGGAAATAAAGTTATTATTAACCTAACGGTTAATAATAACTTCTTGCATAAGGCAAAAGGAACATCAAGAGGGATAAAATCGTATGTAGGACTGCATAATTATGCAGATTTATTTATCTTAACCGATAAATCACACAAAAGAGATCTTGAGCGGTTGGTGGAATTAATACTCGATCGTTTATTTTCAATTCTTGAAGACAGCTAACAATTGTTCGGTCCATCGCTCGCGGGTTCAATAGGAGTCAATTACTCTTTTAAACAAAGAAAGGCATCATCAACCGTTACACCATCCATCATCTGCACAACAAACAAGACGCCAATTGGCAACCTAGAACTGTTAACTTTTAGCTCTCACCTGCAATTAACACCATTCCACCATTGGGTGCTCCAGTAAACAAGGATCCAGCACTATCTGAAGCCACGTAGATCGCCTTAGCAGCATTGCCATCCTTTTCTTTCACGTGGGCAGCAAGCTCTGCATTACTGCTTTCCTGCTCGCACCCGGATAGAGTCAGCCCCTGGGAAGTTTAAGGTCGAATTGATTGTAGTCAATAGACAGAACTGATTGAATGAGTGAAGTATGAAGGGAGTAATTTAAGGATGTGTCTCCTTTGTTAGGTTCATTCTTATGATGATATATTAATAAGATGTGGGATAATGGGACGATTACCAGTAGGAAATGGCAGCGGTAACTACTACTGTAAAATGTATGTATGCTTATAGGTTAGTTCTTCGTATTCTTAGAATAGAATTTGGCTCTGAATATTTTATCTTGTTTCGCAATTCCTATCTACTACTGCTTCTAAGTTGTCAAGCAATTAGAAACAGACAAAAATCAAGACATCAAGATAAATACGTTATTACCTATTTCTCTTCTTTGAATTGCATACCGTTTAACGAATTTAGCAGCCCATTATGCCTATCGGGAATAGGGTTTGATGGCACGATTCAGAAGACGATCAATTGTGGTGGCCATCTTGTGATCGTGGGTAGTGTGCAAGTGCATTATGGCAGTTTCGAACTGTGGCTGCCCGTTAAATATGGACTCTCCACATATTCACTACTATAGTAGACCAAATCTACGTATCGGTGTGTTGGAGATTTACTGTTCAAAGAAATTCCTAGTTACCAAAGAAGCTATATTTCTTACCAATGAATCCAAAGGCTTATCCCTTGGTATACTCGCGTCATCCTTAGCGATGTGCAGCATATCAATGATCCGTTTGGCACACTCATCGATGCCCAGTGTCCAGTGGTTGGTGCCAGGCCCTTTAGCCCTGCCCACCACTTTTCCAGTCTCGTCGCATATGACAAGATTGGAGTGGGTTGCGCCCCTGTTTAGAAAAATATTTGGTTTGAAAGAAGTACCTAATGGCTAGAAATTGGGGAAATGATGACTGAAGAATACATTCTCGTTGATTTTTCTCTAATTGACATAAGTGCAGGAGAAAGATGAAATCGTTAGATCTATCAGTATTTGAAAAAGGAGTTGCAATAGAAATGACATTTATTTAACTATCTTCTGCTGTTTTTCTAGCTAGTTTGGCAAATAAAACAAATAAGTATTTTTTTTTTTTTGGTGAGTCGGAAATCATCCAATGACTGCTCCCGTCCTGGGTGCGACGGGAGGGCGTGTCAGACTCTTACTGACTAAAACCCACTCATGTTCCTTCGATTGCCTTTTATGTTCCAGGGTCACGGTAACTGTTATAAACATAACATTCCGCAACCCCGGCAGGCGTTGGCCCTGTTGGGCCCCTTCCTGTGCTGACTCCTTCTCTTTGAGGCGCGCGTGGAACAAAGCGCGCCGTCTACGCGGTCCTGGTCCTAGCCGGGCGGCGAGCTACCCATCGCTCGCCATCCGCAGAACCGCGCCTACGGTGGCCGGTAGTCGTCTTGCGACTCTCGACGTCTTCGCCTGGGTCTTAGTCCGGGGCGAGAGGCTTGTCGTTGCCTCTCGCGCGCCGCCGCTTCCTTCACTAGCATAACTGCTTCGCAGAAGGAGGCGACGGCATCCCATTCCGTCTCGCCCCGAAGCATGGCCTGAACCAGCGCCGGGCGCGAGAGGTCACCGCCGCCGATCGCCTCTACGAGGACACGTCGATGCTCCGCCCATGCGCGGCACACCTCAACTGTGTGCTCGACCGTGTCCTCCAGGCGACCGTTACTGCAGTGGTGACACCCAGGCGTCGCTTCCGCCCGAATCCGGCACAGGAACCTCCCGAACTGGCCATGTCCGGTGAGGACCTGTGTCAAGCGAAACGTGAGAGTGCCATGACGCCTCTCCAGCCACTCCTTAAAGAGGGGTCTTACCGCCGCTATCACGGCGTGCCCAAACAAATGAGTATCAGTGGCGCGGCAGCGCCCCCCGCCGAGCTATGTATAATTTAGTCACATTTTGCATTTAACACGTGCATTCCTTGTAACTCATCCCCCCATCCTCTTCCCTACCTATTTATAAATAATGATGTAACATTGCTAATATTAGTTTTTCCTAGTACACAACAATCTGAAGTGCTTTTCAAAGAGTAATAGAGCGCGATTAGTTTGATGTTATCGAACTTTCTAATCGCAAGCATTTGTATGGCAGAATGTGGGGTTTTAATATCATGTATTAATTAGCATGTTCTCAGATTAGAGGTATATAATTAAATGCAATCATTAATATGTCAATTTTGGGTTTTGTTTTCATTTTTGTATCTTAATTGGACGGTGATTCCGCCGAATAAGATGGCGTATTAAACCCATAGCTCAATATAAATATTATTTTATTAAAGCATTATTCTAAGCGCATATGAATACTTCTAGGAACAGATTTTTTTGGGGTTATATGTGTAACGGACAAACGTTTATTTGGTCTACCAGATGCTATGTTAGTTAAATGAGGTGAATTGTTATGTTTGATTGACCAACCGTTTGATTTTAGAGTCACCCTTTCCTCAAATTCTGGCAATGACAGATGCTATGTTGACCCAAAACAAAACCAAAAATATTATCGCATGTATTTTGAGTAAACTCAGTTTAAGTATTTATTAGTTTCTGCATCCAAACTTCGCATTGCTAATGTATTAAGAATTAGTGTAACATCAAGAACAGTGGAGCAAATAATTACCTATATCTTCTATTTAATTAACCGAAAAGATAACTACAGGTAAGAAATCGCCGCAAGTATATTTCCTATAATTTTTTACATACTTGCATTATGTAACGCGTACAATTATCTACAAGTATGTGCAAATTGCATGCAAATTATACGACTGTCGTTTCGGAGTACATAGCCATGTTGTCATTGCCAAGGACCGTCCTTTATCATTAATGACGTCATCACAACATATGGTTTTGTTTTGTAATTATGTATTCTGTGTTTAAATAAATCTGAACGGTTGAGTATTGAGAAAGATGTCGTTTTAATTCAGTTTAAATTTAGAATCTTTGGGAGGCATGGCAGGGCGCGTCAAGTTTAGTTCTTTTCTTCCTTCGTCTTGCTTTGTGTTAGGTATCTTGACTTTCTTGAGTTCGGTCACCTCAAACTCATTTTATTTAATTTTATCGGGTATGATTTTTAAAGTATTTATTTAATACTAGATGGAACTGGAAAATCTAGAAAGATTGGAACCTTTCAGTTTAACATTCTATAAGAAAAATGCATAACAAAAATGTAATTTTATCTTTGGCATCAAATAAAACATTATCTTTACACGTTAAGTCTGCATATTTATGTCTGTGATAAAGTGTTGATAACACTGACTACCTCAATTGAGTTATCAAAAAGATAAGTTCGATGATCGCAAAAACGGCCAAGTTCAAGTAAACTTAATGATATCAATACCCAGACAAACAAAGGCCTTTATTTTAATAGGATTATTGATAATGGCACTTTTAATCAGCTTAACGTTAAATTATCGACCAAAATGCAAGGGGGTTCCCTCTTGAATTTGAATATACCTATACTAGAAATCTCTCTACTGTTTAGGAGACAGTAGAGGCATAAATATTGAAGTGGAGGGAATACAGTCGTACAAATACAGGAGTAGGATACGCATTTACAGACACTTTTCTACCTAAAGTGAGCAGTTTTCTTGGTAGATGTAGAAACATAACAAGCCTAAATCTTTAAACCTGATAATTCATAAAAAGCTATCTGTATTATGATCAGTGATCGGATTTTGGGTGCTATGATTATCAAAAATTTGGATATGACATAAAATCCGCAAAATCGCTACTGTGATCAAAATTGAATAGTTTTTGACAAGTTTTTGAGGATTATACGTTTTGAAACGAACTTCATATTTCACGCGATTCAATTACCATCTTGTATAACCATTTGAATTATTATTGTGCAGTGAGATTTGTTTTAAATGTTGTGCTTACCTTTAATTTAGATGTATGCAATGCTTTATATTATTTGTTAATGATAAGTTATATGAATGTCTTTGTGTGTATTTAGTTGGTTGGCCTAAATAAAAAAAAAAAAATTCTATACCAGTGAAATCTGAAACTCAAACTCTGATCACTGATTATGATAAACATAATTATAAGTAAATGTATAGGCAAAAAACACCATAAAGTTGACGGGAGCGGGCAAATAATCAAAGACTAGGGTAAAACACCGCATCATCAAAAACAATTGGCCAATTCTAACCGCTTCAGTAGCCATTTTCCCCTTTTCTCAATTTACACGTGTTTCGTACACACTTCAATTCAATACGAATGACGCATCACCTCTTCATCACATTCACAGTTGCTTTGTATGCAGAGCACGTAGACCTTGCAGTAGAATCGTGATTTGTATATTAAAACCACATTTTATCTCATAGTTGGAATGCCGATCTAGAATTTGAACCTTTCACTTCGTGATTTTCAATGGCTGTATTTTTTGGAGTATTCCCGTTTGAGCACCAATGTTTAGCAATAGTGTAAGGTTGAAATTCGGTGCTCAATGCATAGGTGCTCTCTCAATGGGAATACTCCCATTTTTTTAGACGTATTTAAAGGCATGAAAGATATAAATACACTAAAAAGAAAAAATCGGCAATCTTGGAAGTCCTCTGCTTGCTTCTGTAATCTGGGTGCTTCTCTCATCAAGAGAGCACCTCAGTCTTAGCAACCTTCGTGGTTGTAACGTAATTTGACCAATATGGGCGGTAAAAGACTTGAAGAATAACGAACTTGTTTCGAATATTTCTTCTCAGAAAAGTCAGCCTGTGAGCAAGGCTTCATTGTTCGCTTAAAGTTTGACGCAAAAATAATAAATATCATTGCGTAATTTATCATTTGTGTTCTAAAATAAACACAATTCTATCGGATTTCTACTCTCAACTAAAACTTCAGGCCAAAAGAAATATTCGCTGAACCAGAACAAGCAAGTTGCGTTTATCAACCTCCCAATAACCAGACTCAATAAAAACAATTTACAGCCGTAAGTAGCAGGAAAATTATCTGTAGGAGAAAGAGGATAAAATTTTAACTGATAGCAAAATTCAAATGTAAACACACCAAGTGCATTTAGCAGAATGACAGATAACAGACAGACATATTAGTTGTATCAAGGATTTGTATGTTTCTTATCATTGGTATCATGCGGGCGATAGGAACTGTTTTGCGGAAAGAACCTCCGTTTTGTGAAATCATTAATTCGTCATGACCTATTTATCCTGTTTATGATGAATTTGAATATTTTTATCTGTTTGTAGCAATCAGGATGAAAACTGGCAATCATAAGATTTTTCGGCGGTAATACTTACCGATCTATCAATGCGTATAAATAACATTTGCCTAAAAAAGAACAGGATTGAGAAAATAAATTTCTAAAGACCATTCAAATTCAGATCAGGTCTAATAGAGGAAAACAAATTAGTTGATGACACAAGAGAAGCCGTAAATAATGACGTAAAACTTGCAGAATTTTCCTCATGTTGCACAGTTCCAACTTAGGAGAAAACTAGACTGCAAAAATATGCAAATTTAATATCGGTCAACCAGAAAAACAAACAGAGGGCTGGCCTTTGCGACTGTAAGCCATTTATTGACCGATAAAACTGGAAGCGGTTCTTTTCCATCGAAAACACGACTTGCATTGTTGACCCAGCCTTGTTCGAATTGCAAACAAAACGGTTGGACTTGGCTCTATTTTTACCAGTTAAAAATAGGTATTTATTTTAGTAGCGCTAGTTCTTCAGAAATTTACCGTTCCGTTGCACCTGCTTTGTGTGACCTAATTTTGTCGTGCACTCTCACTTTTGTGCGAAAGAGGTTCGATTACTTTATTTTGTTCTTTCGATTGAATTTTGGTCACGTTGGTGGATTTAAATGGAGTCTGGCTGTCAGTTGAGATTGGTCATCTTTTAGCTACTTCAGTTGTTTTAAATTCATTTGCTCTTCTATTATGCCTCACTTGTTACATTGTTCTTGGATTCAACATGAATTATGTAAAAACAAACGTAATGTTCTATCGATTTATAAAATGTGTTCATGGAGGTCTTGTTCGTTTTTCTTCATTAGGACTTAGGACTTGTAGCTTCGATTTCTTACTGACTTTCTTTCTGGTTTTATTGTATAAAATAGCGTTGAGTTTAAGTTTTAAGCACGTTTAAAGAATAACAAGTTCACATGAAAAATTATAGTGCAGCGTAATGCAACCAACGTTTTTAATGCTTTCTGAGGCACGATAGGGTCGGATGTGATGTGGGGCAGCTCGAATGCTTTTTAGGAATCCCAATAGAAAAACGGACACTGCCACACAATTGCCCAAATTGAGAAAAAAAATCGCGGCAGCAACGAGATCGAATGGGCAGTCAATTCTGACAGGTTATTCGTTCTACGAATTACGCTGCGTCTCATTACCTAACTGCCTACAAGAGCCCAAGTACCTTGTACTTTCATATAGCCAGCTCCACTAGGCTGTTATTCTGCATCAATCGCCACACCCTGATCGACGGCCTACATAATTAATCTCTTATGTTATCTGCCGGTAATACAATCTTGTTATCAAGTAGTACGTCATGTAGTGCGGTATTTAATAACTCTGTTATGAATGCCCTCGTTAACATCAAGAGTAAACAGTGGGTTGTAAAAAGATATAGCTTATCTAGGCACCTGTATGCAGATACAAGGGATAGATATGGGGGGTTATTGGAAAAAAGGTGCGAAAACACTTGTGATTGTTTAGTAATACCTATATTTTTTAACAGGTGCAGATTATTGACTTCGAATCTATGCTACATGCTTTAAAACTTGTCCTTGGTCACAAACTAAACAAAAATAAATTCAGTGCATCCTTTTCTTTCCAATTTATTAAGAAAAGGACAGATATAAATATTGGTTACGTCCTGTCAAGTGAAAACACTCCATAGATCAATGAAGCGATTAAAAACTAAAAATATGGATGTTTACTTCAGGCGCTGGCTAATTTGACTGGACTAAATTAATATTACGTCCTTTTCTTAATGAAATGGAAAGAGAAACATGCAGACATGAACTTAAATGTAGTTTAATTTGTGAACAAGAGAATCAGCACCAATGTCATCAAATTATCGTTATTTTAATGTTAGTTTGCATTAAGCTTCATTATCCATACTAATATTATAAATGCGAAAGTGTGTCTGTCTGTCTTTCTTTCACGGCAAAACGGAGCGACGGATTGACGTGATTTTTTAAGTGGAGATAGTTGAAGGGATGGAGAGTAACATAGGCTACTTTTTGTCTCTTTATAACGCGAGCGAAGCCGCGGGCAGAAGCTAGTTTTATGATAAAACAAAGCCTTGTAAACTATTTACCATTAGCATTAAAAATATTGCTACAGTCAAATCAAATGATGTTATTTCGCTGTTATTTAGTACTGCTACTGCTATAATGAACAAGAAGACAACAACATGTAGCGCAAAGTCGTGACAAATGGAAGAAATGGGGGGAGAGGCCTTTGCTTTATTTAGGCCCCGTAACCACAGATTAATAAATAGTTACTACGTAACAGATACTTCACTCCAATACAAAAACCAAAATACCTACGCTATAATAGCCTACAAAATCATAATAATAATACCAGTTGTTTGCAGCAAGGAGAAATGTACCATAAGTACGCACAAAGAGAGTTGAGATTCTTTTGCCCGCCGCGCGACTAACGTGTGTGCGTGTCGTCCAGCAAATCTGCTAGGGTTATACGTATGATGACAATAGTAATAAAACGAATGTTTTAGAAAAACAATTAATATTTTATTTGTTGATCAAATATTTTTTTGTTTGATAAATTGACTGATGCATATTTTTCGTTCCTTGAATTCCCGACTAATATATTTTAGTGTCGAAAATATCCAAAACCGCGTGAATAATTTTGATAAATAATCAAAAGGGAAACAAGAGAATTGGGAAACAGGGGAATTGCACAATAATCACGCAATAATTACGTGGTTTCGGCATTTAGATAGTCAGCGCTGTACTCGTGACGCGCGAGCACTCAGCCGGGCGCGCGCGACAGCCCGGTGTTCGTTGTATCGTCGACGATACGCGAAGCGGTAGGCATAAAACGCGTGGCCTTGAGCGAGTGACGGACGCCTGCCGTAACTGCGATCACCTCCGGAGTTTCGTGCGTGTCATTTTGTCAGTTTTGTCACCCTGTTGTTTAATTGGATAATAATGATGTGGAATTCCCAATTCAGTATTTTAAGTAAATAAATGGGGTTTTATTGTAGGTATGTACGTACACCTAACAGATCAACGACTACATTTTAGCCGGAAAAGGAAAAGTGAAGTCCCAAAAAGATTGATTATAGAGACCCAGCAAAATTTATGCAGATTTTTGCGTAAAAAAATCTGTTAACAGCACTTTAAGGATGACATCTTATGAATAAATCATTGTTTTACTTAATAATTTGAATACCTACTTACTTATTGCTTAAACCATACAATATATATAGAGATATATATATATCTATATATATATATATATATAGGTACCTAGGTTTAAAAGTCACGCTATATGTGAAAAAAAAAACATCGTTATTAGATAACTTGGCTAGACTCTACCGCTAACATTTTATTTTTATTATATTGTTTGTACGGGGGTGTGTCTACCGTTTAATTCTTGACATTTAACAACTGTATCAAGCCTTTATCAACTGCATTAAAACCCGTTGACATTCATATCAATCCGAATCAAAAGTAAACGTTATAAAAATTCAAGGCAGACTACCGATGGAAGTGAAATAACTTGAATTCCTTAACTCATTAACAATTGAAATTCCACTGTAATTGCTGGTCATACAGTGTAATTTAGCGTGTTTTAGTTTTGTCGGCGTGGCTGACAAGCCGATTGAATGCTGGCCGGTGATTGGTTGAATGTTACGCTTGCGAATGTAAGCATGTGAAATGCATTGTTTGTATTTTACACAATATTTACGTAGGTAACAGATTGGCAAATGATTTTTTTAAAGAAATATTGAACGAATTATGTTGTTAATTAATTGAATAGGTACGAAGTGAATTAAGTACCTACCTACATTGGAAATGTAAATTCTTATTTCAAAACATTTTTATTAATTAAAAATTTATTCTCCTTCCTAGGTAAGTATTTTGTCTATTCTGCCTATTCCGTTAGGTTTCAGAATGCGGAAACAAAATTTAAATGTAGTTGTTTACACCTAGTTTTACAAACTTTTAGACCAAGTTGCTCGCGGCAAGATTTTTAATCGTTTAAAACATTAAGAGTTTAATTTAAACACATTACAAGCTCCGAAATATACACAATTAGCATTGAAATTAAATAGGTAATTATTTTGCATTCATAAAAACGGCATTGACATTTCGGCCCGCGGAAAAATTCTGGCAGACTGAATTAGGCAAAACAAAAATAATTTAGGTTATAAAAATTAAAATGCAATTTTCCATTAATTAACCGTTGCGAAACCTAGAAATGCTATATTCTCAAGGCGAGCCTTTCAACTTTCGATATTTAACAGTACCGATTAATTTTTAAACAAACAAAATACTCACCCTTCCACGCCTCCAAAATACATTTTCAAAACACCGACTTATTATAATACCACTGGAAAAATATAAGTGACGTGTACACACAATAAATAACTGATACGATTTATTACTTTCTCGATAAAAACAACTCGTTTGTTGCGATATAAATCAGCTATGCACAACTTTCAATGATGAAAGCGGGCGCTCAACTGAATGGATGAACGAAACGAAGTTTGCTTGAACGAACGAGAAACTTGAAGGGAACGATCACGTTGAACGACAACAACGTCTAGTGCTGTAACATTAGTCATCTGTTGATAATAGTAACAACGTTATTTACAACGTTATTGGTTCAGTTATATTGTTGTATTGAAAGCTTTGGTGAAATAGATAATGTAGTTTTATTCGTTCGTCGTTATATTCGGGCGCTTTTTAAATGCTGTTTTTTAGTTATATTGATGACGGAAAATAGTAAACATTATTATTTATCTTTTACATGCTAGCATTAAGATAACTACCGCTACGTCAATTTGATTTTTTGATGTATTATTATAAAATATAATAATAAAGTTTAGCGTATTGTTAGTTCTGCAATATAAAACTCTATTTTAATAAATATAATAATAATAAACAATAAGTTATGTATACCTTTCAACGACCAAGCGACAGCCGGCTGTCGGGCTGCTATTGTCTTTCTATTGTGTCTCGAATCACGTGTATTCAAAGGTTTAAAAAGTTATTACCTAACATAATAAAAAGTTTTTCAATTAAAAAGATTGAATTCCTGGAACTGAATTATTGTAGTTATTCCTGAAAAAATCTGGTTATTACTCAATTTATTAGGAAATCGCACCTAGGTTTAACGCTCTGCTGTATAATAGTTTTACAAGTAAAAATTGGTTTGAACTATATGTACATAATTCACATGGCTGGATCGGGGTAATGTGCTTTTTAGCACGTATTCTGGCTTAGCTATTTTCCGTCTCTCTCTAACTCTCCATCGTAGTTTGGCAGTTGTAGTTGCCAGGCAACGTTAATGTAGTTCAGCCTGAAAATGTTAAAAGGGAACAGTAAAACAACAAATAGGTAACATCTCGTATATTAATCCATAGTAATATTGATATCGCTCACACTTAAACATACAAATCTCGCCTAACGAATATAATGTTAAAACATCGAATACACAATCGAATAAACTTGAGGAACGTTGAGATCTTTAATTATCCGTTGACTATTTTTAGATACCCGTGTATGCTAATTATAGTTTGGTAAGCAAGTCAATATAAGATAAAGTTTATTTGAAATATCCCGACTACTGTATTCTAGTTTATTCGGCTTATTTAAATCTCTCCAGAAGTTTTTGTACATTTGCCTTAGTTTTTTTATATTATTTTGATTACATTATGTCCAATTTCATAGTATAGTTAACCCTCGGTCCGTCGCGTGGGGTCTTTGAAAGCCCAGGTGTTAGAATTATGTAAAATTAACACATTTAAAACTATCATAGAGCTATGGCACTTTGGGTACCCTCCGAAATAATATTGCAGTTCACGTTTAGCGCCGCTAACTGAAAATCTCACGCAAGTGCAATGAGATATAGACGTGTTTTGTGCGCTCGGGCCTTGAAAGACCCCACGCGACGAACGACGTAGGTAAAAATTAATCAAAAATGTATGGTAGATTTCTTTCATAATACAATGTTTAATTTATTTATTGTTGTTTTTTTATTCAAATTTAGTTATAATTGATTTCTAAAACATGTGAGTATATTGAGTTGGTAAGAAAATGAACATGTTGATGTTTACGATGACGAGAACGAAAAGAAGAAGCCTCTATATTCCTGGACGCTAAAAGTGAGCATAATACGGATTCTAACAAAAAAAAGGCTGTACCAATTGCTCAAGAGGCAACAATACGATATTTAAACCTATTTGCCACTTTTGCAAGGGCAACATATGCCCTACACATACCAATGAAGTATGTATGTACTGAGTGTGACCAAAGCAAAAAATTGATGGATTTCATTTGATAGAAGTTGTGATTTTTTTTTGATTGATGATTCCAAATTTTATGTTAAATTGTTAAACGGTTTAGTGTGAGCTAATATAGGCATAATTTAAATTGAAGTTGATTGATTTAGCGACATTAAAACAAAAATTACTGATATGATCTCAAAGAGTGAACTTTATTGTTTGTAATTTAGTTTGAAGGTTCAGATAGTAAACATATGAATGTTTTTGATTAATTTGTTATACTTGTGTAGAAATTTATAATAAATACATAAGAAACTGATAAAAGAGTTTGAAAATAACAAGTTTAAAAGAGTTTCCTAGGTGTTTTATTCTTGGGGTCTCGAGGGACCCCACGCGACGAACCGCGTAAATAAAAAGTGCGCGACGGACCGAAGGTTAAGGTTCAAAGATACAGTTTACTTATAAAAACAGGCACTGTCGACCGATATTTTATGGTCAGTTTTAAAATACTAGTACAGTTACAATGAATTATTTTGAGATGGTTTATAATATAGAATATTGCTTAGTTTTACTTGTCTAATAAAATCTAACCTGTTTGTTTTATAATAAAACCGTTTTTTTTATAATAAGGCTTTAAAACACAGTCATCGTGAGTCTACATTGTGATTTGTATTTCTAGTCTGGTAAGTAGTGATATAGGATATTTTGAACGAATTCCTATGCATTGGATATTAATTAAACTATCATTTTACAGACACCAGTACATTAAACTACACAATCTGTTGAATTTCTTTGATAGATTTTCAATTTTATCGCTAAAACATTAGATTCAAAGTCGACTAAGATTTGATGAGTGTGAGTACTTTGATGTACTGGCGTCGGTACCATATAATGGGAAAGAGGAAGGTTATCAAGAAACGAATGACGGAGAATAACAATAACAAGGTCTGAAATGTTAGCCTTATAGGGCCTCTAGCTTATCTACTTATGGGAAAGGTACATACGTCGTTACTCATAGGCAATATTCTTATATGTAGGTAATGTACACTTCACGGTTGTGTGCGGACAAAGTAACTAGGATAAGTACTACTTTTGTATCAGTTATAAGCGTTTTATTTTGGAGTTACTAGAACAGACTTAGAGCGTGTATAAACATGAACCTCTATATCGAGTGCATTACACGCCCTATTGTCTAATTAAGACTACTTAATCTAACTTAATAATATGTTATTCCACATTATAACAACGTAATTGGTTATATCTGACATAATTTATTACGTAATATTAGGTACAATTAAGTTCTGACAGTCTTCTCAATAAATAAATTCACTTTTAAAAAACATTCACTGAAATACGCACATTTATAGTTTTAAAATAGCTCGTTATTAGCTATTCTTACATTATAACGGTTAAATAACTAAGTTATTTATACGTTACAACGATATAAATTTTACACACATTAAGATTAACAGTTACGTTGACTTTTCTACAGTAGGACGCGTTTAGTAACAATATACAGATAAAAAAACTTTTTTTTGACGTGACAACGTCTTAAATTAGGTTGCGGCTGGGAGTCACTTATGAAAAAGTGTAACGCTCGGTAACGTTACGATGAGTCACCGAACGAGAGAGAGGCCCGCCGAATGCCTTGCGTCTCTCTCCCACTCAACTATGATCGGTAAAAGACGTTGTCACGTAAAATCTTCGCCCGTAAAACCGACTTTACAGGCAACCATTTTTTTATAGACTGTTTAAGTTATTTTAACGGTTGTTATAACGTAATTTGCTAAACGCATGCGACGGTCGACTG
Organism: Athetis lepigone; assembly: GCA_033675125.1. Classification (NCBI taxonomy): domain Eukaryota; kingdom Metazoa; phylum Arthropoda; class Insecta; order Lepidoptera; family Noctuidae; genus Athetis; species Athetis lepigone. The sequence continues at coordinate 9,881,447 of CM066237.1, forward strand.
GAACTGCGGGTTCTGCCGTCGCATTGCTTGTCGTCACCTGAAAAGATTAAAAAATCTTGTTACAAACACTACAATATTTTCAAATTAAAATATCGACTCCAAGTGACCTCTGTTATAATAATAACGCAACAACTACATGATGGTGTTATAATTTGTTACTTCGTAAAAACATAGATGGCGCTTAATGCAGTTCTCAAGAGATAACCACCAGCTGCTAAAAAAAACATCTTGCTAGGTACACTTTTTTTGTTTTGGTAGCTAACCAATAAACAATTCTGGTGTATTTTTTTATTCAAACATATTTTTTGAAAAAGATTAATATGGACTCTGAGGCGGGAGTAGTCATTTCTGATAACATTTTTAATCAACTACCTACTTATCTAAACCGATGGAATAATAGTAGATTGTATTACAAGGGCGCAAAGTAATATTTTTACGGCGAGGGCGTTTTTTGAATCCAGAGCGAAGTGAGGGATTCTAGAGTAGAATCCCTCGCAAAGCTCGGGATTCTACTCTAGAATCCCTCACTTCGCTCTGGATTCAAAAAACGCCCTCGCCCGAGCCAGAAATATATTTTGCGCCCGAGTGATACACTCTACTTTTCATCACCCCCTATGAGAAAATAAAAGGCGCTTCATACTTTATTGTAAAATTATTGTAGCTGCTATTATTATCATATCTTGATAATAATGCTATTACTATGATATCTTGATAATAATAGCAGCTACATTAATAATTTCCATTAATAATTTGCTGCAAAACAATCCGTGAAAATTACGAGAACTCGGCCTGTAGTTGGAGCGTTCTATTTCTATTTAAGTTTTTTTTTATTCAGCCGTGGCGTGACTATGGTATTGGACGTCGTACCAGCCATTCATTATTTGCGTTCAATTCTTTGGCGAGTTTTTAGGCGCACTTATAACAGGGCGTAAAACATGCAAAGACGCTCCAAATTCAAAAAGTGCGATTAAAAGTTACTTTTAGGCGCACTTTTTGAATTTGGAGCGTCATTATTGCCCGCTGAAAGTTACCTATAGAAAACACCAACTTTGGGCGTACTTAAAGAGGAACAATGTCGTCTTTTTCGAATAGGTGGGATGAAAAATCATTTAAGTAGTTGAAACTTTACCTGTCAGCAGCGGTAGTGGTGGTGGTGGTGGTAGAAGAATTATTATGGTTGTTCGCTTCATGTTCTTCTAGGGAGTGCGAGTGAGTTGGCCGGTTGTTCTGTCGACGGGATCCTTCGCCGTCCGACTCCCGTCTTGGACCTCCGCCACCACAGAAGCACTTGCAGATTATGCGCTTAAATGCGAATCTGAAAGTTTAATCATTAAGGATCATATACGAACGTCTATTTTATTTGTTTGTTCTTATTATATAAATTAATTGTTTTCAATTAGTGCAACTCTACAAGAGTGACCTCTTTCAGAAAGCGTCAGATATTTTTCGGTCTTGGGTGGGCAGCTCGCACCTACTTTGATGAGCTGAGCCGAGCCAAATTATCGTTATTGTTATTTTTTTCCAAAGGCATATTAAGTGGGTCACAGAGATGAGCACCGCAGCCCACAAACACCCGCAACATCAGGGGATTTGCGGTTGCGTTGCCTTTATATGTGTAGGTTTTTTTTTCTTATATCCTTATGTATTTTATTGCAAAAAAGCAGCCGATAACGAAACGAAAATTAACTACGATTAGCCAGCATTACACTTCTCGCCATTCTTGGGCGAAAAATAGACGAACGCTGAATGTGTTCGTAAGGTTAGTAAAATACACCAATTCTCACCTAAAGTCCTTAGAAAACAGCGCATAGATGAGCGGGTTGATGGCAGAATTGCAGTAGCCTAACCAGAACAGCACGGAGAAGACGATAGGACTGACGCAGTCCCCACAGAACGCCCTCACGACGTACACGCTGAAGAAAGGGAGCCAGCAGAACACGAAGCCTCCGACAATGATGCCGAGAGTTTTAGCTGCTTTTGTTTCCATACGGAAGCGTTTAACCTGGAAAAGAATAAAGATGGTTTGAAATAACGCTAATTGTTAATTTTGGGATAACAAGTTTACAAAGGCACTTTAGACCAAAACGTAAATTATTTTTGGCTATAAATAAACTCACAGTGGACATTACCTGTAATATAGACCTTCAGAGTACACAGACGATAAAAACAGTGCTAAGATATTCTCATTCGTCGTTTTATATGTCATAAGATACCAAGAGTTATTTGTCTTCTGATTGTGTAACACTAACCTGAGCTTTAATATTCCTCTTCCCCATTCTTCTAGTAGTCCTGGGTTTATCATCATACTCATCATACAACGGTCCCGGAGCCAGATGATGCGAAGGTCGTACCCTCAATCTGCTTTCCGTCAACTCTCTCCCATCTCTTTCATAATGTACTGCATAGAGAGAAGGACTTGGCGATCTACTTGAAGATCTGGAGTTCTCATGGGCTGGGCATATTTGCTCTGATGAGGGGTAGGAAACGGAGATTTTGACTTTTTCGTGAGCTCTTCTTGCGCTTGAATGTCTAAAATTATAAAGGTCAGTCTGAGATGCATTACTTAGTAAAGTTATCATCAACTAGCGTCAGACAATTGCTGGACTTAAGGTCATAGCTCATTACGGTCACCCGGCAGCCACTCCGCACCGCCTCGCCTCCTGCGGCTAGTATTCTTTATATGGATTTTTATGGGCATGCGCTCACTATATCAACTCCGTAGCGTCACCGGATCGCCTCGGTTTTAAGCCGTCCGCGCGCGGTCGGCGGGTGGGCCACTCGTTGACAACTCGCTGCTCGAATGCTTGCCGTGCGTTGACGGCGCGCCGGCCACGAGTGGCCCGCGCGCTGCCCGCGATTAATACACGCGAGGACGATACGCCTGACGCCTGCACCCAAGACAGAGATAGCAATACAAACACGACACCAACGCTGAGGCGTCCACGGGTTGACGCCTCGGCGTTCGCTCGTTGACTGAGGGTGGCCCACCCATCGACAACGAGTTGACGCCGTGCGTTGAGGCGGTGCGGAGTGGCTGCCGGGTGGCCGTAATGAGCTATGACCTTTAATCCGATCTTAGGTTACATGTATCCAGTTGCTACCTGCTGTCTTTTACAGCTGCTTACACGTGGTCTCCACTTAAGAATACTCTTACTTCAAAATTTACGGTTCCGGCACTAACACTTCAATTGAATCAAATAGACCATTTTTATTTTTTCCTGTGTAAATTGTCAAGGATATCATTGATATGGAAAGTGGGTCTACCCACGTTCGTACAAGTGGCATGCCAAGAAGATCAATAAAAATAAACTTAAAAAGTACCTTCTTAGTCGTTCTGGTGAAGCACTAAGTGATGTGCTGGTAGAGTGGTTGGAAGCATTTGACAGTGGTGATCCATGAGGCCGGTTTGATCCTCGTCCCCGATGTATTCTGAGAGTCAGGCGGTTATCGTCGAAACGACTGCCCATACCTCCTCCTCCTTTTCCTGCAAATTGGGAGCAGGCTGATAATACAAATTATATTGCTCTTTTACACCAATATTGTTGATCTTATGATAATTAATTTTGAATACTAGTTACTTTTGCCAATTGGTCTGATTAGATATTCGTGGTTATTGGTCTGAAGAAGTCTCTAGTTTTGACTGTTGTAACAGGTAGATGAGATATAAAACTAGAAAAGGTATGCGTCTTCATAATCTTTAATTTTTTAATAGCGTGTTAGAATTAATGCTATGATAGCGCTACAGAATAACTAATCAGGGAAAAATGGCCAATAGAATTCTCCCATTGATGCCACACATCATATTGTTAGACTTCATTATTAACCCTTTATTTCTACAGATGATTCTACAGCGCATTCCTTGTCTAGTCCAAGTATTTCTGCTTCAAGTACTTTTACTTAAATCTTTCAAATACAAGAAGACAAAAGGGCCTAGATATTCTTGTTCCAAAAACAGAAGCCCTCACCTTTTGTAGTCCTAAAACCCTGATTGATTGCTTTTGTTGTTCTCACGGCAGCTTTGTATATCCTCCAATAGAAGAAGAGCATCACGAACATGGGGATGTAGAAAGATCCGAGAGCTGAATAGACGACGTAACCAGCGTCGTTGGTCAGCTCGCAGGTCCATTCACAAGGGGGATTGGGCACCCAGCCATCTTTCATGTCTGCTTCTTCAGGCTGAAATGAAATATTGTGGTAATAAGTAATGATAGTGGTGGTAGAAAGTACCGTGGGACATTTAGAATGAAATAAAAAAAATGACTGGAATGAATAAAGTACTGCCCACAGAAGCGTAGCTGCGTAGAGCACGCCTGCCTGCCGATAACATTTAAAACTATGAAACTCATTCCACGGAGCGAAAGCCTCGCGTTGCGACTACGCCTACGCTTTGTCGACAGAGTTTTAGGTTGCTTCGCTCCGTGGACAATGACACTAAGGGGTCTTTCAATTTAGGCGTGACGTACGGCTGCAGCTCCGCAGCGGTACGTTTGCCGTATGGCGAACGCAAGTTCCTTTGTTTTCATGCAAAACTTACAACAGCCGTACAGCCATAAAGAGTCCTAAGCGTATAATTACGAATTACGCGTCTATGCAGCTACGCTTTCGTAGACAGTAAGCCTAAGGGCTATATTTCATTGGGACACCAGGTCCCATAACTTGGTAGCGCAATCAACAAAATGTATAGAGAATTTTTCAGTTGAGCTTATGTTTGGGAATGCAACACCGATACAAAGAAGGAGAATTTTAGGGTTAGAGTTTCCAAAAACCTTTTCTTAATTCTTTTTTAGACTTCACAAAGAACATAGGTGTACCTTCCTCATGTCTCTGAGACCAGTGGTTTGGGCTAAGCGTGGTTATATCACTCAGTCATGCAGTCCGTAATTTTACCATTTTTAGATAGATGGAATCCATGTTGATTGGAACTAACAACCACCTCATTTTTTTTTTCATTTATTTAACGTACCTAAGCTACCGAATTGTACTTAGTTTAATTTACATTGCAGAACTATATTTCCGTTTAGAAAAATGAATTGAAAAATACCGAATATAAAAGTTTATTCTTAGTATAGAAATGTGGCGAGAAAAATAAATTATGTTAAGAGTAAGTGAGAAAAAGTTTATTCAAGTGAATTTTATGCCTGACGAGTTTCAGATTATGGGTGACCTTAAAGGTAGGGTTTTGTCGCTGCGTGACCACAACGCGACCTTGACCTCTTGTAAATCTAACAATTAGGTGTGTAATGTATTGTTACACACGTGAGTAAATCCGTTAGTTTTGTGAAAAGTAGGCCGTTTATACTTAAACTAGCTTTTGCTTACGCGTGAATTTCGAAACTTTCATCACCTATTTTACATCATAAGGGTTAGAATGTCAAAAAATATTTCCTTAGTCGTTACCGACTCTGTATAAAGAACACACCCTGCAAGTTTCATGTCTCTAGGACCAGCAGTTTGGAATGTACGTTGATATATCAGTCAGTCAGCCAATCATACAGTGAGTTTTATGGATTATAAGAAAATGAGAAAGTAAACTCTGTCTGTCTTTTACGCAGTAATGGCTAAACCTCTGAACCAATTTTGATGACATTTTAAAAAACCTGTAGACAAATAAAAAAAGACGTGGGTTATTTTTTGATAAACTGAGTTCTTTGTAAAGCTTAAAAAAGAGAGAAAGAGGAAAAATGTGCTTGCTTTTATGCGGCTGAATTTTTTGGCAAGAGGTAGGTACTTTCATAAAGTCAGCCTTTTCCATTTGGGTACTGCACATTTTCTTGGAATGCATTCATGAATACAAAAGACTGCCGGGGTTGCGGAATGTGTATAATAGTTACCGTGACCCTGGAACATAAAAGGCAATCGAAGGAACATGAGTGGGTTTTAGTCAGTAAGAGTCTGACACGCCCTCCCGCCGCACCCAGGACGGGAGCAGTCATTGGATGATTTCCCACACACCAAAAAACAAAAAAAAATAATACAAAAGACTTTTTACCTTTGAAAAATATCAGTTAAGTGCGAGTCGGACTTGACCACAAAGTCACAAAATAAACCTAATTATATGGCATCTCTTTACACATGTCATGTGTAAAGAGATGCCATATAATTAGGTTTATTTCGGGATATTCCTCGTATCCAGAAATTCCGGGACATTTCACCGTCATTGTAATTATAATCACGGTGAAATCTTAACCCGGCGTGAATGAGGTGAGAAATTGTTACACCAGCAGTGAGGTGGGTATGAAATACCCAACATTTTGGTGTTTAATTTTTGATACTATGATTGTGTAATTGGTATTTATGCTTGAGATATATAAATAATAGTATCCATTTAACAAGATTAGTAAGTAAAATACGAGCATTAAGTACAAAAAGCGTTATTATTATTGGAATAACAAAATATCTAAATTTTCTTTGAAAAAAAAATACAAGTTTAGGTAGTTAACTTCTTTACCCAAAAAATCTAACAAAATTCCAACTTCTTTGGTAAATTAACATAACAATAGTGCCTCCTAATTATTATTAAAAAAAACGGATTTTTTTTATACTTATGAGATCATGTTACAGAGCACCAAAGTTACCCCTACAAATCAGCACAATTTCCGCACATAAAAATCGCGTGTTCCATATATTATATTGGCTTCTCACATTTTGTACAGCAATGTTTTGTTTTTTTTGGAGGACATTCACCACATCTAACATGTTGACCAGCCATTTTTTGGGAACTGGTGGTAAAGTTTCCCCTAAATGATCAGCAATCCTATTTCGTGTTTTCCTTGGAAGATGTACGTTCTGTTGCCTGTTCCGAAGACTATCATTCATTAGATTCAAACCTAAATTCTTTATAAGACATCAATAAATCATAAAATACTATAAATAACTATAAATCAAAAACTTTCTATCAACACAAAAATGTAACACCGACTACGAGGTCGGGTGTGACGTACCCCAGCCACATGTATGCACGTGTATCTACCGTCGCCGCCAGCGCAACACTATACTCGATACTGTACCTCGCCCCTTGCACGCTTACCTCCAGCTACTGAAACGACAGGACTCGCATGGCAACAGTAACATTAAATAATCTGCGTTTAAAAACTTCTCGGGTATCACATACCCGACCTCACTCACGCCGGGTAAGATATCGGAATACGGAACAAGATAATGGATTCTGAGAATTTCATAGAATTCTCGACCATTTTGTTATTCTATACATGTGTGCCAAATAACAACGTAACCCATTAAATAGATTCGAAACTAAACGCCTGTAATAGGCGGATGAACAGTCGGTTTGTGTCTGATCTTATTTTGTATCATTCTCGTTTTCTATTTAGAATAAAGAAGCCATAGTAAACTGTTGCAAACTTTTGATCATGTTTCTCTCTTCAACGGCAGACTTTTATTAGGATTCCGTGTCCAAAAGGTAAAACGGGACCCAATTACTAAGACATCGCTGTCTGTATGTCCGTGTATCTATCACCGGTCTATATTTCTTGAACCGTGAGAGTTAGTCAGTTGAAATTTTCACAGATTTCTGTTGCTTCTATAAATAATAATAACAGAATAAAATAAATATTTAAGAGTGCTCCCATGCAAGAAACATGATTTTTATTTTTACCGATAATGGTATACTTGGCCTGTTTTAAATCCTAATTCAGAGTTGCTCCCGCAGTAAAAGGTATAAATACTCTCTGAAAGATCAAATCAATGAAAAGCCAGCCTTATCGAAAAACACAACTAATAAAGTTTCTGCCACATTAGAACAAACCCCACTAAACAATCCGTCACATCACAATACACAATAATTACTAGTTAATAAAAGACTGTTCGGAAACGGAACGGCCATGACGGAACTGCTATCAAAGGGGAACGGACCGTCCCGTCAAACAAGACGTACGTGTACCGTGCCGGAACCATGTAGACCGAAAGGCAGAAAATTATGCCTTTTGTGATACGCGCTTTTGAATCAATGGGCATATGATTCAGGTATACCTAGGTACTGTATGTATGTGCCTTTTTTTTGTGAATGTGATTCTTTGGTGCTTTTTGTTGAATGGATATCGTGGGAGGTTTGGTCTATTAAAATTGTGTGTCTACAGCTGAATCTCAAGAATAGCTATCAAGAAGGACCAGCGTTCAAGGTATCTTAGTTGCTTATGTGTATAAATACACTTAATGTTATGAAACTAGAAACCTGAAAAAACATTAGTTTCTTTTAATGGCGTAGAGTAACTCAACCCTGAAAGGGATATAACACCAGCTGCTGGGTTGTGGAATAGTTCAAATAGTGACCGCGGCCCCGGAACATACTTAAAGGGCAACCGAAGGAACAAGGGTGGTTTTTAGATAGTAAAAGTCTAACACTATGGGCGGGAGAAGTCATCTGATAATTTACCATCCATAAAAAAGGGGTAAAACAGGGAATACGAAGTAAACAGATAAAACTCAGCCCTAAATCCACTACAAAAGAGCATACTTTACCTTTTTATCCTTCCAACCGACCAGCGGTGGAAAGCAGATCACGAAAGACAGGACCCACAGCCCTGCGATCAGTGCCTTAGCTCTCTTCCGACTCATGATGCTAGGATAGCTGACAGGTCTCGTGACAGCGACGTAGCGATCGAGGGAGATGGCACATAAATTCAAGATGGACGCCGTACACATCCACACATCGACGGCCAGCCATACTGAGCACCAGACGTTGCCGAATATCCACACCTGGAATATAGAGAGAAGGGAATTTTAGATGTAGCAGAGTCTTTTTTTGAAGGGTTGGTTAAGGATGTCTTTTTAATGGACTTCAAAAAAGAGAAGGTTGTCAATTCTATATCCTTTCTTTCTTTCTAAATTCTTTAGCCTTTGTATATATTCTTCGGTTAAACGAAAATGACTGGACCAATTTAGATATTCTTTTTTTATGGTTTCAAAGTATATATTTTACAGGTGTTCCCATGGTCACCAGGTCAGGATGATGTGATGATGGTATCCTTGAGAAATTGAGAAATCTCTTAAATTTTTTTAAGCCATTTTTATTTTTAGTCTACCATTTGGGTATTTTTAATAGTAGCTCATTGAAAAACGCAAGTGAAACCGTGGAGGACAGCTAGTATAAAAAAATAAAAGTAATATGGAAAAATCCAATCCGATTTTGAAACTTTGTTAGGAGCTCGAAAATACACCAAAATTTAAAGTTTTCACTTTGATGCACGTCTTCTCGAAATATCGGATAAGATTATGTAAATAAGAACTCTTCAAACTTTCCTTGTTTTACCGTGGAATAACTTCATCTCGTAATAACTTAAGCACACGGGTGCTTCGAGGCATCGTAAGCTCAAAGTGAAGTTTCAATAATGCAATATGACTGGTGACAGGTAGCAAACTTCCACTATGTATCATGTAAACGACCCATTTATATCATCATGCTCTTTATTGCTTTTAAGAAATAGCTTTTACCTATGTTTTTGTGTCTGTTAAACCTCTAAACTTACTTTGGAAATTCGGTGTCAAGATCTGCTACTGTCCAAATTACTTGAGGTCTCTTGGGTGAAAAAGAAAGTACTGTTCTGTGTTATTATTTTTCTTGACTTTAGTCTGTATATTGTTTGCTTTTTGTTTCATGATTTTCACGTTTTGTATCAAATTCAGACTCAAATTATACACGATGTGATTATAAGTACCTAACTTAGTCAGAAAGGTAAAGCTAGTTGCGCCATCCAATCAGAAGGTCTATAGTACTTTTAAAGATAGCTACTTTATGATATACGCACTACCTTCACCACCGTAGCCAAGTCATTACAAGTTCTTTGTGGAACTGTTTGCCCGGTCAGAGCCAACAAATTAGTTGCTTCCATCGGTCCTTTGATACTCCCATGAATGTCACACTGGATGTGGGTCACCCTGTATACGTTTTACCGCTTTAGGCTGAATCAAGCGGCCGTGTTAGCGGTAAAAAGCGGTAAAGCGCTGATATTTTTTAGTACAGTATTTTATATGAAAAAAGTCGATGTGACGCGTGGATCCCGGAAATTAATGATGTTCTCGAAATCTTATAAAACGGCTGAGTTAGGTGACATCAAGTAGTCGGATGAAGCTACCGAACCGAACGGTGATTGTCAATTCTTATATTTTAGAAAAAAGTATATCTGGTTAGATAGTTATGGTTTTATAGTTATTGTAATAAATTCTGTTTTGATTATACGGAACAAAATCCGATTTAAAATATAATGAATTTGGTTAACAATTTTATTCTTTTAAAATTCGACATTTTCATAATCGTGTATACAAAATTTCATAACAAACTTGAGAATAACAGCTATCGCAAGATTTGATCTGAACATACCAGTTGTTTGGGCTGTACGTTGATATAATACCAACCGGTCAGTCGATTAGTCAGTCAGTTAGTAAAAGCTTGTCAACCTTTCGACGACCAAGCGACAGCCAGCTTCTGCTCTTCTATTGTCTTTCTATTGTGTCTCAAAATACGTGTGTTCGAAAGTTAAAAAAAAATTGAAACCTCAAAATTTAATTATAATCTATTAACTATATCCACATCCTCATCTAAGAATAGGCCATTCATCCCACAGATTAACGTAGCTTACATAGTCAGACACGTAGACATCGGCCACAATATCCAACGTGCTAGAGCACAACACAAATCTGTTTAACATATCTGTACATATAATATGTTGATCAACAGATGTTTCTTGTCGCTCCTACTATTAGTTTAAGTTTCGAGTTAGTTAGCCTTCGAACACACGTGATTTGAGACATTATAGAAAGACAATAGCAGAGCGACAGCCGGCTGTCGCTTGGTTGTCGAAAAGTTAAGGTGAGTTTGTGTATAACTTGAAGGTATAATTATATCCCTTAACCTTGCTAAATTTTTGTAAGTAGTTGTGTAAGTTTTGGCCCACACCGGTAGGCCAAAACGATCGAAAATTACTAGCACCCCGAATAATCAGTTAGCCGAGAATAAGATAATATTTTGCCAAGGCACCACCAACGCGCAATGTCTTGCAAAACGTCAGAATAACGCTAACACTATGCGTTGAACAATACTTATTGCATTTTCAATACAATTGAAAAAGTACAATGCAATCGCAAAAGACTTTATGTAAATAAGAATCGACCGCAAACGTACAGTATTGCGGTATCTAGGGATGTCACTACAAAGTTGTAAAGAACTGCAACTTGGCTGGTTACCAAAAGGAGAAAGGAAAGAACACTTTAAAGTTATTTGTTTTTCGGTCAACACAATACTTTAAGCGGTTTTATTCAGCTTGACCCGTAAGTATTTCTTTGTTTAAAATCTTGCTACAACTCTATAACTTCTACTGGACATATTCTTATGAAACACATACACACATATTCGGCTCTCGTTACAAAATAGTATTTTGACAATTAAATAAAAAACTTTTTACAAAAAAATATTAACCGCCTTCAAAACTAAAAACATAATAATAACTAAAATTTCGGAAGTCGGTGGCTTATCTTTTCGAGGTTTCCGGCGACTCGGACCGCAATTAACTCGGACCACGAAAATGACCATGGAGAAAATTAAATATTTTTTACGGATCCGGCGACTGGGGCCGCGGTCCGAGTTAATTGCGGTCCGAGTCGCCGGAAACCTCATCTTTTCTCCCCGTCAATTTGTGTTGCCACCGACTTCCGAAATTTTAGTTATTATTATGTTTTTAGTTTTGAAGGCGGTTAATATTTTTTTGTAAAAAGTTTTTTATTTTTTACTTTTTAGTGTCGATTCCCAATGTCTAGCTAAAGTATCCAGGCTGCCAATGTCCATACCAAGTTTCATACCAATAGTTTCATCCAAGCGTAAAAAAGCATCAAACGTTTAACAACGCAGACAATATACAATGAAACTTCTTCTTCTGAATGTGCTCCATTTAATAAATCATCGATTTAAAACGACAAATCATAACCAATTTTAGTTTTAAGTTCACTTCAGCAAAGCTGGAACACGAGGTAGCTGCTACAAACCATTTAGGATATCCTTAAAGTGTATTTTGTCTGCACTATCGAATCTGCAGTATAATCAATCTCGGTGTAAATTACTCATTAATACAAAAAAATAATAAGACCAAACACTATGTAGCTGCTATCAACCATTAAGGAGTTCCCTAAACTGTACTGCACCTGCATCACGGAGCTTGCAGTGGCAGTCAAAGCCATCTCGGTGTAAAGATCTTGTCATCACGAATAAAATAAGCCCAAAGACGATGTAGCTAAGATGTACCGTTGAGGAGTTCCCTTGATTCTCTGTCATCTCCATCATCAGATCTGCCCTAAACCTCCATGGTATTGTAGTCTCATCAGATATACACATTAATATTAAGTTTTTACTGACCTGATGACAATGGGACCAAATGACAAACATACCCTTTCGATTAAAAAAAGAATTTTTGAAATCGGTCCAGGCGTCTTCGAGAAATCGAGTAACAAACATAAAAAAAAAAAAAAAAAAATACAGTCGAATTGAGAACCTCCTCCTTTTTTTGAAGTCGGTTGAAAATGATTATTAGGGTCTGACAATGGAATCACAAGGTGGACAGTGGAGATCTGAAATGACGTGTTGAGTATGGAAGTAATTGGCTTCTTAGACGGCCATTAGCACATAGTGACGTGACGCCAAGTGGACCACATATCTTGAAATGTTTAGAGGAAAATTCTAGTAGTACGAATCGATCATCCAGAGATGAATAGAAATGTCTCATGGAAGATCTGGTCCGTCGAGTCACAAAAAAACCTCCTCCAACAGCTTTCTACACGCTACCAAACGGTTGTATTAATACAAGTTGCTGCACTCGGCGGTTTTAAATGCGTTTAAAGTTACTTTACGGTTCATAATCATTTATTTCTCTAAGATTTACATAATCACTTATCAAGAAACAATGTTTTATTACTTAAAAATAATTATAAAAATCCAGGGCGCACGTCGCACAAATATTAATTTGTTACTTTGATGAATCTGGGTAAGTGGGTACATCGAAAAATACAAAAAATATAAAATACTTGAACGCGCTCGACCTTGGTCAAACGTTTTGTCTCAATGAGCACTATTATTAAGCACCGTGCACATTACATTAGGTGATATTTTATTTACATACTTTCAACTCCGCTTCCGTAAGTCGTAGCGCATTACCATCTTAGTTAAATGGGCTATCCAACACAAAAATATTTGTTCATATGAAACCACCGAGCGGGTTCAACCAAACAAAATTCTTCAGCTTTACAATATTAGTATCTAATAGATTAGTATCTACTGACAGCCACCCAGTATTTAAGTTCGCCATTAGTTTTCACCAATGTATTAATAGTTTTACTATAAGGTAGCTTTACAAACGGCACCAAAACATAGACAACAGCCGACCCTTTTGCGAAATTGTGTCATGCCCTTTGCCAAAGGGAACTATTTATAACTCTTTGTATTGTTGTTAAGTTGAACGAACTTCTAATCTGAGGTTTTGACATAAAAGAACGAGGGTAAATCCACTTTGAAAGTAAATAATACTGCTTTATTTTGTTTCAGCTTGCCAATGAGGATATAACTGATGCATATGAATTTGGTTTAAATTGTACGAAAATGACACATTTTGCTTTACTTCAGGGATGAAGTTCTACCGCTCGAAATTTGTATGTGAAGATCGTGAGTGAAAATCGTAAAGTGGTAAACTTGAAGCCCTAACTTCTTTCAGTCTAGGTGGGTTTACCTCTGCAGAACATTCTATGAAAATTACCGAAAGCCGAGAAGAATGTCGACATTTTGCTGGTGTGAAAAAGGCTGCCCGCAAAATGACGTTTTTCGACACGTTACTTACCTTCGAAAGGTCATTAAATTTATTCTGCAGTGAACTTTTTCATCCAAACTATAAATTGTTTTTATTTGATTCAAATGATTTCATTAATTAATTGATAACAGTACATAAACAACGCAGTATGTTTTGCGTGAAAATTCAAATCACAGCCAATTCTAGGACCATCCGCCAAAAAGTGCAATTTCATAGGTTAGCGTCAGAATGGCTGGTTGTTTATGGCAACTGCAATAGCTTGCAAGAGGCAAGCCATTATCTGCCGCTAACTTAAGTAGGTACCTGGTAGTTTCTCTAACATAGTCATGTCAAAAATACATTCAAATTCATTTGCTTACATTTTAAGCAAGTGAATTTTGGTCGAATTCCGTCCACTTGGCGACCACTTGTATCAATTTATAAGTACTCTGGCCAACCCTACCGTTTCGTCGAGATAAAGTGTTTCAATAACCAATATTGAACGTACAACCTACTGTTCCAATATTTAAACCTAATACTGTACTTGGTACTTGTACTAAGTCTTAAATAACGGGTACGATACGTAAGATCGTACTAAAGGCAAAGTAGGCCAACATTAAAAATTTCGAGGTTTTCGGCGAGGAGCTGAATTGGTTTTAAAAATACGATTGCTGCAGTCAAATGGGTGTTGTTGCAATATGTGCTAGCGATATTTAAAAATGTATAGGTAAGTACCTACTTTACTTTATTTAGGAGGGTTATTTCCACTGCATTTGGTTATAGGTAATAGAAGCCTAGCTTGGTCGAGATCTGTCCTGTCTCGTGATATGGAGGGAAGTGGAAATCATATTTTTCCTACTCCTCTGCTGTTCTTCTCTGATAAATTTCGTTTCGGGATCCAAGTCAGTTGAATCGTTTCTCCGAGACTCGTCGAGCTTCATTGCCTGACGCTTTTTTGGCGGTCTTCACTCTTGATTCTGGCCTTAAGGAGTTGCAGTGGTTAGGAATAGTAAGGCGGGATTCTCCTATTAAATAATAAGTAGTTGGGTCGTCAGTCGTTAGCTAAACTATAAAATCAGTTATGTCAGCGGCCTTGACAACAAGCATGAGTTATCTCATGTAAGTCTGTCTATCCATTTGTGAAGCTTATACAGCCAAACCGAAGAACGGATTTTGATGAAATTTTGTATACCGATATATCACCTGTCGCAACTAGGTAACTTTTTAAGCTGACTTCGACTGCGTCCGTGGTAATCGACGAGAAACGCATTCGAGTTAATTTACCTTTTCAACATATTAGTAGTGGATACATGCATTAGTAGGGGTTTACGGTGAACGGAAGCGACAGATGAACAGAAGATTAAATTTAATTGACTTTAATTAACGTTATGTATTGTATACACCTAAGTCTCTGACTACACTGTACTTTCAGTTTATATATAAACTCAGTTTATATTCATACCAAGTATAAGGTTGATTAAGCCAAATCCCCCCAACTTAGAAAAATATAATTTTTTAGTGCTGGATTAAGGTTACCTTAAAAGGTGCAACATTACTTAGTCGCTTCATGTAAAATACTAGTATTCAGTAATATTTAAAGCCAACTCCATTTTCGAAAAAGAATAGAGAGGTGAATGAATGTATTAATCCGTATTCACTTTGTGGTTCATATTTTGGTCTGTATTCCATCTCTTTCTTATCCTCGCCACTACCCTTCCTCTCTCTCCCACTAATTACAACCCTTACCTAAGTCAACTAAACTAATACTCCACTTCACCGTCAAGCGTAAAATGTCAAATAAATCGTGCTAGTGTACCATATGAACCCTTGTCATGCTGACACCTTATTTCCTTGTGTTTATAGCTGACAAAGTATCAAGTAGGGTCTAAAGGGCCCACTTTACGATCGGTGTGAGACGAAATACCTCGCATTTTAAGGGTTACCTCTCTATTAAATTGATGGGTACATAATGGGTTGGTTGTACCCAATGAGGGATATTGTTTTGTGATTAAACAGCTTGTGTGGTACGGTTTATGATTTCAATGAGCCTTTTTGTGTTCACTTTTAGTGTTGAAAAGAACTTAAATCTTTGAGTCCTATTAAACGGACTCGGATTTATTTTAGGACTCAGTTTATTATAACAACACTGCAACGGTACAGAACTAAAGTATCTGCTGGTTCTTGTGTGTTAGATGAAAGTTTAAGTTCCTGTACATCCGAGCCTTTTTTAAGCGACGAGTCGCATGATTGCATGGAGCTCGCCTACTATTTTATAAGAATTCTTTTTTTGTATTCTATTTGTATGCTTGAACTAAAGTTTTCACCTAATCGAGTCAATTTTGAATGTTAAAATATCAAATTCATATTTAAGCACCAAGTTTTTAAGACCCGAGGTAGTTTTTTGCCTTGGTTTTTTAAGACTCGTATATAATATACTAGCTTTTGCCTGCGACTTCGTCCACGTGGAATAATAGTTCCGGTTCCCGGGCGATTTCCGGGATGAAAACTAACCTATGCCCTTTCTCGAGTCCCAGACTATATCTGTACCAATTTTCATTCAAATCGGTTCAGTGGTTTAGGCGTGAAGAAGAGACAGAAAGAGTTACTTTCGCATTTATAATATTAGTACGTATAAATTATCGCTTAATGGATATTGAAATTTATGACTCTCTTGTACTATGCAGGAGAGAAGTTCAATTCAAGACTCAAGTTCTATGAAGGAGGCGTTTAAGTAGTTTCTGCCCGCGAAAACAAAAATTGACCCAACACGTTATGAGATCATTTTTTTTTCTATTTCAAAACTGTTTTATCATATAAAATAACAGTTTTATAATTAACTAGCTTTTGCTCGCGGCTTCGTCCGCGTGGAATAATAGTTCCCGTTAACGGGGGATTTCTGGGATGAAAACTATCCTATGTCCGGTCTCGGGTCCCAGACCTTATCAGTACCAAATTTCATTCCAAGGTTTAGGCGTGAAGAAGAGACAGACAGACAGAGTTACTTTCGCATTTATAATATTAGTATAGATTTTTCATATTCACAGCAGAAGTCCCAGAACAACCTTATTGTTAGAAATTAAATATTACGAAAAGCCGACACAGTGCCTAGAAATGTCATCATAAATAATATGGAATAGGCTCCTAAGAACGTGAGGATGTTGCTAAGTCCGAACACCCAGTGAAACTAAATCACAAACAGTTGAGACCGGAATTTTGATGTGACGTAAGTCTTAATGGACAAATCCAGGTTAAGGCGCGCCTCAGGCTGAACAAAAATCAGCTGAAATTTTGGTCACGGCGAGTTTAGGGTGGATTTTCGGAGTCACAAGTTTTTTTGAGCCAGTCATTTAGTAAAAGCTAGGCCCCCTCTATGGACGTTCTATTTTAACAAAAAATGCGCATTTATATATTAGTAGGATTTTACAAGTCCATATTAACATATTGTGTCTAAAATAAACTTGTAACGTTAGGAACTATTGGAGGGAGCCAAATTATCCAACACACGCACCTCGTTACCTACTCAAATATAATTACATACGCAAATGAAAGGGATTCTCATCCTACTGTTTCAGGGGTTCCAAACCTTTTTTTAACAGATACCAGCTCCATTTCACTAGCAGGGAAAACAAGGAATAAATTTATTGAGAGGCTTATCATAAGAAAACGTGAAATTCTAATATACTTTCGAAGTTCATCTAAAACATTACTGTTTTTAGTTAAGGAAAACCCGAACCGTTATTAAATATTGTAGAAAGTTAAATTTAAATATATGTAACTAGCGATCCGCCCCAGCTTAGCACGGGTGTTACAAATCTTTAAAAATCCCGGCTTTTCTCTACTATAATAATGCTATACCTCTTAAATCATTCTATCTATTAAAAAAACGCATAAAATCCGTTGCGTAGTTTTAAAGTGACACTTAAAACCACAGAAGCTTTGAATTCCTCACCGGATTACTCAATTACTTTATTAAAAGCTAACGTCCCAGGCTGCCCGGTTGAGTTTGAATTCAAGCATATAAATCCGATGGCAGTTATAAAAGCTTTTCGGCAAATTAAAATCAAAATGACTGAAGACATATGGGGTATGTCTATAAAAATTTGTTCTTCTATAATTGAAACTGTAGCACCTTACTTAGCTTCAATATTTAATCTGTGTGTCGACAAAGGAGTCTTTCCGGATGTAATGAAATTTAGTAAAGTTATACCTCTTTTTAAATCTGGGGACAGTAAAGATACTAATAATTATAGACCCGTGTCCGTTTTGCCGGCTTTCAGCAAGGTGTTTGAAAAGGTAATGCTTAATCAAATGCTCATTCACTTTAACTCCAATAAGATCTTACACGAGCAACAGTATGGCTTTACCAAAGGACGTTGCACGACCGACGCCGGTGTGGCTTTATTAAAACATATATTTACAGCTTGGGAAGAGGCGCAAGATGCTATAGGAATCTTTTGTGACCTTTCCAAGGCATTTGATTGCGTAAATCATGACACGTTACTGCTGAAACTTGAGCATTATGGACTGGGTAAACTTACGATTAATTTAATGAAGTCTTATTTAAATGACAGACAACAGCAAGTGCAGATAAATTGAGTTAATTCTAGTGGCTTGAAAGTAGAAATGGGGGTTCCACAGGGCTCAATATTGAGTCCCTTCCTCTTTTTAGTGTATATTAATGACCTGCCCCATTTATTTAAACACCAACCTCATATGGTGTTATTCGCCGACGACACTTCTTTGATCTTTAAGATTAATAGACGGGCCAAAAATCTTGACTGCGTAAATAACGCCCTCACTCAGGTCCATAATTGGTTTACGGCAAATAATTTAGTATTAAACGGTAATAAAACTAAGTGCATTCGATTTTCTCTACCTAATGTCAAAAGTAGCGATTGTGATATAGTTCTTAATAAAGAGAAATTAGAATTTGTAGACAAAACTGTTTTCCTAGGAATCACGCTTGACTCAAAACTACAATGGGGTCCTCATTTAACATCCCTTGCAGGTCGGTTAAGCTCAGCAGCATTTGCTGTTAGAAAAATTCGGCAATTTACTGACGTAGATACCGCAAGGCTGGTCTATTTCAGCTATTTTCATAGCATTATGTCGTATGGTATCTTATTGTGGGGACGAGCTGCTGACGTTGAGTCTATTTTTATTATGCAAAAAAGAGCCATCAGATCCATATACAATCTGCGTATGCACGATTCACTACGGGAACTGTTTAAGCAAATCAACATCATGACGGTACCCTGTCAATTTATCTATGAAAACATCATGTATGCAAGAAAAAATCTGAATCTTTTTGGTAAAAGAGGGCAAAGGCATAATTATAATACTAGAAATAGGGACGAATTGGTTCAACCAGGCTTTAGGCTAGCTAAAGTAGACTCATCTTTCATGGGGTTCTGTTTAAAGTGCTATAATAAAATACCTCCTCACATTCTATCGCTGAATGAAATTAAATTTAAAAGTAAAATAAAACGCACACTATGTAGCAAGGCATATTATAAATTGAGCGATTATATCGCTGACAAAAATGCTTGGCTGGATGCTGGTCTAGCTCCACAACCGTGTAATTGATTAGTATTCGACGATATCTGATTGTAAAACTACAAAAATAATAGTATTGTATCGAGTCAAAGTGTTTGTTTTATATAAATTCACATAGCATACAATGTGAGCACTATGTTCTTTACATTTCTTCTGTCTATCATTGACTGAATATACTCTGGCAGCTGGGAGTTTGTCATGCTCACTCAAATGTCTCACTAACGGTGGCGTGTGTGTTGGATCATTTGGTTCCCTTCAAAATGGTTGAGCTATTTGGTGCCAATCCATACGTCATGTCCGTGAACGGGCGCTGTCTGCTGAGACTGGTCATTTCTTAGCTGCCACAGTTATTTTAAAATTAGTTTTGTTTATTTTAATATTTCTAACATGTCCGACTTGTTACGTTGTTCTCACATAGTACCTTAGATACAACAATGAATGATGTAACCAAATTATTGTAATATATTGATTTTAAAAGAGTGTCCATGGAGTTTCTTGCTCGCTCTTCTCCATGGGACCTACTTTTTGGAACGAGCAACTAGCTTCATTTTTTTGACAGACTGACACCTTGACGATTCAAAAGTACCTGTAATTGGTTTATTTGAATAAAATAGTTTTGAAGTTTTGAAGTTGAAGTTTTTGAAAGTTCTAAACAAACACAGGGACAGACAGACAGCGGAAAGCGGCTTTGTATTATTTTATAAAATGGTATACTTAATATAAGCCAATATGTTTTGAGCGAGGAAGCGTGACTTCTCAGAATGAGGAAAATCCTTCGCTTTGCAGTGGGGCAGTATGCAGTTATTAAATATTAATTTAATTATAAAACATTTTAAATGAAAACCTATATTGCCATGATAAGTTAAATTTAAATAAACGTAATTATAAAAAACATTCATTCAAAGCACAGTTTAAAGTTCGTAATCTTACACGATTTATATTTTAAGCCTCCACAACCACAGGTTGCGTACCCCTGTTCTATTTACATAATGTTGTCCTTACGGAGGTAACAACTAAGATTGAAATAGTTTGAATGCTTCACTGTAGTTAAGCCGAGACTTTGAAACTACAGAGTAAGGGAAGTTCATTAATTGTGTAATCTGAGATTACTTAAAAGATTAAAGAAAAGTTACTTTATGACTGTTAAACGGGCGAGAATTAATTAATTCACTGTTATACTGAAGAATACTGCTGTTTTACTGATTTAAGAAATCAGTGAGTCTCTGAGTTTGTGTCGGATGTTTTTTCTCAGAGTAGTCAGCTACGAAACACTGGCTCTGTCATTCGCTTAAAATAAGAAACTTAAAATATTGACGTGTAAAAGTGTTATTTTCAACCAACTTGCAAAATAAATATTTTAAATATTTTTTTTATAAAATTTCTTCGTTCGCAGTCTATTAGTCCTAATGTAAAAATATATTGGGATAATTTTATAGAATTTTATAAGACAAAAATTACTAGATAAAAATTTATTACTTAACGTATCTACGGATCCGTACTTAGGTTTTTTATTTGTAAAATACATGTAATTTTTAATCGAAGTACCTATTAAAATTATAAATGAAATAAATAAAATATTTTAGAAAGTAAATGTCAAACTTTCATCCCTTATTTTAACCTTCTTGGGGTTGGCATTTCACAAAGAACATACTCTCCAAGTTTCGTGTCCCTAGGACCAGCAGATTTTTTATATAATAACAACTAGCTTTTGCCTGCGACTTCTTCCGCGTGGTTAATAGTTCCCGTTCCCGAGGGATTTCCGAGATGAAAACTATCCTATGTCCTTTCTCGGGCCCCAGACTATATCTGTACCAAATTTCATTCAAATCAGTTAGGTTTAAAGAATTTATTCTCATAAGAACAGTAGGTTCACTTACAATGAGATACAAAGAATTTACATCTAAAAAAATACATTTTTGCCTTCGTTGCGTGTTGGTGAAGTTATACAAACAAATAATTAAGTAGATATGCCTTGTTCTGCGGTATAACCAATTACATTTCACAAACATGATTTCTCAGTTTTCTTTTAAATATATTGATACTATCACAATCTTTTATGTTATTTGGTAGGTCGTTAAACAGCTGTGCTCCTTCGAACAATATGGTTTTTTTACCGTAGTTTGTCCGAGCTTGTCTCCGATGTAGTTTATTTTTATTTCTTAGGTTGTGCGATATTGTTTTTTTGTGTAATTGTAAATTTGATTGTATGCTATTTGATATGATTTTTTTTATTAGTAGGCAGGTACCGTATTTGTATAGCTGTGTGAGATTTAACAATTTAGTTTTTTTTAATATTGTTTTTGATGGAGTAAGGTAGTGATAATGATACAAGGTTTTTATAATTTTGTTTTGGGTTCTTTGTAAAGGCATCAGGATAGTTTTCGCGGCGGATCCCCATATTTCAATAAGGTATTCGAGATGTGATTTTACCAATGAGTTATAAATTATAGTACGTATTTTCCTTGGAATACAATTTGAGATTTTACGTAGCGATGCTAGTAATGACATTAATTTTGTTTTTAGATGTTCGATGTGCCGTTTCCACGTTAATTTGTCGTCTAGCCTCAGACCGAGATATTTTTCGTGACTTGATCTTTTTATTATGTCATTGTTTATAGTTAGTGGCAGGAAATCTGGTAATGGTTTATTTTTTGCGGTAAAAATCATGTATGTTGTTTTAGAGGTATTTATTGTTAATAGATTGTATTTGAGCCACTCACTGGGTGCGTCAAGATCTTTTTGCGCATTGGTTATACAGTTATGAATGGATTTATCAAAATAAAAGAGGCATGTGTCGTCCGCGTATAAAGTTAGGTGGCCGGTTAACCCTATTTTGTTTATATTATTTATATAGATTAAGAAGAGTAACGGACTTAAAATTGAGCCTTGAGGACAGCCGTATGGTACATTTTTAGTAGAACTTGTAAATTTATCTATTTTGACCAGGGCCGTCTTCAACTACGCTGGGGCCCTTGGGCACATAAGAATTGGAGGCCCTTTTGGAAAAAAAAACGCGAATTACACAAACGTTTTTAAAATTAGTTTAATCATTTATTAGAGGTAATCAAATACCTATGTCATTAATGATATTCGAATGCTGCTGTTGTATAAAAAACTTTTTCCAAAAATAAAGATAACCGACTTCAAAAACGAAAAGCTCAAAAATAACTATTTCGGAAGTCGGTGGCTTCTCTTCTGCCGGTCGAATTGTGTTGCCTTGCCACCGACTTCCGAAATAGTTATTTTTAGACATTTTCAAGGGAATCAAAACTCAAAACCTATAGGGTACTTCCCATTGACCTAGAATCGTGAAATTTGGCAAGAAGCAAGGTAATGTAGCACAAGTAAAGGGAAAACTCTGAAAACCGTAAATTTGTAGTTAGTTCACATTAGGCGTCCGTCTGTCCGTCTGTCTGTCAAGAACCTATTTCTCAGGAACGCGTCGAGATATCAAACTGAAATTAATATCACATACTCAAGTCTGCTATCTCCCAAAGCAGTGAAAAAATCAAGTTTCTAAATCAACGCAATAAAAAGATACGGCGGTTTATATTGCATATTTAGACATTTTCAAGGGAATCAAAACTCAAAACCTATAGGGTACTTCCCATTGACCTAGAATCGTGAAATTTGGCAAGAAGCAAGGTCATGTAGCACAAGTAAAGAGAAAACTCCGAAAACCGTAAATTTGCAGTTATTTCACTAAAAAACCAATTAACGGAACCCTCGTTGCGCGAGTAGAACTCGCACTGGACCGGTTTTTTTAATACATTTCTACAATACTAGCTGTCCCCTGCGGTTTCACCCGCATTTTTCGTTACTGTTCCGCTCCCTTGGGTCGTAGCGTGATAGTATATAGCCTATAGCATTCCTCGATAAATGGGCTATCTAACACTAAAAGATTTTTTCAAATCGGACTAGTAGTTCCAGAGATAACCCCCTACATACAAACTTACAAACTTACAAATTTTACCTCTTTATAATATTAGTATAGATGGGTATCAAATGAAAGTTATTGTTGAGAGTAACTCGAAAAACAATTTGGCTTTTTTATGTCGACAATTTTGTTAGGCATAGTTTAGACGGTGCAGCTAGCTCAGAGATGTGAGACGGGTCACTGACGGGTTAATTTACACTAAAATACCGGGCAAAAACTGGTAGTTGGCAGTTTGTTTAATTGCGAATTCGCATTATTGAGGTTCAATTTCATTAACAACTCATTAACTCTGTCTGTCTGTCTGTCTCTTCTTCACCAAGAAAGGACATAGGACATCTGAATCATTTTATTATTTGATTATTATATCGTAATAATTGCAATAAACTTTTATACAATTAATATTTTCCCCTGATTGCATCAAGCTTGTAAACTTAAAATGAATTCTTAATACTAGTCTTAATGCTAGCAAAAATGAGATAATTAATACCAGCAAGCAAGCAATTTCATAGGTAAGTCACATTTAACTAATTAGATACGAATGACCGGTAGTTGACGGTGACAGAGGGTTTGACGGTCAATTTCACATACAAACTTATTTGCAAAAAAAAAAATATGTCTAATGTGTTCGACAAAATTGTTTTGAAAATAAATGTGTGAGAGAAATTGTAGGTCCTTCGGGGCCCCCCTGAGAATGGGGGCCCTGGGCACGGGCCCCGTGTGCCCTTATGGTAAAGACGGTATTGATTTTGACTACTTGTTTTCTATTTTGTAAATAAGATGTAAACATTTCTAAGGCTGTATCTACGACCCCTTTGTTGTTTAATTTTTGGAGAAGTTTGCGGTGACATACTGTGTCGAATGCTTTTTTTAAATCAATAAATACCCCTAATACAACATCCCTTTCATCTATGTGCGTTTTTATTTTAGTTACCAAGTCTACTGTAGCTGTTAGAGTGCTAGATTTTGAGCGGAAGCCGTATTGTTCGTCAATTAGGATTTTTTTCTCAAGGAGGTATGTATTTAGGCGGCTGTACAAAACGCGCTCAAAAATTTTTGATAATACCGGTAAAACCGAGACTGGCCTGTAGTTACCTGGATCAGTCCTACTTCCCGATTTAAAGATAGGGCTGACCTTGGCAATCTTAAGTGTGTCCGGAAAAGTGCCGCGCATCAGACATTCGTTTATGCAGTTCGTAAGTTTCGGAACAATTATATTTTTGAGGCATTTGATCGCCTTGGTGCTGATACCATCTAACCCAGTGCTTGTATTGTTGTCCAGGCCGTTAATTATTTTCGAAATTTCATCTTCAGTACAAGGAGTGAATTTACTCAGAGTTACGTCGTGTACATGGTTGTGTTCGTACATAAGAGTGTTACCGTCGTTTGTGTGATATATATCGGGTATTTCGTTAGCTAATTCTTCGCCTATTGAAGAGAAAAATGAGTTAAATAAATTACATATAGAGTTACCTTCCGTTACAGGTCCCGAGCTCGACACTAGTTTCGGAGGAGCACTGCTTTCTTTGATTTTATTTAAAGCTAGGTTATTAATAAGTTCCCACATCTTTTTTGGTTGATTGTTGTTGTTGTAGAAAAGATCGTGATAGTATTTTTTCTTGTGTGTCTTGATCAGGTTTGCCACTGCGTCGCGTTGTTTGTAAAAGGTTTTTTGTATGTTTCCGTCTTTTGGGTGTGATTTTGTCTGTTGCCATAGGTTGTTACGTAGGTTCACTGCATCAAGAATACTTCGATTTATCCAGTCGCTTTGAGGTGGGTTCAAAATTTTAGTTTTTTCGATTTTGTTGTTATTTATGTGTTTTATGATAAAGTGCTCGAGGTGGTAGTAATCATTTTCTTCATTCTTGTAATTTTCTGTTAGTGCGTCGCTGTATAACATTTCATAATTGATGGCTTTGTATTGTATTCTTTTGTTTATTTGTGGTTCTAGGCTGCCTATTTCCAAATATATTTATTTATGGTCGGACAAACATGATTCTATTATGGAGAAGTTAAATGAGTGGTTACTGATGTTTGTACAAACGTGATCTAGTATCGATTTTGTAGTAGAAGTTTCACGAGTACTGTATTGGCTATTAATTTTGTTCAATATTTGATATCCATTTCCTTTGATTTCATTCAAGTATTTAGTGCCGTGGTTGTCCGCATTGAGGAGATCAATATTAAAGTCACCGAACACGATTGTTCTTTTTCTCTGCTCCAACTGTTCAGAATAAGTCGTTAAGAATTCGCTATTATTTGAATCGCCTGGTTTATAAATCGCTGCTATGTTAAGGGATATTTTTTTTATATATACCCATAAGTAGTGATTTCCATTTTCACATAATTCGTCCGTTACGTCGTATTTTATATTGTCGTGTATATAAATCGATACCCCTCCGCCTTTACGTCTTTTCCTATAGCTGTAGACATGCTGGTAGTTTGGTATTTGGTATAACTTTGCATCGTCTTCGGAGGTAATCCAGGTCTCCGTGAATACTAATACGTGGGTAGTTTTTGCTATCGATCTAATAATGCACTTTATTTCATCAAGCTTCCCAGATTTGCGGATACTTCGTAAATTAGCATAAAAGAATCTAAGTGATGATGCGTGTAGGGGTATGTCTTCATATTTTTTGATGATTTGATGGCTTAGTTTTTCTGTGTATAATTTATTGTGTTGTGAACCCCTTTCTAGTTTTTTTGGTTGGTAGTAATTGTAGGTTTTCCTTTTATATATTTAATAATTAAATCTTTTTCTCCGTCTTCTATACGTTTCACAAGTTCTTCTTTTATAGATTGCAAGTATTGTTTTTGAGTTGGAGTTAAGTCTCCGTAAATTTGTATATTCTCGGGTAGTTTATTTTTGGTCCGGAACAGGTATTTAGGTGTTTTTGTGTCGGTAAAAGAAACTTTGATGGGCCGGTTTTTGTTGGGGATATATTTGCCCAATCTTATGGTTTTAATAGGCATCGGACAGTCCTCGTATAGTGTCGTTAGTACCTTCTTTACTTCTTCATAATCATAATTTTGTCGTGATTTATAGTTTTTTTTGTCACTTTTTTCCATTATACCCACAATAATAACATTTTTCTCTCGTTCGTTTCTGTCCTTGATTTCTAGGATGAGGTTTTCGTGTTGTAAGATGGGCGATTTATCGGACGTATTTTCGATTTTCTTTTGGTTTTGTATTTGAACTATTTCACTTTCTAAACGTTTAAATTTGTCTTGAATTATTTCATTGTTGGATTTTATAGTTGTAATTTCGGTATTAATTTCTTCGAACTGTTGTTTAAAGTTTTCTGTGCTAGATTTTATTGATTTTATCTCTTGTTTGATCTCGATAATTTCTTCTCGTATAAGGTTCAGGTTTTCTTTTTGAGTTCTTCCAAATTCCTCCAGAAACTTCATAATGTCCGTGCGGAAGTTTGCGAAATCTGATTTATAATCGATTTCTTCAGTGCGCTTCTTCCGTTTTCTCAGACAGATGTTAGTTTGGTATTCATTTTCATCGTAATATGTGGATAAGTTCGGTACTGACCCGCTACCGCTTTCGCTTCCGCTTTTCAACGTGCCACTGGGCGGTGTTCTCTGTAGGCTCATTTCGTTACCAGTTTCGTGCGGTGCGAGTGCGATGCGAGTAGTTGTCTCTCGTTCTCTCGAGGTGCGCGTACTTTGCGTCTTCGCTGGCGCTGTGTGCGGCAATGTTTGTTCACCAAAGGAATAACAACTTTGACACTATGATCTTAAAGATTGGTTTTGATCGAAGGAGATATATTAAGATTTAATATTTTGCGACAATTAGCGAAACACGTCTGCTCCCAACTGGCTTCGAACGCCGTTTTCAGTTCAGTGGTTTAGGCGTGAAGAAGAGACAGACAGACAGACAGAGTTACTTTCGCATTTATAATACTAGCTTTTGCCCGCGACTTCATCCGCGTGGAATAATAGTTCCCGTTCCTGGGAGATTTCCGGGATGAAAACTATCCTATGTCCTTTCTCGGGTCCCAGACTTATCTGTACCAAACATTCAAATCGGTTCAGTGGTTTAGGCGTGAAGAAGAGACAGACAGACAGAGTTACTTTCGCATTTATAATATTAGTACGGATTAGTACGGATTAGTCAGTTAGGTTACCATATTTATTAAGATCTATATACATAGATAGGTGGGAACGTGTTTTGGTATTGCAGTTCACTAATGATAACACTCTAATTTTAACCGCCCACCTGAATAAGACAGTAAAACTGAAGATATTGCTTGTAGGAACACGATATTTTCAAATAGGACCCATTTAATTAGGACCCTCGATCCTTCATTGAGACCCTGTATCTACAAAATGCGACCCTAGTAATATTATAAGGGTAAAGACTGTTATGTTACATTTTCTATGGAATGAGTACACTACTTAGACCTTAGAAATAAATACATAAATATCTAGGAACTAGTCACAAATGGATATCAGATCCCAAGCTAAGCAGTTTGTGTTATGGTAACTGATATACATATTATACTAGGTGTATTTCTGGTCTTGCACAACCCGCTAGGAGATGATTTTACCCATGAAAACAAACAACTTTTATTGTAGAACCAACTCTGAAATCGCGATAAAAATATCAGCTGTTTCTAACAAAAGTTCAGTGCTCTCCCGACCATAATGTATGAAACAGCTGATATTTTTTTCGAGATTTCGTAGTTGGTTCCATAATAAAAGTTGTTTGTTTTAATGAGTAGAATCATCTCCAAGCAGGTTGTGCAAGACCAAAAATACACCTTGTATCCATAATAATATTATAAATGGGAAATTGTGTCTGTCTGTCTGTCTTTCTATATGTTTGTCTTTCTTTAACGGCAAAGCGACGAATTGACGTGATTTTTTAAGTGGAGATAGTTGAAGGGATGGAGAGTAACATAGGCTACTTTTTGTCTCTTTCTGACGCGAGCGAAGCCGCGGGCAGAAGCTAGTAATTTATAAATGCAAACATGTCATGAATTACACCCAGACAGAGAAAAAACAATCATGATCATCACACAAAGTTTGTTCTGGGACGCACCAGAACAAACTTAAGATTCACTACACTAACATAAACGTAATATTTTTCTATGGAATGAATACAATATGCTCGACTAATAGAGTTGAAATTACTTCACCTGTAATTCCATCATCAGCTGTTCTATGCAAAAGTTCAATTCCTAGATGGTAAAGGTCCAGAAGCATAACGATACTTTTTTTTAATTCTCAAATCATCCCAAACCTCCGTCCTATCGTAAGGTAATCTTAAAACTCTTTAAGTATTGTCAAAATTGGGAAGTTTACACCATTAACCAATAAATGTTAGACACAATTTCTATAAAACCTCTTTTAATTTCAGCGCAATAAATTCGGTTCATTTTCAATTTGCTATAAAATTTGGTTTTTAGTTGCTTTGAAATCAATAAATAGATAGTCAGCTGAGTTGTTATTTTAGTGACGTCATAAGTTGCTATTGCCATACAAAATCTATTGGAGAAATGCGTTTGTGATCTGTCAGATCACAAACAGTACGTCAATTGATAATGGTGTAAAATACCGTATTATAAAAGTAAAACTTAACTTACTGTTAACGATGTTAACAAGTTATAAAGAAATATTTAATAATCTGTGGGCGAACGAGCGGAGTGAAGTTCGCCCGCGCATACTTCAAGACGGTACGGCGCGGCACGGCGCCCGCGCCGTTAATCCGCCATTACAACGAGAGACATCGAACAGTGAACATTGTATTGATATTATTATACTTTAGCTGACGCCGTCACACCCATGTAAAACTTCCATTATTACAAGTTTAAATTCAACTTACATCGCATTTTATTTGTGCCACTTCATACCTGCACAAACATTGGTGACCCCGACGTGATAAGGCGAGAAGAAGTGCATCACAATCTACAAACTATTGCACGCCGCCCATCGAAAACGTGACCAGAATATTACGAGTCGCGACAAGCTGCTGCCTATTGCTGGACCTGGACGAATTTCCACGACAACTACTTTGGAATCGCCGATCTAAATTGCCGAAATTCAGGAAACTGCTGATTAATGGAATGATGGTGAAGTGATTTTCCCTATTGTCGTTCGTAAAGGAAGTAGCCATTTTGGAGGTAAACATTTTTTAATCAGTTTTTATCGCTGCGATCTTCAATTTTGCCTCTTGTGTGACGGTGTTTTCTTCTTTATTTTGTTGTAATCATTTTACTTTTCCGTTATTAAAATATAATAACGACGAACTTCGGTCCTAATTCAAACTTAGGTACCACCCTACATGTGTTTGCTATTCATAATTTTCTCACAATCAATGTGCTGTTTGTGTGCCTAACTGTATAGCTATATTACGAAAAAATAAGCAATTATTTGAAGATATTGCTCTTATTTTATCTACCTACACGCTTACAACAATTTGCATTTTGCACTAACTTTGCTTGAGTTGAGTGAACGCACGTTTTTTGGGCATGATATTGCTACCTATTTAAGTTCACAACATTGCTCAGTAACTAAATACAAACTATTCATTATTCTAACTCAAATTATTTGCGGCTACGATTGCTTATTTTTTGGTCTAGCTGGGATAATCTTCCTATTCTATCTAATTCCTTTGTTATCTAATTTATAACAAAGACGATCTTGTTCCTTTCATTGGAAAGGAACTTCAAACTTTTGGGTAAACTTTCTAATTTAATAGGTGAACCCTTACTTAGAGTATTCTAAATAACTACCTAGTACTCTAATGTAAATATTACAAGAAATTCTTCTACAAACAAACTAGTTTTCTTATTTGTTTTTACAAATTTATGTAATTGTTTTTGAAAACAATTGTCTACCTGCTACTAAATATTTATAAACAAACTTCCCGGCTTTTATGCTGTGGTTTATACCCAGTAATTAATTTGTTTATGCCGACTATTCCAGTGTCTGGGATTCCACCGGAGGGTCTGCAGTAGTTGCTGCATGCTGCATGTGAGTTGACAACGGTGCATAAGCAGAGTAAGCTGAACTGAAGCCGACGCTGATACTGCCTGCCGCAGCCTGTACACATTGCGCTCCGGGCGCGGTCTCTTGGATTGTCGGTACCAATTTATTGTACCTATTATTATTGTCCATTGGCTATGATTTCTCAATAAGTGTTACTTGCCTCGACGTAGTTCACATAGGTACCAAACAAATTAATGATGTCGGACGATATTAAAAAGCTTAGGCAGTTACGTAGCAGTATAAAGGGTAGAATTACTATATTTAATAAACATAATTGATCTGTTAAAGTCAATTGATACAAGTCAAATTACAAAATTGCAACTTACAGAATTGCAATTAAAATTAGAAAGGTTTCAAACATTGTTTTCTCAATTTGATTATCTTCAATCTAAAATTGAAGCGTTAGATATTGAATCTGAAAATGAGCTTAATGAAAGAGAATCATTTGAAGAAATATTTTGTAATTTAATTTCAAAGGCTCAACTAATAATTGAAAATGTATCACAAATTCATAGTGTTTCTATTCACGGTAGCAATAATGTTCAGGTGAAGTCCGAATGCAGCGGTTCATCCTGTAATCATAATTTTTATGTTAAACTGCCAACTATTAATCTTCCAAAATTTGATGGCAACTACTTGGAATGGCTTGAGTTCCGGGACACGTTCGACTCGTTAGTTAATAAAAATAAATCAATCCCGGAAATCAACAAGTTCCATTACCTTAGATCTTCACTAGAGAATAGTGCTGCACTTGTGATAAAATCTGTAGAATTT
This sequence comes from Athetis lepigone, assembly GCA_033675125.1. Taxonomy (NCBI): domain Eukaryota; kingdom Metazoa; phylum Arthropoda; class Insecta; order Lepidoptera; family Noctuidae; genus Athetis; species Athetis lepigone. Next base: position 9,912,491 of record CM066237.1, read on the forward strand.
ACTTCTGAAAATTATTTGCTAGCGTGGCAACTTCTTTGTGATAGATATAATAACAAGAGACTTTTAATAAATAACCATTTAAAATCATTATTTAATTTTGAAACTATCACAAAGGAATCACATAAATCGTTACGTTACATGATTGATCACTTTACAAAAAATCTACGTGCCTTAAACTTATTGAAGGAACCTACGAACTATTGGGACACAATTATTATCCACATGATGACATCCAAACTAGATGGCGCCACAGGTCACAAATGGGAAGAACATAGAAATAATCTTTCAGTTTGTCCCACTCTTGATGAATTTTATCTATTTCTGCGGAACCGAGCGGATGTTTTAGAAACAGTACAGTTTAATAAATCAGAATTTAAACCGCGATCCTTTCCACAGACTAAATCTTTTGTATCTTCAAATAGTACAGAAAAGTCAACCAATAAACAGTGTGCCATCTGCAACCAAGAACATTTTGTTCATCAATGTGATAAATTTAAAACTTTAAGTGTAGACTTGCGCCTGAAGGAGGTTGCCAAGCATAAACTTTGTCCCAATTGTCTTCGCGGTGGTCATAACGTCAACCGTTGTTTCCGAGGTCCTTGTAAATTCTGTCAGAAAAAACATAGCACGTTGTTACATGAAGGTAGAGAATCAAAGCAAATTAATATTGAGAAACACAACTTACCTTCAACTTCTGGGTCGAATTCCAGTGTCACTCCTGCAGTGTCGTTGTCCGTCGTGATGGCGAGCCAGGTGTTGTTATGCACGGCCCTAGTCGAGATTGTTGATAGACAAAATAATACTTACCTTGTGAAGGCGCTGCTTGACAATGGCAGTCAGTCGTCCTTTATTACTAAAAAGTTACAAAATAAATTAAATTTAGATTTCGCTAATAGAAACGCAGTAACTGTTAGTGGTATTAATAATGCTGCTGTTAATACGGCTCAATATTGTGATTTACAATTAAAATCGCGATTAAACGAATTTCGTATCAATGTGTCATGTCTTGTCATACCACAAATTACAAGCAAACTTCCAAGCGTGAGCATTGATCCATCGTCACTCAACTTACCTCACAATCTTCAGTTGGCTGATCCTGAGTTCTTCAGTCCTTCTGACATTGATATTTTGTTGGGTGCGGATGTCTTTTGGGATATTGTACACTCAAGACTAATTAAACTGGGTCGAAACAAACCCACGTTGCAACACTCTCAATTAGGCTGGTTAGTATCCGGACCTACTAGTGTTAATAATAAATTCGAAAATAATAATATTGTATGCAACTTTTCTCAAAGTATTCAACAAACATTAACAAAATTTTGGGAGATAGAAGAATTGCCTCCTGTTAAAAAACATATTTTTTCTAAATCTGAGGAGTTGTGTGAAAATATCTTTATAAAAAATACTAAACGAGTAGCTGATGGTCGTTTTATAGTTAAAATTCCCCTAACTGATTCTCCTGAACTAGCTCTCGGTGACTCGTACTATGTAGCTCGTCGTAGATTTATAAATTTAGAGAGAAAACTAAATAAGTCACCTATTCTTAAGGAGGAGTATAAATCATTTATTTCTGAGTATGAACGCTTGGGTCATCTTTCGCTAATTGAGCGTCCTTCTTTTGGTTACTATTCACCCCACCATGCCGTATTACGCCCTGATAGTGAAAGCACTAAATTACGGGTAGTATTCGATGCTTCGTGCAAGTCTACTTCTGGAAAGTCCTTTAACGACATCCAGCTAGTGGGGCCAGTCATACAAGATGACCTTCTGTCAATTTTATTGAGGTTTCGTCGAAATGCCTTTGTTGTTACTGCCGATATAGAAAAAATGTATCGGCAAATACTAGTTGACGAGTCTCAGCGGAACCTCCAATTGATTCTGTGGAGAGACGAGGAAACAAAGCCGTTGCAAGTGCTACAGCTGAACACTGTGACTTATGGCACGGCCTCGGCTCCATACTTAAGCACAAGATGTTTGTTAGAGTTGTCGCGTGAATGCGCTGATAAAGCCGACGTTCAGAATGCTATTGAGCATGATTTTTACGTCGACGATTTGAATACGGGCTCTGATTCAAAACAAGATTTGAGAAATGTCGTTCATGAAGTCATTAATAAGCTTTCAGAAGCCTGTTTTCTTTTGCGTAAATTCCGGACAAATGCTCCAGATATTTTGAAGGGTCTTCCTATTCCCATAACAAACATCTGTCAAGATTTTAATAAAGAGTCTACTGTTTTAGGATTAAAGTGGGATCCACAAACAGATATTTTAAAATTCTCAACTGCATTCAAAATTGAATCTAAAATTACTAAGCGCAATATATTGTCCATGTCCTCTAAAATTTTTGACCCGCTTGGTTTATTATCAGCCACTATAATTATTCCTAAGATAATTTTACAAAAATTGTGGTTATTAAAAAGTGATTGGGATGAAGAAGTTCCAAACAATATAAAATTGCAGTGGGAAGAGTTCATAAAGAAATTGCATTATATTTCCACTCTTGAGGTGCCCAGACATATAGTCTGCCCAGCACCAATTAACGTAGAATTTCATTGTTTTACTGATGCATCGCAGACTGCGTACGGTGCTTGTCTGTACGTTAGGTCTAAAGACGCACTAGGCGTTATACATGCTCACCTTTATTGTGCCAAGGCAAAAGTGGCCCTTTAAAGCCGGAACTAACTATACCGCGTCTCGAATTAATGGGTGCTCTATTAGGTGCTAGATTGCTTACAAAGGTTCTACAGTCCTTGAGTATAAAAAATTATAAAGTTTCGCGTGCTATTTTTTGGACAGACTCCACCATAGTTTTGGGGTGGATTAATACCCAACCAAAAACCTTAAAAACTTTTGTATGCAATCGCATACAAGAAATTCGTGAACTTACTACTCAACATGAATGGCGGTATGTGCCAACTCAAGATAATCCAGCAGATCTAGCATCACGCGGAATTATGCCGCAGGACCTTAAAAATAATTGTCTTTGGTGGCATGGTGCTTCCTTCTTAATTAAGTCTGAGGATGAATGGCCTCAGCAAAATATACAAACTAAAACATTGCCTGAAATGAAGGTTAGTTTAACTATTCAATGTAAAGAATGTTTTATTTCATTCGACAAATTTTCCAAACTTTCTAAACTACAAAGAGTTCTAAGTTATGTACAACGTTTCATATATAATTGTAAAAATAAAAATAATAAACTTAATGGCAAACTGACCGTACAAGAATTACAAACTTCATTAAAAACATTAGCTAAAATATCACAAACTGATTCCTTTGTAAAGGATATTTATTCTTTAAAAGCAACAGGATTGGTAAATTGTAAGTCTAACATTGTTTCTATAAATCCATTTTTGGATAATGAAAATGTCCTGAGAGTCGGGGGACGCATACAAGGTGCGTTGCAACCCTATAATAAAAAACATCCTATTTTAATTGATTCCAAGCATGCAGTTACCAAACTGTTATTTGCAGAGGAGCATCTGCGTCTACTACATTGCGGTCCTCAGCAATTACTTAGTTTAATCCGTGAGGACTTCTGGCCCGTTGGTGGCAGAGTTCTTGCTACACAAACGGTAAACAAATGTGTTAAATGTGTACGGTTGAAAGGTAAATCCGTTCAAACTTTGATGGGTAACCTACCTCATCCTAGAGTAAATCCCGCTTCTCCGTTTGAGACCTGTGGTACCGATTTTGCAGGTCCTTTCAATATTTCTAATCGAAAAGGACGTGGCGCTAGAACTAGCAAATATTATTTGTGTATTTTTGTCTGTTTTTCCACCAAGGCTTTGCACCTGGAAGTAGTTAGTGAGCTGACTACCAACGCATTTATATCATGCTTACGCAGATTTATTTCTAGGCGAGGAAAACCTCGCATTATTTATTGCGATAATGGTAGGAACTACGTAGGGGCAAGTAAAGAGTTGGGCAAAATGTTAAAAGCCGCCAATGAGTCCGTGACCGAGTTCGGAGCGGGCGAAGGCATCGAATTTAAATTTAGTCCAGCTTATGCACCTAATTTCGGTGGAATCTGGGAGGCTGGCGTGAAGTCGGCTAAATTTCATTTAAAGCGAATAGCAGGAAGTTCCAATCTTACATTTGAAGAATTGTCCACACTGTTCACACAAATTGAGGCAATTTTGAATTCGCGTCCGTTAACTCCGATGTCATCGGATCCGTCCGATTTTAACCCATTAACGCCGGGCCACTTCCTTATCGGGCGTCCGTTGACGTCACTAGCATCACCAAATGTAGAAAAATTGACAATCAATCGCTATCAGCACTTGGAAAGACTGCGGCAACATTTTTGGAAGAGATGGTCGCAAGAATTTCTCTCCGAGCTCCAACAGCGAGTCAAATGGCGTCGATCCAGTGGTCAACCTATCAAGATTGGTGATGTCGTCATTATCAAGGATGATCACCTGCCTCCAATGAAATGGATTATGGGCCGAGTGGAGAAAACCTATGTCGGTCCAGACGGTTTATGCAGAGTAGCAAACATCATTACCAATAAGGGAAACGTCCGTCGAGCTTTAAATAAAGTCTGCATCCTGCCGGTGGACGTTCCAGTGGTTGAAAGCACGGCTTCCAACGGGGCCGAGGATGTTAACGATGTTAACAAGTTATAAAGAAATATTTAATAATCTGTGGGCGAACGAGCGGAGTGAAGTTCGCCCGCGCATACTTCAAGACGGTACGGCGCGGCACGGCGCCCGCGCCGCCAATCCGCCATTACAACGAGAGACATCGAACAGTGAACATTGTATTGATATTATTATACTTAAGCTGACGCCGTCACACCCATGTAAAACTTCCATTATTACAAGTTTAAATTCAACTTACATCGCATTTTATTTGTGCCACTTCATACCTGCACAAACACTTACCTATTCGCTCTAGCTTAAAAGATAGACGCCTAACCTGGTGCCTATCTTTTATGTTATACCTATCTTTTATAGGTACCTGGGCGTCTTGAAGGCGGCCTAGTTCCGCAGGGGTTATGCAAATATAGGTATGTCGTTACAAATACTCGAAATAGTTTGGAAAACACCAAGTTTTGTAAATGCCTGCACGATTCAACGTTTTGTACTGAGGTTCCCAAAGTATTTGGGTAAAAATGCTGCTGTTTCACGTATTTTAGTTGGACCAAGATTTGTTGTTTGTGGTTAATTTAAATGGTTGGTATATTTAAGTGAATTTGTAATTTATAAGAGGTAAAGTTTGTTGTTCTGTTTGCAAAAATGTTTTTACTGTTAGTAAGCTAGTTTATAGTAAATAGTCAAATCGTTTATTTTCATTAGCCCAAAAAAGGCACTTTGAAACGTCACCTACTGATACCTTAGTGCTATCAAATTTAGAGCCGAAAAATCGTGGACATATACTCAATTTTAGTACAATTATAATTATAAACGTAAAAGTTTGTGTGTATGTGGATTCAATAATGTTTGTGACTCTTACACTAAAACGATTGAATGGATTTGAATGAAACTATACTGAAATATGCGAGTAATACGACCGCTACACAACATCGTGCGCCAAGCAACAATCAATATTTTTCCTTAGTACGAAATACTAGTATTACATAATGGAATATAAGGAATACAGTAAGCCTAGATTTTGCCAGATTAGATAAAAATCTCATATGACCATTACGCCGAAGCCAAACCGTAAGTACCTCGTTATTTTGTAACAACATCTTAGCTAATATGAGTAACCTCGAATCTATAGGAACAAGCTAGAGTAAGTAGCCTGGAAACCATAAGGATGAATAGATTACTTATTCATATATTGACCATAGCAAATCAAAGGAGAGAAATTATAATGCAATTATTTTTCAGAGTTAAGAGCCTTGATAATGTCTATTCATTATTCTTTGTAAAACTTATTAATGGCAGGGTGAGGTGCTACAATAAGAGGACATCTCACCCATGATAAAACTGGCTTGCGGGCCAGATGCCTCCTTTTTCAAACAATTTTTTTTTTGGGGAGTGGGAAATCATAAAGTGACTGCTCCCGTCCTGGGTGCGGCGGGAGGGCGTGTCAGACTTTTACTGGCTAAAACCCACTCACGTGCCTTCAGTTGCCCTTTATATTCCGGGGTCACGGTAACTATTATAAACATTCCGCAACCCCTTTTCAAACAACATAGTGCATACTAGTTCCGACTCAGTAGAACCATGAAGATTTACTTTCAAATCCCCTGCTACCATGCCAAAGCATAAGCTGTAACTGTGTATTTTCACCAAAATTGGTGTATTTTTATTACTAATGCTATATTCCCCATGATTTTCCGTCACGTCACGAACTAATAAAATGCGGTTTTCACAATAAACGAGTAGTAAAATAATGAAAGGGGTGTTTTTACTTTAATTTACAGTATCTTCCGCCTTTCGTTATGCTAAGACTCACGCACTTTCACGCCAAAAGATTGTATTTAATGAGGTACTTATTTTATTTTATTTCTTTAGTCGAAACATGGATTAACAAAAAAATTGTGTCTGATTTGTGTAAAAAGAGAAATACAGCCTACCCTTAGCAAAAAATACTATATATTGTATGTAATTGTTTATTTAAGAGTTAATAATTATGTTTTATTTGTGCACATAAAAGCACTTCTCCCGTTGCAAATCTCCCTATAGCATTTTAGTTTGCTGGTAGAAAACTCATTTCTGGGTTAAGCTTGCCATTGTACATAAGTTTTATTTTAATTTGCATTAAGGATGTATGTATTTTCTTGTTATATGCAATAAAGAATATGAATTTGAAAATACCGTATTACGATTCAGTCCTATTTTACATTCAGTTATTGGTGCTGATTCTCTAGTCACAAACTAAATCAAATTTAAGTTACGTGCATCTTTCTCTTTCCATTTAATTACTAAAAAGACAGCAGATACATATTAGTTTAGTCCTGTCAAATCCTGCCATCCTGCATCCTGTCTAAATTATCTATGGAGTGTCTAAATTTGACAGGACTTAACTAATATTTTATCTTCTGTCCTTTTTAGGGTTCCGTACCTCAAAAGGTAAAAACGGAACCCTTATTAACCCCCGACGCAAAAAGAGGGGTGTTATAAGTTTGACGTGTCTGTCTGTCTGTCTGTCTGTCTGTGGCATCATAGCTCCCGAACGAATGAACCGATTTCAATTTAGTTTTTTTTGTATTACAGGTGTTTTACGGGCGAGTGTTCTTAGGCATGTTTGATGAAAATTGATTGAGCCGTTTAAAAGTTATGGGGGGTTAAAGTGGGGAAAAAAAACCGAATGTCTGCAAATATGCTCAAGTGGGGTATCAAATGAAAGGTTATGACTCGTACATCACAAAAAACAACAACTTTTATAAGTTTGACGTGACTGTCTGTCTGTCTGTCTGTGAGTGTGTCTGTGTGTCTGTGGCATCATAGCTCCCGAACGAATGAACTGATTTCAATTTAGTTTTTTTTGTATTACAGGTGTTTTACGAGCGAGTGTTCTTAGGCATGTTTGATGAAAATTGATTGAGCCGTTTAAAAGTTATGGGGGGTTAAAGTGGGGAAGAAAAACCGAATGTCTGCATATATGCTCAAGTGGGGTATCAAATGAAAGGTTATGACTTGTAAATCACAAAAAACAACAACTTTAATAAGTTTCACGTGTCTGTCTGTCTGTGTGTCTGTGGCATCATAGCTCCCGAACGGATGAAACGATTTCAATAAAAAAATTTTTTACTATTACAGGTTACATTACGCATGCACACACGCACACACACACACATACGCACACACACACACACATACGCACACACTCGCGCACACACACACACACACTTGCAGACACACACACACACACTCACATTTACATATTTATGTCACATACCTACCAGAAACCCACACACCCTTTCTTAGGACAGGACTCTCTTCTTACTTTTCATTTTTATATTATTCAATCAATTTTAATTACTGTATTGTTTTTTATCGATAAATTAACAGAGTATATCTCGCAACTGTTGGCATTAATTTTATTATTTATATCTCGAGGGAAATAGCACTGATAACCGTAATACAGGCTTTGCCTAGCGCGGTTACAGAAACTACATCCATTTGCTAGAAAATAATACAACATTGCTACCTGTAACATTGCACGAAGTGTTTTGTGGAAATAAAGAAATTATTATTATTATTACTTACGAGCGGGTGTTCTTAGACATGTTTGATGATAAAAATCATTTGAGCCGTTTCAAATTTGTGGGGGGTGAAAGTGGGGAAGAATTACCGAATGTCTATAAATATGCTCGAGTGGGGTCTCAAATGAAAGCGCATTACGTGTACATTATAAAATAATATGTTAATGGAAAATCGTTTGTGCTGTGAAAAAGCTCTGGGTGTAAGGCCCGAGTCACACCGGAATGGCAGCGGCGCGGCGAGCACCTTCAGTGTGAAATAATTTTAAACTTTAACTACATACTTAAAAGACTGTATCGCTTAAAAAGCTTTAAAAGGTCGCGAGGCTGCCAGCGGGGTCCACCCTTTATAGCAGAACTTTTTACGCCATAATTTTATTTTGCAAAGCAACGGATAGCATAAACCTCTTTTCGCAGAAAATCGTTTGGCTTACACTCATTTACCATACACCGAAATCCATAATTTTGTAAGTCAGAATCATCTTTAGGCATAAATTTTATATCCATAATAATCAATAAGTATAACCATCACATTGTAGAAAGTTCAAAACCAGAATCATCTTTTGCCATATATTTTATATCCATAATAATCAAAAGAAGAACCATCATATCGCAGAAAATTCACAGCAAGAATTATCTTTTGGCATGCATTTCATATCTTATTTTGGCATGCAGCAAGCATGCAAGCATGCAAGCATGCAAGCATGCAAGCATGCAAGCATGCAAGCATGCAACATGCAGCAGGCATGGCTTCTGTCACGGCTCCGGCGCTGCGGGGCTCCTGCGGCCCCACGCGAGCTAATCGTCGCAGATGGTTTTACGTCCACCACCTGCTTCTCAGCTCGCGGGCCGCCTCGCCCCTCCGCGCCTTCGCGGGTTTAAATTACACTCTAGGGGTAGGGCAGTCAAGACTACGTGAAGTCGGTTTTCCAGCGATTCATTTCTGTCACTCACTTTTGTAGCACACCATAGTGATTTTTTAAAACAATATTTTTTTTTTTCAATATGACTAATAAATTATTTCTATTGAAATTCTGTGATCTTCGTAGTATGCTAAGTCAAATAATGCCAAATAATCGGCGCTCTAAATAAACGTTATGCTAAACGAAATTATGCAAAATTGTAACTCTGACAAAGGTAATTATTCCCAATACAATTCTGCCATCTTAAAAGTATCCCATTTAAAATACGGACATAAAAACATTAGGCCAAAAAAACAATTATGTTAAATATTTTTTATACCTTAACAATGTTCGTTTAAAAAAGTTTCTGCCAAGTGAGTTATGCCAAATAGGTTTCGGAGAAACAAGTTTCTGCCAGATAGAGGGCACCCCTGCCAGCGGCCGTCAGCGGCCGCCCGCGGCGCCGCGAGCGGCCGCGCACCTCGTGTTTCTAGCGACGCTGGCGGCCGCTGGCGGCCTCGCGGCGCCGCGGGCGGCCGCTGCCGGCCGCTGCCGGCCGCTGCCATTCCGGTGTTACTCGGGCCTAAAAGTAGGGAATACACCCAAAGCCTTCAAATATTGTGAGAGGAAAAATGAAGTGGAAACCCGAATTGCAGCAAATATTCTAGTATGGTCGCAAATGAAAAAGTGTCATAAGTACTTTATAAAATACTAGCTTTTGCCCGCGGCTTCGCTCGCGTTAGAAAGAGACAAAAAGTAGCCTATGTTACTCTCCATCCCTTCAACTATTTTGCCGTGAAAGAAAAACAAACAGACAGACAGACACACTTTCCCATTTATAATATTAGTATGGATTATATTAAAAAAATTAGTTGAGTCATTTCACGCGGACAAGGCCACTTGAAAGTTTTGGGGGGTGAAAGTGGGGAAGAATAACCGAATCTCTGAAAACATCCTCGTGTGGGGTCTCAAGTGAAAAGTGCACTGATAGATAATATTAACAACTTATTCTAGAGTGTTCTTAGCTTCGTTTAATGAGAAAATTGAGACATGGAAATCCGTTTGTCAAGTTAGAGTATCAATTACTAGATCTTAGTCTTTGCAATTTTGATAAAGATGATTTGTCATGCGGATAATTAAATAGTTTTCTTTGGTCGAGTTCGCAAATTGCTACACCATCCAAGGTTTTCACTGGACTTAAAGCTACATAGGCTTGGCCTTTTGCAAAAGTACTTTTACCCAAGTAAACCACAGCTTTATCAACTGTTGTCCCTTGCAACTTATGTGCAGTAACCGCCCAACATAAAATAATGGGAAACATTGTTCTTTAAATATTTCCATATCCTCTAAGACCTTGAAAAGTGACATTATGTGGTCTTATCGGAATTCACCCATTCTCGTCAACACAACTCCGGCTGACAGTGGCATCGTCGTACTTTTTGGCTAAGATGTTGATGAAATTGCTGAGCAACTTCCACTTCGAATGAGTAGTGCCGGCTTAGTAATTGTTTGTGAGCAATTAGATACATAGGTTAATGTATTTACAACTTAACCAGAGATATTATAAGTATGTTTACCTTTAAAAAGTATAAAATAAAAAATTAAATTAAAAATTTAAAAAACCTTCGACACAAAAAACATAAGCTACCTTTAAAAAGTAAAAAATAATAAAAGAAAATTAATCCTAAAGTACCTATATGTATAAGTATGTATTAATATTTTTTAAAAAAACTTCGCGTTGGGGGACCGCACACGCACTCCGCGCCGCCGCCGCCGCCCGCTTCCGCCTGCCGCCACCCGCGTATTGTACAAAATAATAATAAGTCTTAGATGTAACACTAATTGATTAGGAGCGGTCCCCCAACGCGAAGTTTTTTAAAAAAATATTAATACATACTTATACATATAGGTACTTTAGGATTAATTTTCTTTTATTATTTTTTACTTTTTAAAGGTAGCTTATGTTTTTTGTGTCGGGGGTTTTTTAAATTTTTAATTTAATTTTTTTAGGATCACTTTGTTGTCCGTCTGTCCGTCCGTCCGGCTGTCAAGACCCTTTTTCTCAGAAACGCGTCGAGATATCAAGCTGAAATTAATATCACATACTCGGGTCTGCTATCTCTTAAAGCAGTGAAAAAATCAAGTTTTTAAATCAACGCAATAAAAAGATACGGCGGTTTATATTGCATATTTAGATATTTTCAAGAGAATCAAAACTCAAAACCTATAGGGTACTTCCCATTGACCTAGAATCATGAAATTTGGCAAAAGGCAAGGTCATGTAGCACAAGTAAAGGAAAAACTCCGAAAACCGTAAATTTGTAGTTAGTTGACATCAGGCGTCCGTCTGTCCGTCTGTCTGGCAAGAACCTTTTTCTCAGAAACGCGTCCAGATATCAAGCTGAAATTAATATCACATACTCAGGTCTGCTATCTCTCAAAGCAGTGAAAAAATCAAGTTTCTAAATCAACGCAATAAAAAGATATTACATATTTAGACATTTTCAAGGGAATCAAAACTCAAAACCTATAGGGTACTTCCCATTGACCTAGAATTGTGAAATTTGGCAAGAAGCAAGGTTATGTAGCACAAGTAAAGGGAAAACTCTGAAAACCGTGAATTTGTAGTTAGTTCACATCAGGCGTCTGTCTGTCCGTCTGTCTGTCAAGAACCTTTTTTTCAGGAACGCGTCGAGATATTAAACTGAAATTAATATCACATACTCAAATTTGCTATCTCCCAAAGCAGTGAAAAAATCAAGTTACTAAATCAACGCAATAAAAAAATAAATAATTAAAAAAATTAAAAAACACGACTGCCATGACAAAAAGAACTAAAAGGCAAAAAACAAGATTTTTCATAGAAAATTATTATAATTATTACTGTTTACATAAAAAGTGAAAGGACGCTCATTCAGTCACGGGCTCTATAATTATGAAAAATCCAAAACTACTTGATTAACAAAACTAAAATTTTCGTCGCAGTCGGGGGACCGCCTTGCGGAATAGGTACTCAAATACTGCGGAAAGGTCCCCCGACTGCGACGAAAATTTTAGTTTTGTTAATCAAGTAGTTTTGGATTTTTCATAATTATAGAGCCCGTGACTGAATGAGCGTCCTTTCACTTTTTATGTAAACAGTAATAATTGTAATAATTTTCTATGAAAAATCTTGTTTTTTGCCTTTTAGTTCTTTTTGTCATGGCAGTCGTGTTTTTTAATTTTTTTAATTATTTATTTTTATTTTGTACCTTTTAGTGATACGTTCCTTTAATATTGTTACTTCGTGGTCTCGTGGATAATCAAATGTCGGTTTACAAGTAGATGTTTTTATTAACTACAAACAATAACAATTTAGCACCACGACAGTAACCAATCATGATGTATCTTACATATTAAAATCCGTTAAAATTTTGCAAAGGTTGTCAGAGTACCTATGTCGCTTATCACAATAATTATCACATGTGTCTCGTGTCATTTGTGTCGGTATCAAAAACATACTGAGTTTCTTCTTTTTATGACATTTTCATCTCGCAGTTCAGCTCTACCGCTGTTTATTACTGCTTAACCGGACAGTAAATCCATTGTAAATGAAATTCAATCCAAGGTTATTAATTTTATTTACATATCTACACTATAATAATTATATACGTAAAGTTGAAGAGTTTATTTGTTTGGTTGAACGCGCTGATCTCAGAAACTACTGGTTAGAATAGAAAAAATATTTTGTGTTGAATAGCCTATTTATATAGGAAGTCTCAACGAATTACGGGAGCGGAGTAGTAACCAAAAATGCGTGTGGAACCGCAGGAACAGCTAGTATAATTATATTTTCAACACACTTGCTCGTAAAGTGGGTCTTATTACCTTGCACTTAGACCCGTTATTGAGTATATTACGCACGCATGCGTTTCACTTTAAATTATCGCACTAGTGCAGTAATCTTAACACGACCAATTCAAATTTATTCAAGATTGCAAAGTAAAAGTATGTCCAGTACGCATTCTTAAATTTGTCGCTTAATACACTTTTTTTGTACATACATTTCGTTGCCACGCAACGACCATTTTTTTAACACGACTCTATGACGATGTCAAACAGCCTATTACTTACTGGTTACTTAAATATTAAAATAACAAAGAAATTTAAATTAAATTAAAATGATAAATGACTATAACCTAAACAAACAATTAAAAAATCACACAAACCCGATTTTTGTTTGTATTGAGAGTTTAGTATATTATCTGTAGTCATGCCCGGGTATTGGCAGAAAAAAAAAGTTACGTTAAGCGCGGCATTCTACATTTTTATTGTTTATCTAATTGATGATATTCTAATTGATTATATAAGTATGTATATATGTCGAGTGAGGAAGAAACTGTATTATTAACTCCGCCGGAAATAATTATGGAGGCGCAAAACCCAAGTTTTGTTGCCGCCAAAGTAAATGGATAAATTTGGCGGCGTACGATAGTTTCATGCAGTGGAAGATAGATGAAAAAGCGCAGTAATTTTACTCACAAGTGTGTTGAAAAACGTCGTATGATACTCGCGCGCTATTGTCATTTCATACTCGGCTTTCTTGTTGCGCTCGCCTGCGGCTCGCGCACAAATATCGCCTCGTAAGTAATGACCAACACAGCGCACATGAATCATAATGTACTAATACAATGTATATTACCTATAAATATATTATGTATACAGGGACACTTTTCAATCACCATCCAAATTTTAAAATCGAGGACTTTTAATTAAATTATTTTCATATGTGAAACAATATAATCAAATAATAACAAAAAACAAATAAAACATTCAAAAGAAAATATCCGAAAGCGGGGTGCAACGTGTGAGGGAGGAGTGGGCGTAGTGCGTGCTTTTGTGTGCGTTGCGTTTCCGAATTTTAAAGGTAAGCGCGTGTGCAGTCAAGTTCAACAACCTAGTTGAATTGTATTTATTCCACACGTTTGGATTTTAGTAGCGGACAATAGTGAAAATCATGTAATTTTTTTTATTTATTTTTTATTTCATTAATTGATAAGGTTATCGATTCTGAACCATTTCTGAAAAGGAGAATGTTCAAATCTAGCATCGCTTTAAAATAAGAGGGCATAGCCACAAAAATATACTCATAAATCATAACATAATATTTTAACTTTCCTAAAATAACTTCATGGAAATCTTTTTAGGGGTTAATATTTTATATTTAATTAGTTATTTATACGACTTTGTTTCATTCTTCCTTTAATGACGTACTTACGTGAAAGCAGTGTTGCCAATTTCATAAACCTTCCCATAATCAGTCTTAACTGATAGTATTACATATTTTATTTTTAAGAGCACACGTTGATGTCTCAAAAATAATTACGACTATAACTTTCATTTGCGTTACCAACAATTTATATTTAATTAACATTCCTAAAATAATGTTATTTTACTAACAAAAAGTATTTAGGTGTCTAAGTTATCACTTATGGTTGATTTTTATCAGCTGTGGGTAGCACTGCCACGGAAATTCAAATGTTAACAGTCAAAATTGACACTTTCAAGTAAAACAAAGAGACGAATATTTTTATTGAAAATTGAGTTTATTTTGCGTTATTAGATAACGAATCATTGCGGTTAGTTCGTGTACAGCAGACTCTTCCGATTTCTGCGCGATCAAGCAATGTTTTCAAAACTTTCGTACGTCGACGTTTTTACGACTTCGGATCGTTTCTCCCTTTATGCAGTACCGACAATTTTGTTAAAATAAAAATAACACGCTGTGTGGACTGTGCCCCCCTTGCTCTGGACATCCTCTACCCCGTCGCCAACTGGGGGAAGCAACGGATGCAATGGTTACAATTCTACGATACTGGATTAATCCTGCAACGGTTAGTATCTTATTATATTGTATTTACACGCTTTTTTGACGTTAGTGTAGTAGAAAATGAGCACATTATTGTTATACTATCAACAATATTATTTATGTTATTATGGATAATACCAAAGATGGTCCAAGTCAATAACACTATTTGTATTTTGTTGTACAGCTAACTGTAACAGCAGATAACGAAAAAAAACTATTTGAAAATCCTATTAGAATCATTTTCGGTTTCCACGCGGACGATTTCCTATTAAACTAATGCTAAGATCAATCAATAATATGTAATAATATTTATTATATTTATTTTCAGATGTCAGAAGAACATCCTCTTCTCTCAGGAATGTTATATTATACTCGAATGAGAAGTGTAATGAGTGTTGAACGAGCTTATGGACATCAACATGTGTGCTTTGTCTGTAGATCTTCCACTTTGAGAGCTAAAACATACAGAGTATTCTGAATAACCGACCAACTCTGAAAATTCAGTAGTGCTTGTAAATAATCTAAGTGAAATAAATGCCATTGACTTTTGAATATTTTTATTTCCACACATTAATATTTGAAATGTTTAATTACACGCATTGCAATGATGACTAAATTAAGATTTCGTCTGTTTACAATAACAAATTAGTTTCAAATGGTTTTTACAAAAAGAACCCTTATAGTTTCGTCATGTCCGCCCGTCCTCGTCTTACCACCTTAAACCTTAACCTTTTGACGACCAAGCGATAGCCGGCTTTCGCCCTGCTATTGTCTTTATTGTGTCTCGAATCATGTAAACATCATTTTAAAAATAAATCATAACAATTAAAAAGGGGATAGAAAACCCCATTCTATGCGGGGCCGTTTATTTTCTACTCTTTATGCCTATAAGCCACTTAGATTTAGTATGACCTAATTACCATTTACTTGGGAACTTTCATTGGTTTGTTAAAAGTATTCTGTTTTGTTTTATGAGAATAGAAATCATAATATTGTTGTAATTAGTACTTTTTTTGGTAGAAGTTATGGTACATAACTAACCTCAAAACTTGCACATATAAATCAAAATTCAACAAAAACCCCTAAAAATAAGTAGATAATTTTTATTTCCTTGGAAAGTACGACCTCTCCCCTCTTTTATATCCAATTTACACTAAGTTTCCATTTTTTTTTATGCGCAACGGCGTCCTATACTATGGTGGTCAATGTCCTTTGGATGGTGGTTGCAAAATGACCCTGTATGAAAGTAATTTTTTTTTTGGTGAGTGGGAAATCATCCAATGACTGCTCCCGTCCTGGGTGCGGCGGGAGGGCGTGTCAGACTTTTACTGACTAAAACCCACTCATGTTCCTTCGATTGCCCTTTATGTTCCAGGGTCACGGTAACTATTATAAACATTCCGCAACCCCGGCAGGCGTGGACCTGTATAAAGGGCCACTCATTACAGTCGCATCTAACATGAAAGCTTCAAAATCTACTTGACATAATAATTATGAAGATGAATGGCGCGAAAGTAAATTAGGAATTAAATTAGGAAAAGGAGACGTAATAGATAAGAGGATTTTTTCCCGTACGGCGTAGAATAGGGGTTGAAAGTTTGTATGGAACTATGGACAAAGGGCATCGTGACAAAAACTTTTAGCATGTTAGCAATTCCCTTCCCCTTTTCCTCCCACCGCGCATTTTTAAGCCGTTGCTGTATTATATATATTAAATTCTTTTTAATTCTGATGTAAACGTTCATCCCATATTTTACCCCATTAAGGGTGGATAAAACTTTTTTTTTTATTTTTGTCCGAAAAGTTAAACACCAGGTACCCAGTCACTAACTTCAATAATGACAGAATTATGTTCAAATTTCATTCCCTATTTTACACACATAGGTGTTAAATTTCTAAATTTATACTAGCTCATGCTTTTTTTATCTTCGTCCACATTGTTAAACACCAAGTTTCCAGTCACTAACTTCAGATTTTCAATGTCAGATTTTCGTTTAAACTTTCATCCCCTATTTCACACACATAGGGGTTGAATTTCTAAATTTCTATCTCCGTCCAAAATGGTAAACACCAAGTACCCAGTCACTAACCTCAATAGCACTCCTTTTTTTGGGCAGTCGTGTAATAATGACAGATTTTCATTCAAGTTTTCATCCCCTATTTTACACACATAAGGGTTAAATTTCTAAATTTTTATCTCCGTCCAAAATGGTAAACACCAAGTTTCCAGTAACTTACTTCAAACAATAATGACAGATTTTCGTTCAAACTTTCATCCCCTATTTTACACACACAGGGGTTGATTTTCCAATTTTTTACTAGCCTATGTTACTCGGAACTATGTACGGATTGTAACGATACATCATACATCTAAATCGGTTCAGGCATTAAGAAGTTATGGTGGAATAAAGAAACTCACATACATACATGAATCTTGAAAACATAACACTCCTTTTTTTGGGCAGTCGTGTAAAAAGATACGGCGGTTTATATTGCATATTTAGACATTTTCAAGGGAATCAAAACTCAAAACCTATAGGGTACTTCCCACTGACCAAGAATCATAAAATTTGGCAAGAAGCAACGTCATGTAGCAAAAGTAAAGGAAAAACTCTGAAAACCGTAAATTTGTAGTTAGTTCACATCCGTCCGTCCTCCCGTTCGTCCGTCTGTCAAGACCTTTTTTTTTCAGAAACGCGTCGAGATATCAAGCTCAAATTAATATCACATACTCAGGTTTGCTATCTCTTAAAGCAGTGAAAAAATCAAGTTTCTAAATCAACGCAATAAAAAGATACGGCGGTTTATATTGCATATTTAGACATTTTCAAGGGAATCAAAACTCAAAACCTATGGGGTACTTCCCATTGACCTAGAATCGTGAAATTTGGCAAGAAGCAAGGTCATGTAGCACAAGTAAAGAGAAAACTCCGAAAACCGTAAATTTGTAGTTATTTCACTAAAAAACAAATTAACGGAACCCTCGTTGCGCGAGTAGAACTCGCACTTGACCGTTTTTTTTATTTTAATTAATTGGAAAGATAAAAATGCATTTAACTTAAATTTACGTTAGTTTGTGATTAAGAGAATCGGCACCATAGGCAACTTTTTGTCTCTTCTTAACGCAAGTGAAACCATAAATATTTAATAGTATCTAATTTATTAATCCTCTTTGAGAAACACACTGTAATATTCGGTAAAGCCAGTAAGTTTCGGTTGCGTGTTTCAATTATTTCGGTCCACGTGTACCCCAAGCTGGGGAGCACATTGATTTTTGTACGGCCAAACTAATCCGATTACAGTCACATTAGTTCAGTAAATTAGTTTCCCCACGTGGTTTCCATATTAGGGAATTTTCTTAAAAGAATTTGTGGCAATCAGGAGAAAATATTGGAGGATAGACGATACTTCAATCTATATTTTTTTTCACTTGTTAATGACGTTAAAAATTTTCTTCATTATTAAAACCTATAATATATAAATACCTATACTAAGTTGATGCGACAGAGGGGCCTTTTTTCAAACTGTTTTGTTTGTTTGTTTTTTTTCGACATCTCACACACGGTCATCTGATCCCAAACTAAGCAGAGCTCGTACTATAAATAAAAATAAATAATAATAAAATAAAATTCATTTATTTCAGACTATTTTCAATGTCCATATTATGTTAGTGACGGAAACTTAAAAACTATGTTAGTACAGAATTTAAAATGCATAGATTATATATTATTATCAGTCATCAAAAAAAAAAAAAAACAGAAAATCACACTTCACAAAATATGCAGTTTTATAAACCTATCCCATACAGGCGACTCTGGGCTTTCAGCGATCATCTTCAGGATTTTGTTGCCACTATTCCTAATTCGCCGCATGAGTGAGGCTGACTTTTTACGCATTATTGCATAAAAGTCATCGACACCCGCGTCCGCGAACATGCCAGAGGCACTACAATAACGAGGAAGTCGCACCAGAACCCTAAAGGCGTTGTTGAACTGGACTCTAAGAGCACTGTAGGCCCGCTGCGTATAATTGGTCCACAGGGCACTGGTGTAAAAGCTTTGACAGTAGGCTCTGAATAGAGTTACCTTTACTTGTACAGTACACCTAGCAAACCTGTGCACCAACATGTTCGCGCGCACCGACAGTGCCCTCCTCTCCCGCTCAATATCTGCGTCATCCTTTAAGGTCTCGTTAATAACATGTCCTAGGTACTATGGTAACCAGATAACTGATATACATACTTAAATTATTTTTAAATACATACATATTATGAATAAATAAACTGGCTATACTAGACATCATTTTAAAGCTCTGTACAAAAAAATATTAAATAGAAGCAGTAGTTTAGTCGCAAATGATTTTTTAAGTTTTTGTCCCGTTTGAACACGATGTATCTTTCCTAACAGCAGATTACGTCTATACGCAAAGGTCATGCACCTGAATACGATCAATCTGAGTAAATCCTACGATGCGTGGTTGCCGCTCTGACGCAAGTCACAAGTACAACCAAATATTTTCGCTGAAAGATGACTTTTATCAGTGTATTAGAAACAGTCACATGTGGGTGCTGTCAACCAGTGCAACTGTTGACTGTCAGACGTCCAGTTGCCGAAGACATCCACGGACGAAGCCACGACTCAAAGCTAGTATACACTATTTTTAACCGAACCATTTCATAACAGTTCCCAATAGGTAGTAACCCGACCTACTCTACTATAAAGACCCAACTCGTCACGCACACAATTCGGCTGTATTAGCGTGGTATTAGCCGCCCCATAAAACATCTTGTAAGATCAATATCAGCGAAGAAAATAACGCGAAACATTAACCAGGGACATTAATTTTGTGGGTTATGAATAAAGAAATGATTTTGTTTGCGTTTTTGTGAGAATTATGAATGAAAAATGGAAATAAAAAGGTAGGTTTCTTTTGGAAGTTTGGTTAGAAAGTGGGAGTAGCAACGTGGTTTTTATATTAAACCTTCCAATACACGTGATTTGAGATACAATAGAAAGACAATAGCAGCCCGACTGCCGGCTGTCGGTTGGTCGTTGAAAGGTAGCTGAATCGATGATCGAACGACGTGCATTCATTTATTTTAATGAAGTAAGTTTAAGTATTTTAGTACCTTATACAGAAGTATAATATACGATAATAAATAGGACCTACCTAATCTTTCAAATGGTATTTCAATCTTTCTACCAAACACCCATGTAATAGCTGTACGTATTTTACAAACATATACCTGTATTTACGTTTATTTTCTCTACAAACTTTACGTATAATAGGGATGACGACAACATAAAAAAATGGCATTCTGTTTAGTCCGTCTTGTAGATCGGCCAAAAATACGGGACACGTATTTTTTGCTTCATCAAAATAATAAAAACATACAAAGATAAAGAGCAACAAAGTTCTGGAGTGGGGGCATAGTGGGGGCTTTTGACACCACCCCGTAATGCAAAAATTGTATCTGATCGTGACGTCACGCACAACTTCAACGCACTGTATTGTCGTCATTTTTCGTTTACGAGCAAAAAGAAAAAATAAGTGTCCAAAATTTTTTAATAATCTCAATGACGGACTAATTACTTTTTTTTCGTCGTCTAGCCTATTCGTGTATATTCTACAAAACAGCCTGTATAATACCTACATTATCTATCAAACAACCAGTACAATGTTTAAATTTAAATTTCCTACCAAACATTCTGTATAATACTTATATTTTCTACCAACCACGCTGTATAAAACCTGTATTTAAGAGTCAATAGAACTAAAACCATTTATCGGAGTTAAAAACGAGTTATATCTCCTATAAACGGTATTAAAGCGGAAAGATACTTGGTCGCCGGTAGGCCGGTTATCATTTGCACTGTTTATTAGTTTCTACTAGTTACTTAGACTTTGGTCACCCAGTTTCATCGGCTAATAATGTAAGTACGGACTACGGTTTTGGTTTCACGATGTATGTGAGGGGTCGTAAACGTTTCTGATAATGTTTAGGTTGTGGAGTATGTAAAATTACATTTGATCCGTGAAACATAATCTTTATATATGTATATTATATTATTATTTATTATTATTATATAATTCTGCTGTGCGTGTGTATGTCATTGAACTCCTCCTAAACGGCTTGACCGATTTAAATGAATTTTTCTGTATGCGTTTGAGTGGCGCCCTGGATGGTTTAGATTCACAAATCAGCCCGGCAGATGGCGCTAATTGCTTGAAAAAGCATGTGATCTCGGAAACGACCCTAACGATTTCGCTGAAATTTGATATGTGGGGGTTTTCGGGGACGAGAAATCGATCTAGCTTAGTCTTATGTCTGGGGAAGCGCATGTTTTCGAGTTTTAAGTTAAAATGTTTGGCGCCCAACGAAGTGGGCACGGGCCAGCTAGTTATATTATGTATGTTTCACGGATGTGGTTTGAACCGCTCATTGACTCTCGAAACTCTTACGGTCATGAAAAATATACCCTTAAGAAGCTTACGTTACTATTCTCAGTTCTATAGAAAAAACACATTTGCATTGGAATCGGTCTATCCGTTTCGGAGGAGTTTATCTACAAACACTGAATTTTATAAATTGTTTATTTATTTATTGACACACCAACGACTTATTCACTAATTGGTTACAGTAGATGTGATGACATGCTTGTATTGTGCGGTGAATTCGTCACTTATAGGCGTGCACAGCACTTAACGGTAATCAATAAAAAACATAAAAAAAGATGACGAAATAAAATAGAAATAGTCATTGAGTTAAGAACAATAAAAATTATGAACATTAATTAAACTAGAATATAAAATCAAGTCAAAGTCAAAACTATTTTATTCAAATAAACCATTTACAGGTACTTTCGAATCGTCAAGGTGTCAGTCTGTCAGAAAATTGAAGCTAGTTGCTCGTTCCAAAAAGTAGATCACATGGAGAAGAGCGAGCAAGAAACTCCCTGGACACTCTTTTAAAATCAATATACTTATTACAAAAATTAGGTTACATCATTCATTGTTGAATCTAAGGTACTATGTGAGAACAACGTCGTACATGTTAGGCGATTCACACACGGCACCGCGCTCCGCCGCGGAGGGCGGTGAGGCGGATGTCATGTTGTACAAGACACTTTGAAATCCGTTGATACCTAACACACGTACACCGCTCGACCGCGCGGTCGAGCGGTGTACGTTTGTTCTCCCTCCGCGGCTGTGCGCGGTGCCGTGTGTGAATCGCCTTAGAAGAGGCATTGTAAATATAGGAAATAAGCAAAACAATTTTTAAAATAACTGTGGCAGTTAAGAGATGACCAGTCTCAGCAGACAGCGCCCGTTCACGAACATGACGTATGGATCGGCACCAAATAGCTCAACCATTTTGAAGGGAACCAAATGATCCAACACACACGCCACCGTCATTGAGACATTTGAGTGAGCATGACAAACTCCCAACGGCCAGAGTTCAGTCAATGACAGACAGACATAGTGTATGCGTATAAAACTATCAAGTACATAGTGCTCACATTGTATGCTATGTGAATTTATATAAAACAAACAAGTATAAATTAGAAATTAAAATAACAAAAATAGCAAATAAATTAGGACACATTACATCAATTGGTTATATATAATTCAAATAAATTGTATTGATAGACATTGAAATTAAAAATTGTATATTTATTATTTACAAAGAAGCTAATTTTATTGGTATTTTACCACCTATTGGGCCGACGTATCTATTTATTTCTATTTTATTAAGAAAAGGACAGTAGATACATATTATTTAAGTCCTGTCAAATCAACCAGCGCCTGAAGTAAATTGACGTAGTGTTCATAAACTGCGTAAACTTGTTTTGGTTTGTGAACAAGGGATCGGCACCGATATTTCTGATTATAAATCCATACTAATATTATAAATGGGAAAGTGTGTCTGTCTGTCTGTCTGTCTGTTTGTCTTTCTTTCACGGCAAAACGGAGCGACGGATTGACGTGATTTTTTAAGTGGAGATAGTTGAAGGGATGGAGAGTAACATAGGCTACTTTTTGTCTCTTTCTAACGCGAGCGAAGCCGCGGGCAGAAGCTAGTAAAATATATTTAAAAGCAGAAGCTAATATAATTGTAGAGATTGACGCGATGTCGACGTGGCCCTCCGTCAACATTTAGGAATCAGGGTTTCACGGGTCTGTGCTGCATTAAATAGTAACGTTGAAAACGCTTAGGGCTTATATCATGCATTACTTATGAGACTGCCAATCCATTTAGGTGTTGCTGTATACATACATTTATATTGCTGTACGTTGACCCTCACGATTTTTTATAGAACAAGGATTTCTTGCTAAAGAATTTTTTGTTATATAAAGGCAAAGTCATATTGATTTATTTTTGTTAGATCGTTTGATTAAAACAAGTTGAAACGTCGTTAATGTAATCGAATATCTTTATTCTATATATATATAATAAAATCGTAGAAAAGTCAAAACTGTACATTGAATATTTTTTAAAAAGAATACTTGAGGCGTGATCTACAATCGATACCGAAGCCAAAAATATAGTTTTTAGAATTTTTGTCTGTTTGTTTGTCTGTATGTATGTCCGGGATAAACTCAAAAAGTACTGATTTAGTTCAAATTTTGCAGGGATATTACTAAGAGGTCGGGTCAAAACATAGGCTACATATTATCACGCTATCACCTACGCGGGCGGAGCTGAATGAAGCCTTCACGCAGACGACCCCGCGGGCAGCAGCTAGTAGGTATATAAAATGACTAGCTTTTGCCCGCGACTTCGTCCGCGTGATTTAATAGTTCCCGTTCTCGGGGGATTTCCGGGATGAAAACTATCCTATGTCCTTTCCCGGGTCCCAGACTATATCTGTACCAAATTTCATTCAAATCGGTTTAGTGGTTTAGGCGTGAAGAAGAGACAGACAGACAGAGTTACTTTCGCATTTATAATATTAGTACGGATAAACTGGTTGACTGACTAGTTGTTGATAATATACCAAGTCAAGTCCCATATCGCTACACACGCCCTCTAAGTTTCATGTCTCTAGGACGCTGGTTCTAAAGACATGAAACTTGGAGGCCTTCTTTCTTCTTGGACTTCTTTGTGAGAGAAGAGCAAGTAGCTACTAAGAAAGGATTTTCAAAAATTTGACCCATATAGTGGTAAAAAAGTGGATGGAAGTTTGACATCCACGCAGGAAAACCCGCGGGCCAAAGCTTTCTCTTCTTTCTTTCTGTTCCACAGATTTTTACACAGACTTACTTAAAACTCGACGTCACAAAATCATGATAAATAAAAACACTTTACACAACATCAACTTGATCCACGATTAGAAAATAAAAATCAAAACAATTCAATATAAGGCCTCAAAAACCTAAGCCTAAATCAGGAACAACGGACCCAATACATTCCTGTTTTTTCTTACGTATCTAAATGACAGCAACAATACTCGCAAATCCCATACGAACACGGATCTCAATTTGCCTTTGTAACAAATCCTCTTATTGCTTCCAAAGCGTATTTTATGTCTCTACTAGCTGAGTATGAATCTCTGAATCTACGTAAAGGTAAGTTCAAACTGTGTCGTATTGAGAACGATGTGACAAAGTTATTCGAAGTTTGACGTACAGTCTAATTAAATGCATAATATTTAAGTGTCACAATACATTTATACCCATTTTTTAATGGCTTGTGTTTAGACACCGCCCAAAAAGGTACCAATTTTACTACCAAAAAAGTTCAAAACGGTTACCAAATTGGATAAATAGTCACCAAATAACGTTTCTTAAAATATTATAAACTAAATTCAATTTGGTTTTTATATGAATTTTACTGAAAACTGAAACTTTATATGAATCACTAGTAGATCTGGCGCTCGGCGGCCGATGCCGCGGCACGCTCGCTGCGCTCGCTCGCCTTCGCGCGTTGTGTGGTCATAGTTCTAACCTAACCTAACCTAACAAAATTTGGTGATCATTAATCCATTTTGGTAGCTAAAAAGATTTTTTTGTTGATCATTTAAATTATATCCTTTTTTAATGTCTATTTGTTGCAGGTAATCTCCGTAACGGTTGAACTGATTTCGGCGAGACTTTCATAGGCCGATAGTTGATATTCAAAGGAAATAATTAATTTTAGGAAAAAGCTTTAAGGTTGCAGTCAAAAACGGTAAGGTTGGAGGTATGTTCTATTTACAAAGAAAGGAGTTTGGAATTTCCGACCGTAAAAGCGGTAAATAGACGATAGAAATTTCAACAATCACGCGGGCAACGCCGTCAGCAAAAACTAGTCAAACATAATAGAGCAAAGTAGATGTTTGAGAGCAGACTGTACCATTATGATCGTTGTTTCGTGTCAAGTGAAATGAGCTCCATTTTGTGCCCACCTTTATAAAAGCAAGATCATGGGTACAAATTGATTTTGTCAGACGTACTTATAGCCTGTTGAGTCTATATTTTGTTTCGTGATATTTGTCGAGTGGTGTTATTACATGTAATTTTTTTGAGGATGCCATTTTAAAATGTGAACTAAAATTGACATAAAGTTATTATTTTATTTTATTTATTTATTTATTTACACTTTATGCACAAAATTCATGTACAGAGGCGGACTTAATGCCTTAGGCATTCTCTACCAGTCAACCATCGGTAGTGCAGAGATATTATGGCAGGTGCAAATATAAAGTAAAAAACAGATGTTAATTATTACAAAAATTACAAATGAATAAAAATACATTTATACGTACTAAAATAAATAAGCAAATATATATTATGCAAATAAATATATATATAATATATATAAATAAATATATATATATTTCAAGAAAGATGGTTATGGTTATTTTAGTTACGCAATTGACTTTTGTAGTCTGAAAAGAAAAAATAGGCGTGTAAATAATTCATTCATTTTTACAAGGGTGGTTTTCTTTAAAAACTTAGGGATGATGACTACATCAAAAGAATGACATTCTGTTTAGTCCGTCTGTTAGACAGTCCAAAAATACTGGACACATATTTTTTGCTTGATCAAATTAATAACAAAATACAAAGATAAAGAGCATCAAAGTTCCGGAGAGGGGGCTTGTGACGTCACTTCTGAGTAAAAATTATACAAAGGCGTGACGTTTCACGAAACTTCAACGCACTGTATTGTCGTCATTTTCTGTTTACGAGAAAAAAGAAAAAATACGTGTCCCAAATTTTTTGATTATCTAACTGACGGACTAATTACTTTTTTTTGTCATCTCGCCTATTTAGGCAGAGAAAGTACACGCAATCAGGATTTGAGACGTAAAATAGTAGACTATGCTGTGTTTTCTCGTGAACTGAAGAAGTTACATTGTTATTTGGATCCGGATCTAACTCACAACCTCCTTATCCTACCAACTTCCTATTATACAAGAGGTTGTGAGTTTGCATTCGGGCTTCAAACGCACAAACTGGCCGTGGTTGACGACGTTGAAACACGGCCATCACAACAAAATCACACACATTACACAAAGTAGGTCAATTAAAATTAAAACAATTTCATAGCGCCTATATATTAATTACTTTCAAATACGACACAAAATATTTACATTTCGTGAATAAACTCGTTGAGTGTCAAATGTGCGTATACAATTACATTATTAACAAAGGTACCGTCAGGGTTAATTAATTAATCAATCGAATAAATAAAATCTGTAAAATAAAGTTGAAAGAAAAATAATGTAACAGACATGCTTCGCCTGTGTGAATGTCGTTACTTCCGTCGCCAATTTTATCCTATAGGCTTGGAATTTACAAAAATGTTTTGTTAGTGCATACTAAACTTACTCCTCAAAGAATTTACTCTTAGCGCCTTACTAATAAACGCTGTATAAAGTTATGACAGGTTTATACGTCAAGAAATGTATGGTTACACAGGCTTTATTCATTGCATAACTTTACACAGTGATTATTAGTAAGGGCATTAATGTTTTATGTCTCTAGGACAAGCGGTTTGGGCTGTGCGTTGACATATTATCACCCAGTCAGTCAGCTTACTATACCTTGATGTAGGTAATAGTATGTGGAGATATACAAAGACGAATAGATATAAATAACAACATACAATAAAAAAAACACAAGACTTAACGACTTTTTAACTTCTAAAGTTTTGACCGCATCCGCAGGGCGGCTACTACTACTAAGAAAAAGGTATGAGTTTAGTCATATTCGCTCTTAAAACGATTGATCAATAGCAAACAAGACACACTAAACCAAAATTTAATTTCACCTGACCTATCAACTAGCCCATTTCAGAGGCTATAAAGTTAGGCCTTAACTTACGCCTAGACTTCAAACTTCAGGGAAGCAGTTAACGTAACTAAAAGCTCAGTTAAACCTTAAGGTTATTACGATAACGAACTTGCAGCCTAGCCTTCGGCTTACGGCTGTAACAACACAAAGCCGCAAAGGTCGCTATGGGTACGGACATGGATTAGGAAGGTATAGAGGCGTCAATTTTCTGCAAATGCATTCAGATGATCAGATTTAGTGCCCGGTGTTTTTAACCGACTTCATTATAGGTGGAGGTTCTCAATTCGTCTGTATGTTTTTTTTTACGGTTGTTCAAAGATATTATCGCCAATTATGAACGAATTTGAAGAATTTTTTGGTTAGATAGGCCGGATTAGAGGTGGACCCATATAAATTTTGGTCGGTTCAGTGCTTTTTGAAAAAATCAACAAAAACCAAAAAATAATCTACACATATATGTTGACGATGTGTGTGTTATCACAAGTTATACGAGTTGAGGATTTTGAATTTCTATTTTCGATTCATAACATTGTAAAGAAAAAAAATACTTTGAAAGTTACTGTGATACATAGTCAGACATTGGGACTCCTCACTAAACATTAGACTTTTTTTATTTAATACAGCAGACAGCTGTCATTTCCTCTGACTTGAACGCAATAGTTATGTATAAGTTTTCGCCCGCGGCTTTTCTCGCGTAAATACCAAAACTTTTATTTTATCACTTTGGAATGGAATTACCAAAAATCTTATTTTCAGTAAATAGGTACTTACTCTTTACAATAAACATATCCTCTACTAACGATATAGATTGTATTATAGTGTTAGGTTAAATGTCGACTAAGAAAATTTGTCAGTTACGTGTCACTTGACGTGCGTCTGCCACTTCTATTCAAATTCCTTATTCTATGTCACTTGGTACCAGCTGCGATGCGTAGTAAGCAAAGTCGTTGCGGTAATAACCCTATGGTGTTCGGAAATGTCATGTTGATTGGTGGTGGAGGTTCAAAATTGGTTATTGAATGAGTCAGTGATTTTATGAAGTGTTCTTTGTGTTTGTCGAGTGAGTTTTCAAACAAAAAATTTGTTTGTTAAATGTTATTTGTGTGATGATTGATGACTAGCTTTTGCCCGGTAAAATAGTTCCCGTTCTCGGGGGATTTCTGGGATGAAAACTATCCTATGTCCTTTTTCGGGTCCTAGACTATCTATTCCAAATTTCATTCAAATCGGTTCCGTGGTTTAGGCGTGAAGAATAGACTGACAGACAGAGTTACTTTCGCATTTATAATATTAGTATGGATTAGAAGAAAAATGTTTATTAGGCACAGTGAGGTTTAGTAAGATCAGTGAGATTTTGTAAAGTAATAATATTTTTTTTATTTGTAACCCAAAAATATTATGTATTTAAAGTATATAAATGGAACTAGAGTCAAATAATACTAATGTTTTAAAGGCTAAAATTATTTTGATATAAACGTTAAAAATATTTGAAAAATAAAGTATCAAAATAAACTTACAACATTTTAGTACACAAATTATTTTACAATATTGTATCATAATAAAAATACGCCCACATAAAATTTACCTGCAAGATTTGCTACGACGTAGCAACCGTGGCAATGACGTCATGCTACGCTTCGAACGATAGTTCCTGACAGCTACGTTGTCGCGACTACGCCATTCGTAGACACTACGATAACAATTTAGAGGTACGTAAGAGCTTTTCGTAGCAAAATAGGTGGCGTATGTATATTTTAGATTGATCTCTCCTGTTTAGTTTGTTCTAGGGGAAGTGAATTGAAGTTTAGAAAAAGATCTTCAAAGTTAAAAATACTTATTAAAAATTCTTTCATTCTAACTCTTCTCGAGCAGTCTTCTTTGGCTGTTAGTAGTTAGTAAGCTCAGTTTTTGTTAAACTTTTTTATTAATTGACCTGTTTTCGAACGGTTTTTCAATAAAATATGTATTTAATGGTCAATATCTCTGTAACTGCTAGGTATCGGAGCTCTTATTGCGGGATCAAATTTATCAGAAATACTTAAATAATAACGTCCCATATTATTCAACGACTTTCTCTGTAACCCTGTATACTTATCTAATACTAGCTTCTCGTAATATAAATACGTTTTTCATTCAAAGTACTTAATTTTGAACAAAATTGCCATTCACATAATTTAATTTCAATGAATATTTTCAGAGATGTTATAGTTTTAAAATTATTCCACAGCAAATAATTTACTGGCAGTAACGAAGCTGGCTGGTGGCATTGCTGCAGATATTCATAGCATAAACAGCAGAATAACAAATATATTATGCTACATAACATTACGCTATGAGTCACGGGTGCCAATCAGTAACCAAAAACCTAACATAACGCGGGTGAAACCGCGGGGCACAGCTAGTGAAGCTATAAACGGCTTTGTTATTGAAGAAGAAGATAGGCTACTTTTTTAGACAAGGACAAAAATATATACGAAGTCGAGAATATAAGCCTTCTCCTTTATTATTAAAAGTCCTTATTTACCAAGATAATAAAATCGCTTTCGATGCGCTAAGCAAAAAAAAACAAGAACCGAATATTCCAATTTCAACCTGATTCATTACCAGATAGAACCGAACTGTTCCAAAGTCGGTTGAAGTGAGAAGTCAAATAAACTACTGCTATTACCTTAAAAAGGTATTGGATACGAGTTAGTTCTGTTCCTCATGTAATTAACGGTATGCTGTTTTTTTTTGGGGAGTGGGAAATCATCAAATGACTGCTCCCGTCCTGGGTGCGGCGGGAGGGCGTGTCAGACTTTTACTGACTAAAACCCACTTATGTTCCTTCGGTTGCCCTTTATGTTCCAGGGTCACGGTAACTATTATTGACATTCCGCAACCCCGACAGGCGTTGGCCCTGTTGGGCCCCTTCTCGTGCTGACTTCTCTTTGAGGCGCGCGTGGAACACTAACGCGCCGTCGACGCGGGCCTGGTCCTAGCCGGGCTCACTCGCCATCATTAACGGTATGCTTAACGATGCGCTTACATTGGCTAGGATGGGCTTAGTCCAAATTTCTACGTAGTCTTAGTTATGTAACTAGTTTTCGCCCGCGGCTTCACCCTTGTCAAAATTTCATCCACTATTTTACACCTTTAGATTTTCTTAATAATCCTTTCCTAGATTACATTTCATAAAGTACATCCAAGTTTCATATCTCTAGCTCTAGATGAACCAGCGATTTGATATATCTATCACCTTGACAGTTTACCATTTTATAATGTTAGTACTTGCGTATGACAAAACAAAACAAAAAAACAAAAAAAAGGAAAAACATTCCTTTAAAAGTAAAAAAAAAAACATATTCACTTCACACAAGTCAACTTATAAAATCACAGAACGCGTTCTGTTAGTTTTTGAAGAGTTCAACCAAGCTTGCAACTCAGCACACACATTGAGTCTAATGCTCAAACCATTTTTATATTTTAACTAGCTATTGCCCGCGACTTCACCCGCGTGGAATAATAGTTCCCATTCCCGGGGGATTTCCGGGATGAAAACTATCCTATGCCCTTTCTCGGGGCCCAGACTGTATCTGTACCAAATTTCATTCAAATCGGTTCAGTTGTTTAGGCGTGAAGAAAAGACAGACAGACAGAGTTACTATCGCATTTATAATATGTATTAGTACGGATTTCTTCAAAATCAAACATCTCAAATCTTTGCCTCGTAATACTCGAAATACCCTCTTAAATAAATTTTGTACACACAAAACTTTACCTATAATAACACCTTCCCCTAATCGTGCCTCCCACAGGCACACTTGCAGCTATCAGATAAATTAGGCAGCGCACTACATGAAATAAATATTGATATAAATCAGCTCGGTACGTGTGAGCACCCCGCGGCGAATATGGCGGTTAGATTCATAGAGCTTAGAAAGGGAATAGACGTGGCTATATATTATTTTGGGGCATATGCGACTAAAGCCCACGACTATTATAATTATTTATTAATTTAATTTTGATACCTTCAATCGGTTTGGAGTTTAAAGTGGGATTAATATATTATGGGCTATCGAGTTTTGAGGGCAATAGCTTTGGGGTTTAAACCTTCAAACACACGTGATTCGAGACACAATAGAAAAGCAATAGCAGCTGGCAGCCGGTTGTCGCTTGGTCATTGAAAGGTTAATTAATAGCACAAGCCATTTTTAAAGGTGGTAGTAAATTTCGTCATCAGTGCTCGTTGGCTGTCGTCGGGATTTTGTATGTATTTTAAAGTCACAACAAACATTGATGGTGTCATGTTGGAAACCATTTCTAGTTGTACCAGTCTGTTACGCTATCTGTTCTAAACCTCTGAATTTCTATGGAGTAAGTTTAATCCCCAAAGAATTTGACTAAAGGAAATGAAACTGGTAAATGTAGTTCCAATTGTACAAATATGATTTACTTAATAATATTTTATTTAAGATACCAAGCTCAAGTACAAGCTTACACTAATGCCCGAATACTGAAACGCTAATCAAATATTTAAGAGCTGCTTAAACGATTGAGCAGCTCTTAAACTTTGATTTCGTATTCACAAAACTTACTTTTGAGTATCTGTTAAAATTAAGAGCTTCTTAAATTAAGTTGCGTAAAAACGC
The DNA here is from genome assembly GCA_033675125.1 of Athetis lepigone. Classification (NCBI taxonomy): domain Eukaryota; kingdom Metazoa; phylum Arthropoda; class Insecta; order Lepidoptera; family Noctuidae; genus Athetis; species Athetis lepigone. The sequence continues at coordinate 9,944,309 of CM066237.1, forward strand.
CACTTAGTACAAAATTCGTATACAGAAACGCTACTCAACGTTATCTAGCTGTCAAATGAACTGTCAATCTGATTTGAGCAGCCCCTAAATTTGAGAGTGGTCCCGAGGACTCTTAAATGTAGCGAAATCAATTGAAACTGCATAAAAAGAGCTAAAAATGTCTCTATCGCCCTTGTATTTTCTTTCGACCCCCGAAAGATCACATATCAGGCGCAGAAAAGAAAGTTGACGCCTTTGAAAAGATAAATAATTTTAAAGTACAGTGTTTCATGGTTGTAGGTACTCAGTACTTTTTTCTTTATCCGTTTAAAGAGCATATCTTTCAAAGATCATCCACGTTTCTGCTTCTACTCCATTGTAACTAAATTAATAAGAAATTTAGGAAATAGGATGTAAACTAAAATTCTTACTTTGTTCTACGACTTAAGGCTATGCGTGCACTACGATTTAACATCGTTGCGAAAAAAATATCGCAAGTCTGTGAACAATAGAAAAACATAACATATTCACAAACGATTTATTTTCGCAGAGCGCGGATTGTTGTACATTTCTGTTGTTCACAGATTGACGAATTTTCTTTTACAATATAATATTGTTGCAAAATACATATATCGTAAGTCTGTGAACTGTAGAAATACAATACATAATCGTAAACGATTTATTTTCGCAGTTTGCGGATTGTAGTACATTTCATTGACGAATTTTGTTTACAACGATTCATTTTCGTAGTGTGTGCATACCCTAAACATTCGCACGTAAGATGTCAATCAAGCAAGAGTAACGTTCCAATCTACGATATTTCTATCGTTAGAAACAATATTTTCAAATGACGATTTTTATTTTATTTTCTTTTGGAATTAATGATTATTTATGTAAATAAATACATAATTTCAATCTTAATTCAAAGCAGACTTACGTAATGCCAATACATTTCAAATAATTAATATTTCTAGAAAATATTTGTACAAAGAAGTCCGCGTGAAACGAATACGAGGCGTAAACTAAATAGATTTGTAACTGAGAACGTGCTGGTAAAAAGTTGAGGACTGCTTGGCTAATCATGGTTCAGAATTACTTGAGTGGTCTTTCTGTATACCACTTAAATTTGAGGGATGCTTATATTTAAGTAGCACTTGGATGATTATGAGATTTGAGTGACGTTTCAGTATTCCAGCATAAGTCTTGTTATGTTTGTGCTTCGAATCCAAGGCAAGTAAACATTTTATTGTATATTATTTCTTAAGAAAAAATACAGATGGGATACACGTACATTGATTCCTACAATACCTATAACTCCAACTCTATACGCAGAAATCACAAGTATAATGTTATGCAAACCTTTATAAATATAATATTATACAAAGCTTAAAGTTTAATAGCAAAGCTAGTATAAGGTAAATAGCTATTAGCATTAGCTTATTGGCTTACAGGCATTTCTATACTTATAAACACTCTGTGGTTGCATCCCACGATATTGACTACCCGTTTCCAATGATACTTTTTTCCCTTAGAAAATAGACTAGAAGTGTGGTGTAAGTTGTAAATTGTAGCGATTTTTTTTTATGAAACTTATTGCTGCAGGTTGATTTAATATATTTTTGTTTGTCTTCTTACGTGGTAAGCTTGTGATTAAATTAGGTTATTTTTCGACGTCCTACCTTAAAAATTACTTTAAAAAATGTTTACAAACATAGTAAACTAGCTCCATAAACCTGTGAGCCATACATACACATAAAATTTTATTTTGCTATGTGCAGAATAAATGACTTATAAATGGTTAAATTAAAATGAATCACTTAGCTGAGCGCCATGCTGTTTAATTATCTTAGATATGCTGATCGTGATATTTGAGCTCGCTAAATGCTTGACAGCAAAAGTATATTATTTAGCGATGTTTTATTCCTAGCTTTAACACTTGGCGCCTTACTAATAAACGCTCCATAAAGTTATGACAGGTTTATACGTCAAAAAATGTATGGTTACACAAGCTTTATTCATGACATAACTTAACACAGTGATTATTAGTAAGGGCATTGGTTTATTTGTCCGACATAAATGCTTGTCGTATCAAAGTCACTTAAATTTAAAGGTGTGAATATTGAGTACCCTGGAAGTCCGAAGGGAACTCTTGGATTTAAGATTTGCATATAAGCTACTCAATAACACAGTTGACTGCCCACAATTGATATGTAGGTTCAATTTTAGAGTTCCCCGTAGACCACCTCGCAAGCCTATAACCCCCCTAGCTCCACCTCTTCGACGGTCAGTGTTTGGTGCTAATTCGCCTATATCCCGCATGTGCAAGCTAATGAACGAGCGCAGCGACTTGGTTGACGTCCACGCAGACCCAATAACAATGTTTGTCAGACAAACTTAGTTTAAATATAATTTTTTGGTTTTATAACTGTTTTTTAGTTTTCATATTGTTTTTTATATTTTAATATCGTCGTTTAATAACGTCGTGATGGCCTAGTGGTTACGGCACCCGCCTCTCATGCAAGTGGTTGTGGGTTCGAATCCGGGCAAGTACCAATGTTACTTTTTCAATTCATATGTACTTTCTAAAGATTATCTTAGACATCGCAGACATCGGTGAAGGAAAACATCGTGAGGAAACCTGGACTTGTAGTGAATATAAGTCTGAAATCGCCAACCCGTCTTGAGCAATGATCAATGCTCGTGCCTTCTCTGTATTAGAAGAGGCCTTTGCCCTGCAGTGGGACAGTTATTGGCTGGTATAATTAATAATGTTTTTTTTTTTTAGAAATATAATGGGCATTGTAAGTTCAAGGTAAAACTTACTAATTTGTCATAAAGAGCACTTAGCATGTAGTGTTTGCCTGTAATTGGTTGAGCAGTTAGATTTAAGACTCAATTACGTTTAATTTTTAACTTGTAGTATAGCTGTAACAACTGTTGTTGAACCTTAAATAAATAAGTAACTACTAAAGTTTGCTTTATTGTTTTTGTAGCTTTCATAGTAAAAGTTATAAATTATGTTGAACTGTTACATTTTAAGCTTCATGTTAAACCTCTACTTGAAACATATAAATAGAAACGACTGCCATTAAGGTGGGTTTAGACTAAACAACAAAGAGACAGCGCGTTTTTCTTTAAAAGCAAAAAAGAAATTACGGAGTTTATAACAAACAATATAATTTAGAACTAAAATACAAAAACTATTTGAAAACATCGCTCCAACAAAAGAAAAAGCAAAATCGCATGGTGTAAATCGACCTTTAGAAAGGGCAAAAAACAAACAATGAAATATCTGAAAGTTTTAATGAGATGTAATATTCAGGGTTGTCTCTAGTTTCTAAATCAAATAAAAAAAAACTTGTTTGAATCCAATGATTCTTAAATATTCTTCATTGAGATGTTTTACGACTGAAAAACTTTGTTTATATTCTAGGCTACCTCGATTACTTGTATGAATATTCAAAAGTTTCTTAAAGAAATCTTCAGGAGAAATACTGAAACAAAATATTTATAGTTTTAGGGTATATTTATAGAAATGTCTAGATATTTTTGGTGTTATTTCTATTTAAATATGATTTAGTTTTGTCTAACCAAATAAAAGCTTTTGGTAGAAGTAATACCCATATTAAACTATAAAGAAAGTGGAAAGCTATAAAGTTTTTTTTTTTTAATTTTATCATTGAAAAGCGGGTGCAAACTACATCTACGCGGGCGAGTTTCCCTATAAGCCCAAAAAAATATCATCCTATCACTTATAACTTGTACCACACTACACCGTCTCAACCGATTGCCTTCTAACCAATACAAGCCGCACCACAGTTTAATGTACCCAAATCTAAATGTTTGAGTGTGTGTGTGTACTAAATAATTTACCGAACACAGTGCACGTGTGAATCGAGCTAACTGACTGACTTGACCGTGCCAAATTGCATTAGCCTCGTACATCGTTAGCCTGTGGGCGTATAATATGATCGAACGATTAGACTTGGAATGGGCTTAGTGGAGTGCAGGGCTGTGAATAATTTCATTGTTGTTGGTTACCGTATTGTTACTTGGGTTCGTATATAGGAAAGCTTGTGGGATACCTCACCTGTTTCTTTGTGTTTCTGTTTGTCGTTTAATTTTCATCAAAGACTAGCTTTTGCCCGCGACTTCATCCGCGTGGAATAAAAGTTCCCGTTCCCGGGGGATTTCCGGGATAAAAACTATCCTATGTCCTTTCTCGGGTCCCAGACTATATCTGTACCAAATTTCATTTAAATCGGTCCAGTGGTTTAGACGTGAAGAAAAGGCAGACAGACAGAGTTACTTTCGCATTTGTAATATTAGTCTCCCTAGCCATTTCCCAACCGTGTTGGGGTCAGCTGCCAGCCTAACCGGATTTAGCTCGATACCGGTGTTTTACGTGGAGCGACTGCCTATAATATTAGTATGGATTAAAAATAAATAAATGAATAATGAATATCCTGGGAGAACTCACACACGGCTTTCTGATTGCAAACTAAGCAGAGCTTGTATTATGGTAACTAGACAACTAATATACATACTGAAATTGTTTATAATACATACATTTTGTAGATAAAATATGCCCAGACACTCAACAAACAATCGTGTTTATCACGCAAAGATTTGTCCTTTGTGGGAATCGTATCCACGACCTCCAGCTCAGCGGTCAGTGTACTAACAAATACACCAACAGGCCCGATATTTAAAAAAAAGTGCAAAAATTACCCGGTAAATTATAAGAGCTGGGTTTTACTGGAGCGACTACCTTTACAACCAGTTATTGACTAACATGATACCCCTTGGTTAGACTAATCTAAGCTTTTCTGGCTACGTTAAAGATCTACAAATGACTACCAGAACCAACCGCTTTACGTGCTTTTCCAGTCATTTTTTACTGAGAAGTAACGTCACAAGCCTCTCCGGAACTTTGATGTTATCTTTGTATTTTTTTATTTTGATAAGGCGAAAAATCCAGTATTTTTGGACTGTCTCACAGACAGTCTTAATAAACAGAATTCAATTTTTTAATGAATAAAATGAAACGAAATCGTTTATTATGCAAGTAGGATTTTAAAATCACTTTTACAAGTCATATTTTTATAAGCTAGTTGGAGCCGGCATTTCCTAACTGGACTACCTCTGAGAAGAAACGCCGAAACAAACTCAGGGATTACGTCTCTTGTATGAATGTAGTCATCATCCCTATCGAAAAGTCAAATTGGCACTTGCCGGGTTTCAAACCCGTTGTCATGCATGAGAAGCAAAGTTGTGATGCCTGATCACAACTTTTAGATAACTTTGACATTCAGATTATCTTGAACAATTTAAATTAAAAATTCTCAATTTGTGTTTTCCAACATTTTATTTACTTCAAACGCGTTCTACAAACAGACACGTCTTTTAAACTATTTTCATCAAAACCGACTTATAGAAAGCAATTCCAATAATCGCTCCACAAAATGAATACAAATCCTATTCTACCCCACCCACATAGCGTCCAAACTTGAAACTTTGCTGACAAGTGTGAAGGTTAAGACTTCCAAGGCTGAACAAAGCTCTTGTGACCCCCGTTTTGAATGTGAGAGCCATGACGTCATTCGATCAGTCACAGATAAAGAGTGACCAGAAGGCTCAGTTTGTAATATGATGTAACGTATGAAAATTGAGACAGTTTGACGGTTCGGTTACAGCTTTGGTTCGGAGGTTGGCAGTAGGATCGATTCGCGCACCATCGGATATCCACAGACGTGGAATTACCATTCACCTGCCCCTCACCCATAACGCAGGTAAAACTAGTGAAGGTCAACATTTAAATAAAAAATAAAACTTGTTCTTAGTTTATTTTGTAATAACAGAATAATCTTTAATTGTTTGTTACAATTGCACTATCTAAATATTGTGTAAATCACAAACTTATTCAATGTCGTTAACTAAAACTATCGGTTTGTGAATTTCAAGTATCTTTTTGGAAGAATAGCGTCAAGGTTATTTTCACTACTAGTATCTTCATAACCCTATGCAATACTAGATTACACTGACAAATCGATTGCGATGTGGAATTTTTTTCGCAATCCATACTAATATTATAAATGGGAAAGTGTGTCTGTCTGTCTGTCTGAATGTTTGTCTTTCTTTCACGGCAAAACAAAGCGACGAATTGAAGTGGAGATAGTTGAAGGGATAGAGATTAGAGAGTAACATAGGCTACTTTTTGTCTCTTTCTAACGCGAGCGAAGCCGCGGGCAGAAGCTAGTTCTAATTAAATGTTACAAAATTAAGGTATAGTATACCTTCATTTCATAATACACAAACATTTATTATCCTTGTACATAAGTAATAACGAACTTTCTACTGACGGATCTAAATACGAATCTGAACATATTTGCTAAATGTGAAGTTTCTGTATCAGTTTACCTACTCCCCGTGATCGATCACTCTAGCAAAAACAAAGACAGCAGAATGTTTTTAGAGATCAATGAAATTGTTTGTTTTACATTATTTATTTAAGAGATTTTATCTCTTAGGGGATTGACTCAAGTTTCAAGTTGAGGTGTAGAATGAATAATATAAAATCATTTGTGTATTTGCGGTATTTTTTTGGCTTTTTAGGGTTCCGTACCTCAAAAGGTAAAAACGGAACCCTTATAGGATCACTTTGTTGTCCGTCTGTCCGTCCGTCCGTCTGTCAAGACCCTTTTTCTCAGAAACGCGTCAAGATGTCAAGCTGAAATTAATATCACATACTCAGGTCTGCTATCTCTCAAAGCAGTGAAAAAATCAAGTTTCTAAATCAACGTAATAAAAAGATACGGCGGTTTACATTGCATATTTAGACATTTGCTAGGGAATCAAAACCTCCTATAGGGTTCTTCCCATTGACCAAGAATCATGAAATTTGGCAAGAAGCAAGGTCATGTAGCACAAGTAAAAGGAAAACTCCGAAAACCGAAAATTTGTAGTTATTTCACTAAAAAACAAATTGACGGAACCCTCGCTGCGCGAATCCAACTCGCACATGACCGGTTTTTTTTATTTTTGAAGTCGATTATAAAATATACTTCCTTGTCGCCTCTTTTTGTTCAAGATAAAGTCAACTAGACATCAAATAGAGAAATTCACTGGCACGGTTTTAATAATGAAATATGTACATGCATAGAATAGTAGAGATTCCCAAGATTAACGCATTGAATACCTGAGGGTCGCTAGTGCTGGGCCGGGCTACTAGTACTCACTTAAAAATCGTAGGAAAATTGATAAAAAAAAAAATTACTACTTAGTTTTTAAATAGTAAAAATCCCATTCATCGTTCAGATAATCTTTGCAATTATACCGAAATCATCAACTTATTACTAAATCCTCGTATGCAACCATGTGGGGCAACTAGTTCTTAACCTTTTCTCGACCAAGCGACAGCCGGCTGCCGGGCTGCTAGTGTCTTTATATTGTGTCTCGAATCACGTGTATTAGAAGGTTTAAAGCAATTAATCGATTATTTTGCAGCGAAAGTTCATGCAGTTTAAATAACTAAATTTATGTGGGAATTAAACAAATGGCTTTAATTACTTATTGTGATAGCTATGGTCTTTTGAAGCATAAATCGTCAATGTGAATTGACAGTTGTCAGTTGTGAATTTGTATTCACAATAGGATATTTATTAACATTCTGAGCGTTGAGAACTTTCATTGTCTATCCGTACTAATCCATATCCATACTAATATTATAAATGCGAAAGTAATTCTGTCTGTCTGTCTGTTTTTTTTTCACGCTTAAACCACTGAACCGATTTGAATGAAATTTGGTACAGATATAGTCTCCGAGAAAGGACATAGGATAGTTTTCATCTCGGAAATTAAGAATAGAGTGCATAGGCATCTACTGGGTAAGCTCGCTCCATCGTAGGCTCCGTCTATGCCCTCGGGCTAGTCTAGGACCAAGAGCAAGCCCATTGTAATAAAAAAAAAAAAAAACCCCCGGGAACGGGAACTATTTATCCACGTGGACGAAGTCGCGGGCAAAAGCTAGTATAATATAAAATGGTAAACTGATTGACTAACTGTTGATATATCAACGTACAGCCTAAAACCCTGGCCCTGTAGACATAAAACTTGCAGATTGTGTTTTCTATAAAGAGTAGGTAACCACTAATAAAGTATTTTTGGAGATTTCAATCCTAAAAAAGTACAATACGCGATGGAAGAATAAACATTGCGAGCTAAGCTGCGGGCGATAGTTATTTATAATAATACTAATAATCATTTTATTTCAGGCATCGGAGGCCCATAGAATAAAATACATAGAATAATCTTAAAGAAAAAAAACTAATACATATATTTTAAAAACGAAAACTTAATACTAATGTACACGAAGTGTCGGCGTCGTGTTTTGCTGACTGGTGCCACGTAGCTGGCCACGAAACCGGCGGAACATAACACCCTTCGGTCAAAACTCTTCTTTGAGAAACTTCTCGAGACACTGCGTCGGAACACGCACCACGAACGATTTAAAAGTTCGTTTTGTGACGCGGCTCCAACATCTCGACCCTCAAAGTCCAGTTGGTCTTCACCCGCATTTATGTATGTATTTATAACCGTATACCATTAATATCCGTACTTCAACTTCAACTTCAACTTTTATAATTATGGCAATCCACCGAATTTTCGGTGATTTCTGCCAATGTCCAGTTTGAAAATAATATTATAAAATAGTGACAATTGTACGGTTATTAAATTATAGTGTGGAGATCATACACGTGTTCTTATAACCAAGAACACGAGATGACTCCTAACTATCCGTAATTCATAGTATCCACACATTGACAAGTTTGTGACATTGATGGCAAGATAAATAGACGTTACTAAGCACTGACTTTGGCTTAGCACTATACCTGTCACTGTTACACTACTGCCAAACGTCAAGTGCACGATAGAGACCAGAACATGGCTAGGCCTAAGTCAGTGCTTAGTAACGTCTAGTTAACTCGCCTTGAATGATGCTGAATTTAAGTTGAATGTTCCAGAAATTGTTTAATTATAAACTAAAGATTGATAACAAGCTTTCTAGATGTTTATATGCGGAAACATTTAAATGGTGCTCAGTTGTTTATATCTGTTTATACTCTGTATTAATACACTGTATGTTTTCCTAATAAAATAAAATAAAATAAATAAATAAATAAAATAAATAATAATACTAGCTGCCTCCCGCGGTTTCGCCCGCGTTAAAAATGGGGTCACTTAGGTGTGTGAAAAATAGATGTTGGCCGATTCTCATAGATACCGGATAAGCACAAAAAATTTCATCAAAATCGGTCAAGCCGTTTCGGAGGAGTATGGCAACGAAAACTGTGACACGAGAATTTTATATATTAGATTCAAATTTAAAATATTACCAAAAGGTCAAACTTTGACGTAATTATACTTCGTCCTTCTCCAAGACATTAACACTTGTAGTTACGCTGGTATGAGCCAGCGCTATCACAATTATTTCAAAGCTAAAAAAGAAAAAAGTTCTCTCGCCTGGTAACCCTGCAATGTCATCAGTGGTCTCGAACCTACCGATTTTTCGGTATTTCTACCGATATGGGCTCTGTTCTACCGAAATACCGAAATATAACGACTTTTCTACGATTTCACAGAACACCCGAAAACACATAATTTATAATGAAAAAATTACTGGAACATTAAAAACTATTTTTGATTGTTTTTTAAAAAGAGAATATTTAACTAGCACTTCAATCGAAAATATTGATTTAAGAATCCCAGAAATTTTATGGATATTGATGACGTATACTATGGTGCTGCTGCGTCTAATACACTACTAAGTAGTTCAGAAAATCTAAACTCAGATCAAGTAAAGTTTAAATGCAGATGCCTAGATTTTTATATCGAAGCTTGTAAACAAATAACCACGCGGTTTCCATTGAAAAATAACCCAATAAAAGGTTTAGACATAATCAATCCAAAAAATTTTAAAATTGGCAAAACTACTTTGATAGGTTCTGTGAGTAGGCTCTTTCCCAATATTGTTCACAGCAATGATTTCCAGGAAATTGATACTGAGTGGCGCATTTTAAGAAATTGTGAACAAATCAAAGCATTTCCTGATGATGTAGAACTATTTTGGGATGAAGTAAGTTTACTAAAGCGTGGCGATGAAACAAATGTTTCCATTGTTGTCTAATTTCGTCTTTAATATTTTATCACTTCCCCATTCATCCGCTAACGTTGAACGCATATTTTCACATATTAATCTTTTGAAAACAAAGCAGCGAAATAGGTTCTCTACTGAATCAATCACTGGTCTATTACATTCAAAACGACTCTTTAATACAACTAATTGTTACGATTTTGAAATTAATTCGAAGATGACCGCGGCTATGGCCAAAGAATATTGGTATAAAAAATAATTATGATTGTTACAAATTAGTCTGTAAGTTTTTTTTTAATAAATAAACGAATATTATTGAATATTGTATTTTTTTTTGTCAAATACCGAATTTGGGTACAAATATACCGATTTTAGCTGGCAATTCTACCGATCTCGCTCTATGACGTTCGAGACCACTGAATGTCATTGCGTTTTTTTGTGCGAGCGCTGTCACTTTGTTCTCTCGACAAAATATAAATAAAAAATGTTTTTACCTTAAATTACTTTGTAAAATCACTCTAAAATGAATAAATACAACAAATGTGGTGTTATTGTTGAAGTGAGCTGTGTTAGTTATACATATTTACAGTGCTTTCGACACCGGTATAAAAGTTGGTTGTCGACATTTTGGTTTTGTTTACAAACGAAACATGTAAGTATTGAAGGTTGAAAAAGGAATACCATATTGAATGAATCATTATCAAGGTAAGACCCTGAAGTAGCTATGATTCCTGTGAAGAGTCTGATGTTTTTATTCTTTTATAACCTAAAAACATGTAAAGTTTTTTTTTGTAAGTTTGTTTCCGGTTATGATTTAATCTTTTAAAAATGAAAATGTTCCTACGGAACTAGTAAAATAGCAAGTGAAGTGACTACTTCCGGTCGTCCTTGACTAAATAGTAAATAGTACTTTAGTAATTTGAAAAACTTCGTTCAACTCATTCAAATTCGGTAAAGTTCGGTTTTAACTTATACTGCGTGACAAGTTCTTCTGTTCGTTCTCTAACGTTTTTTCACTATTCGCGGTAAATCTTACTTTCCGTTGCGAGATTGTCGCCTAAAGTTTACAGTGTACCTATAAAAATGGGAAAACGAAAGAACCAAGATAAGAAATACCTTATGAAGAAGATACGGAAACTCGAACGAAAGTTGGAAAGAATACCCGAAGAAATAAATTCAGAAAATTCGTCGCGTTCAACTTCACCGATGCCCCTAGAATCTCAAAGTTTACCGGTGCCATTGTCTCCAGTACCACCTACTGTGCTCCAACAACCTCCTCCAAATGATCTGGATCAAGATCTTATCACAGGTCTGTGAAACACTAATATATCTATCATAATCAAATCAATCTTCAAACGCTTGGGTAATCCCCTATTGTAATGACACTTAAGCGCCACCACATGCGGGTGGACACTTTGTCATAAGTATCTCTAAGTACGTATGGTGCTAGTGCTATCACATTGCGGATAGACAATGCTAAGAAAAATCATTGACTTTAGCGCTATCACTTAGCGGATAGACGTGTCACATTATATACCTAGATATAAATTTTTACAATAACTATATATTCTAAATTTGAGTATATTGTGTTTCAGAGAATGATGAACTCCCAGAGGAGTACTTATTGGCTCTAGGAAATGAAGGAGTGGAAAGAGAAGAAATTGGTGAGCCAATCAGACCTGAACTGGCTCTTCGCTGGTCCAAAATTATGTCCGATGGACTCGGCAAAGAGGCCCGAAGTACATTAATGGACAAATACCCTTCTCCAAGTAATTTTCAAAATGCAAATGCTCCGGTTATGAATGCTGAAATAATGGCCACACTTTCAGAACCCTCAATTAAGAGGGATAAAAGAATTGTCATTAGACAAACACTTACAGGCAAATTAATGACTTGTTTGGGCCGATCTTTAACAAACATTATGAAGGGCAACATTAATAGTAAGCTGCTAATTGAACAAATAAATGATGCAGCAAAAATTGCAGCTGAAATTCACCACCAAGACTCATCATCCAGGAAATTTTTTGCTTTGTCAGGTGCAAGCAAACTCATACAAGAGGCTGTCAAGACTTCCAAAGTTGACAAGTTCTTATTTGGTGCAGATTGTGCTGACAATATCAAAGCAGCACAGTCGATACAAAGGACAAGCTCACAAATTTCAGAAAATTTGAAGAAACACAGACAGCCCACAGTAACCAAGAAGAATTTAAACTGGAGGGGCCCACCACGATATCGTCAAACCAACCATCAAGCTCGCGGTGGGCAATACAACCAACATCAGAGACCTGCGCGGCGCGATCTACCTCCCCGGAAAACTCAGAAATCAGTTGCACCCAGATCCAGGCCCAGATACCAACAGTAGAGCCCCAGGTACATGCTGGTAAATTAAAATTTTATAAAAGCAACTGGCTAGAGATAACCGATGATCCAGTAGTTCTAAATTGGATAGAAGGTTACCAGATACCATTCAGGAAAGCTCCATTGCCTTACACAACTAGACCACAATCTTGGTCTGAAAAAGAAAAAGACTTAATTAAAATAGAAATTGAGAAACTAACCACCTTAGGCACAGTTTCTGAGTGCTCTCCTTGTCCAGATCAATTCACATCACCAATATTTTTGGTTCCCAAACCAAATGGCTCATACAGATTTATTTTGAATTTGAAAAACCTTAATAGCTATATAGATACTGAACATTTTAAATTAGAAGATATTAGAACAGCATGTAAACTTCTATCTAAAGATTGCTTTATGGCATCTATTGATCTAAAAGAAGCGTATTTCTCAGTACCCATAGCTAACCCCTTTAAAAAATATCTTAGGTTTACTTTTGATGACAAACTGTATGAATTCAATGCTCTACCTTATGGCTTATGTACTGCACCATTTGTTTTTACCAAATTATTAAAACCTGTTTGTACTTATCTTAGAAACAAAAACATTTTGATGACCTTTTATTTAGATGACAGTTTATATTTTCATAAATCTAAGAGAAAATGTATAGAAAATGTCAAAACTGCAGTTAGACTTTTACAAGATTTGGGTTTTGTTGTTAACTTTGAAAAGAGCATTCTTGAACCAAACCAATCATGCAAGTATTTGGGTTTCATTATTAATTCAACTAGTCTTACTCTATCACTACCTCAACAAAAACAAACTTTAATTCTGGAAAAGATTAAAAACTATCAAGAGAAAACTCAATGTCAAATTAGAGAATTTTCTCAACTGTTAGGAACATTAACTTCAATATGCCCTGCCATTCCATATGGTTGGGTATACACCAAGAACTTAGAGAGAGAAAAGTACCTTGCTCTACTTCAGTCCAAAGATAATTACGATTCAATAATGATCCTCAAAAGCATAGTTTACAAAGAATTAGACTGGTGGAGTAATAACTTATGTAAATGTAATATGATAAAACAACATAGCTTTAAAACAGAAATACATACAGATGCATCAACTACTGGTTGGGGGGCTGTATGTAAACAAAATAGAGCTGCAGGCTCATGGTCACATTCAGAAAAGAAATACCATATAAACTATTTAGAATTAAAAGCAGCTTTGTTAGGTCTCCAATGTTTTGCAAAACACTTGCATGATTGTGAAATCTTGTTAAGAATTGACAATACTACTGCCATAGCTTACATAAACAAAATGGGAGGAATACAGTTTCCTCATTTAAATAGTGTTGCAAGGGATATCTGGCAGTGGTGTGAGGCAAGGGGTATTTGGATTTATGCATCTTATATTAACACTAAAGATAACTATGAGGCAGACAAAGAATCTAGAAAGATTAATATTGAATGGGAGCTTTCAGAAAGAGCATACCATAAAATAGTTAACTGCTTTGGGTTACCTGATGTGGATTTGTTTGCTTCAAGAATAAATAGTAAATGTGAAAAATTTGTATCTTGGAAGTGTGATCCAGAAGCTTTCCAAGTTGATGCATTTACTCTCAATTGGGCAAGTTATTTTTTTTATGCATTTCCACCATTTTCATTAATATTAAAATGCCTACATAAAATCAAAACAGATAGGGCTACAGGTATTTTAGTCATTCCATACTGGCCATCTCAACCATGGTTCCCACTGTTGAACTCACTGCTAATTAAGAAAATACTAATTTTTAAGCCTAACAAAACTTTATTGTCATCCCCTTTCAGAGAAAGTCACCCCCTTCATCGTCAACTTACCCTGGCTGCAGGGCTGCTCTCAGGGAGGCATACATAAGACGAGGCACGCCAACTTCGGCTCTTACAGTTATGTTAAACTCACTCTCAATTAACTCCATGAAACAATATGATTCAGCTCTAAAATCCTGGTGGTTGTATTGTAATAAATTAAAAATAGATACCTATCAGGCATCTGTCCCCTATATATTAAGTTTTTTGAGTGAATGCTTAGAGTCTGGAGCTTCATATGGTACCATAAATACTACCAGATCTGCTCTTTCGCTTTTAATTAGTTCAAAAATAGGGAGTGATGAAAGGGTTAAACGTTTTTTGAAAGGAGTTTACCGATTAAAACCACCGGCCCCAAAGTATAACTTTACTTGGGACCCAGGAGTGGTACTAACATATTTATCTACTTTTTACCCAAATGACGACATAAGCCTGGAGAGACTAACAAAAAAGGTAGTTACAATTTTGGCTCTGACAACTGGACATAGAGTCCAAACTTTATCATTAATAAATGTTAAAAATATTAAATTCACTAATGATGGCATTCAGATATACATTCCTGATTTAATAAAAACTTCAAAAGCCAGAAGCCTACAACCATTAATACATCTCAAAATGTATGAAGACAAGATTGAGATTTGCCCCGTCACTGCTATTAAGTGTTACATAAATAGAACAAAGACACTAAGAAAAGAGTCTGACAAGTTAATTTTAACTTTTAAAAAGCCACACCATAGTGCCACAACTCAGACCATCAGTCGCTGGATTAAAGCAATCTTAGATGAGTCAGGAATTGATGTGAGTACTTTTACAGCACATAGTACCAGGCATGCTTCAACATCAGCCGCGAAAAGGTGCGGAATTAATATAGACCACATACAAAGAACGGCTGGCTGGACTCAAAACTCTGCCACCTTCGCTAGGCATTATAATAGGCCAATTATACAAGATCCAACCGTTTTCAGTGATGCAATATGTAACACTGTAAATAATTGACTTGATTTATTCATTTAAAAATTAATAGATATTATATTTAACTATAATTAATAATAATTAGAGTATTTGATTTGTATGATTTTATTAAACATTTTATTACTTTTATACCTATAACTCTAGTTTAATTCACAACCCCAGCTTTAAACATCTACAAGTGTTAATGTCTTGGAGAAGGACGAAGTATAATTATGTGATTAAACGAACTTACCAAGTGAAGTTCTATCATAATTATACGAAGCTCCTTCTCCAAGACATAGACTCCCACCCCCCCCACACGTGTTACCCTATGTAGGGTTGTTCATTAACTTACCTTTAAACGAAATGACATTGCAGGGTTACCAGGCGAGAGAACTTTTTTCTTTTTTAGCTTTGAAATAATTGTGATAGCGCTGGCTCATACCAGCGTAACTACAAGTGTTAATGTCTTGGAGAAGGAGCTTCGTATAATTATGATAGAACTTCACTTGGTAAGTTCGTTTAATCACATAATTATGTTTCTGTCTGTCAAACTAAAGCAATTGTTTTGACTCCATTACCATAAGACATCAATGACAAACTGGCAACTTTAAACATATTTACCCTCTCCAAGCCTCAATGAACGCAAAAGCCTAGAAAAACCCGTTTACCGCGCTCTAATAATGCCATTGAAAACACCACCTAGATAAATAACAAATTCAAAGTAAACTGTATTTTATTTACCTGTACATAAAATTAATTTTCCCTTGCCAACTTCAAAGAATTGCCGTTCCATTACAGAGTAAACGAGCGTCTATATCTTCGCGAACAAAGTTTAAAATCAGTTAAAATTATATGTAATAGTATGCTGTTAGAATAAGGACTTTATGATAGGGTACTAAAGTTCAGAATTATTATGTAGGTGTGTCAACCCTTTACTTTCGTAGCATCTGCCGCTGCAGGGCTCTTAAAGCGTCTAATTACTGAAAATGATGGTACCTTGTGATATTTCATGAGGGTTATAGCGTTCATTTGTTATTTTGTAACTCGCAGTGCATTTAGTGAAGAGCTAAATGCACATGAATGTCTGAGTAGCGTACTTATGAAGCTAGTAAGCAATTAGTATATTATTTTGTACTGAATACAAAATTTGTAACAGTTTTGAGTGTATAATTTATAAATTTTTGAGGTTCCGTGTCGCAAAAGGAAAAAATGAATCCCTTTTAGGATCACTTTGTTATCCTTCTGTCAAAACCAAGCATGGATTGTAACGTCAATCCATGCTTGGTTTCTTTCACACAAAAAATTAGGGAAATATAGGGGTATACATCAGAATAACACATAGGCTTGGCATGACTCACGTAAGTAGAAAAGTACCCAATTTCATACATGTAATAAAATTAGTTACAGAAAGCAGAGACAAATTTGTTATGTGTTCTTGTCATTATATTATTACTTTCGATATTTTTTTGAACATAATCGAACGGATTAGATCGTCGTCCAACCGTAATATTACATTTTACAAGAAGAGATATTTGCTGTCTAGGATCACCTGAATAACTTACCACTGCAATAAAACTATTTTTATTGACTGTCACGAAGTTTACTTAACTTTTTTCATCACTTCGCCCCATGGAGGGGAGCGGTATGAATATCTTTCATCTGTGTCTACCATGTATTATCATTCGTACGAATATCTGTTGGATATTGCGAGGTAGCTTGCTTAGCAGTCATGTAATAAATTGTTGTTTTTCTGGTTTTATGGTTGTTTGCATCGAAAATGTTGTTTCTGTAATAATTATTAATAGGGCTTTTGTTCCAGTGGTAAACATGTTATGTGATTGTACCTAGCTAATGTTGGTTTAAGCTTGTGTGCTGTGCACTGAACTACCGCTTTGTGCTGTGCACTGGTATTCATATTGAAGTAGACCAGTCTATTTCTAAGTCTATATGTATATATATATATATATATATATATCTTTCTATATATATTAATATTTGTATCTATATATATATTAATATTTATATATATATATATATTAATGTACGCCATAGACTACCCTTTACCCATTTTTATATAATTTGATTCCATCCAAAGGTTGCCTGGAAGAAATTGCTTTTTAGCGATAAGGCCGCCTATTGTACTCTTGCATATTTGTTTGTGTTGTCCTTTACTGTTTTTGTCCTATCGGTGTACAATAAAGAATATTCTATTCTATTCTATTCTATTCTATTCTGCTTCTATTTATCTGCTTGGTATCTTTTTATAAATATTTTCCTCTTAAGCAGGAGGACAGATTTTATTGAAACGTCTAGTGTGTAGAATCTACATTTAAATAAGTGAATTTCTAAGCGTTATAAGTTCACAACTGCAGCACCTGTGGTGTTATAAAAGTTGCTTTAACCAGGTTTAAGCCAACCTTCTGATGAGACAAAGTCTAGCAAAACCACTAGTGTCACTATAGTTCCACTCCGGGGTTGCGGAATAGTTCCAATAGTTACCGCGGCCCCGGAAGATAAAGGGCAACCGAAGGAACATGGACGAGTTTTACTCAGTACAAGTCTGACACGCCCTCACGTCTTAGAAGTCATTTGCTGATTTCCCATTCAAAAAAAAAAACAACTACAGTTGACCTACCTCAAACACCTCCCTAGTTGCTGAGAACGGCAGTACGGCAAGGCCGACCAGAAGGTCAGCCACCGCCAGCGATACGATGAACAGGTTTGTGACACTGCGCAGCTTGGACGAGCACAGCACTGCTGCTATCACCAGGCAGTTTCCTGAAACAATATAGGGTGTTAGAAAGTTCTTTAGTAAGTGTCATATCTTTCTAGGACAATGAGGTTTCGCTCTTCGGTCGCCCTACCAATAAAATGAATAGAGTTATATGGAGGGTGTTTCATTAGAAAATATGCCAGTGACTGAATGAACCGCTGGTGGTGCAACTAGTAAAATGTATTAAGCTCAATGGGCCACTTTTCATTAGGACACCAGTTGCGCTACATTTTAGTAGATTTTATTAATACAAAGTGGGAATTGTACATGAACACAAATTCTTCCGTCCGAATTAATAAAAATAAATAAGAGGCTCAATAGAGTTAATTTTACAGATGTTCTAATGAGCAAATGTATGTCGATTTTGATATAGTTATTATGTTATTAGGCAAACAAGCTGACAGTCCGTTTCTATAAATATCGGTAACACCACAGGCCTCGTAGATACGTTGTATTATGTACAAAGTTGGTAAAATCTCATGTGCACATAATATTTATTATTATTGTTTATAGTAATAAATTATTATTAGTTATGGTAAGAACTAATATTTTTTTTAACCGACTTCTAAAAAAAGGAGGAGGTTCTCAATTCGGATGTTTGTACTTTTTTTTATGTTTGTTCGCGCATAATTATCTCCTTTGTTTACCAACCGATTTGAACCATTCTTTTTTGTTTGAAAGGGTAGACTTCCTAAATGGTCCCATTGTCATCAGGTCCAGGATCTGATGCCGAAATCGAGGGTAGTCGGTTTTTTTTGCAAAATATTATAGAATATTTTTTAGATATAAAGTAAGCTGAAATTTAAAGATAGAATTGAGACTGAGACCTGACAAATTGAAAAAGTTTGAAATAGTTATTAGCTGGTAGACCTGAATCTACACCTACAAGACAAATCGTTTGCCAAATCCATTGACTAACAGCCACTAAACTATATTTAACATATAACTAAGAATTAATCGGGTGAACAATATTATACGAAGTGGATGGTAAAATAATATTATACAGCTTTGATCTCGTTAATGTCTTAAAAATAAAAGGCTTTTTCTAACTAATTCCATTAAGTACCTATTACCTTCTTTTTCTTTAATGTTTTATTTTTGGAAGATCTCTAGGAAGATCTTTTTACGATTTATTTGTTCACCAGAGTGTAAGTAGCTTGTACTTGATTTTTAAAAATATATAAGTATGCCATTTTTTATTCAACTAACTTTGGCTTGCAGCCTCGCCTTCTTGGATGGCGAAACTTTCATTCCCACATTTTACACCTATAGGGATAGAATTCCGAAAAATCCTTCCTTAGTGGATATTTCTTTTTATTCAAGAGATAGTATATTGTGGGACGGTTAAAAGCACAGGCATGTTTATGGTACAAACATAGTAAAAATTCATCAGATTTTAGCACATTTAAATAAATCTACACTTTCTTAATAGCCATGTAATATTTTTTTATACACTATTTTGATGACATAAAAAAACAGGGTCAATTCATGACCACCAAGTACCACTCATCTTTTCAAAATAAAATATTCATAATCTTCACTAACTCAATTTTTACTTAAAATAAAATGCTGATGCAACACAGCTTTATCAAACTCATAATTCCTGAAATAATTACGAATCTCTTGAGGCTCAAAAGCTCAAACTCAAAAGAAGTGACGAATTAAAAACATCGTAAAGTGAAAAAAAAAAACTTTTGAAACGCCATATTAAATTTACTAACGAGATGGAGCTGTGAAAAGCCGCGTCTGAGGGAGCGGACATGAAGTAAGCGGGAGCTGCGCTGGGAGCTGCGCGTTTTAATACTTAAAATGTTAATTTTTGAGGCCCAGCCACAGTTTAATATTGAAAACTAGATATTGTATTTAAGGTGCATTCAAAATGTTATTATCGGAAGACATAAAACAATAATATAATTTATTTGAAAATGTCTCCTAAACACACGATAAGCTCAACGACAATTGTACGCGCATTCTAAACTGCATTGTGCTGTTGTAATATCCATACGATTCCGTTTTAGTGATGAACAGGAAAGGAATATTTTTAAAAATCTTTTAATTACATTAAAATAATATCGAGAACATGCATTCAATCTCTGAAAACTTGGCTGGTTATTAAAAACTAAGTGTCCACGGAGAGCAGCTATATAGAAAGTAACCTTGGTTTACAGTTTTCATATAGAGCGTACTACGCGTATACTTTTTCGACAAGGTTTCATGGTTTTTGCACACCAACCGTAAAATGCCGTTTATGCAGCCCATACAGCTTTGCTCCGTGGACAGTGACGCTTAGTCACTGTCGAAGAACTGGCCTCGAAGGCACACTGAAAAAAATGCTCGGTCCTATCACGAATTTTTGTTGATTTTACCAAACTTTTTTTAACAAATTTTAACAAATTTTTTAACAAATTTATTTGGATCTACCAAATAAATTTGAACACGCCAACTTAAGAAGTTGTAGAACCGCTGCAGATGTGTCAGGAGAGTCTTAGGTGGATCCACGGATTACAAATTTTAAGTTTCCAACAATTTTTATAAAATAAATAGTTGTTTTGAAAAATTTAACCAAACATAGGTGTAAACTACCAAATAAATTTGGTAACGCCAACTTGAGAAGTTTGGTAAAATCAACAAAAATTCGTGATAGGACCGAATATTTTTTCAGTGCAGCGGCGTGAGAAGTAGCATACGAGACTTTATTCATAGCCGTTTATAGTCACCGCGCTGCCAACGCACCGCTTTCGCTGTCTTCGTGTCCGCAGTCAGAGTGACTTGCATTGAAGCCTCAGATACCTACTTCCAATTTATTTTAGTGTAATTACTGACTAAAGTAAGTGCCCCTTTTAGGCGAAGATTTCGTGATTTATAGTTTTACGCGCTTAAGTATTATTAATTGTTTTTGTCTTTTAAGGGTTGGGTGTACACTTAGGGCATAATGTCCGGTTATAGAATTATTTTTATTTTATCAATATAAGGTGACTAATTACCAGTAAAGTGATTTAAACACATAATAACTAACTCATGGAAACAAACAAACTATCCCAAAATTTTATCTTAGTTGTTTGAGCAGAGGGTGTTGTCTTGTCAAAGTAAACCCTCTCACCGAAATAAATAACCAAACAATTGATAAATAACGTAAAGGCAACGGGTTGAGTCACAATAACAAACTTAGATTATTTATATTTATAGAACTTATACTTATAAGCCTAATTTTTGCTTGCAAAGCAAAGGTCTTCCTACCTTTATTCCGTTTCTATTTATCTCTGTCCTATCATCTCTGCCTTGGTCTACAAGAAGAAGTATAATAACAATAATAAATAATAATAAAAGCCTATTAATGTCCTACTGCAGGGCAAAAGCCTCTTCTCATACAGAGAAGGCACGAGCACGAAGAAGAAGTGCTTCCTAAAATTAGCAATTAATGTTAACGAAAGCGAAAGCGTGTAATCGCGCCTTAACAGTCAAGTGTGCGACGTCGTAACAGACAGGATCGCGGAGGTTGGTTCAGCAGTGGCTTAATGTGAATTGACGAGGGTTATTTATTACTCTAGTCATTCGTTCAATGAACTGGTCAGAAATAACGGTTTTTGTGAATTTGAAATTGCTGAAGTTTTTTCGGCTGGCAGTCAAAATTCAAAAGTTCAATCCATTTATTTCTATTGGACTATTTACAGGCATTGAGATGTCAAAGAGTCGGTCAGTTAGAAAGATGATGCTAGTTGCGTGTTCCAAAACTTAGGTATCCTATATGGAGAAGGTCAAACAAGAAACTGAAAACAAGAATGTGCTAATCTCAGAAAGTATTAGTTCGATTTTTTTTTGTGTTGGACAACTAGCCTATTTATTGAGGACGACCAAACGCCACGACTTACCGCCGCTTGTGTAATATACTTTTGATGTCAATAATGTGGCAGACAGAAGTTAAAATAAAATACAAAACTGCTAAAAAAATCTCTATAACTTCTTGAACATCGTTATAAATTCTTGCAATGTTACAAACGCTAATGTATCAGAGGAAATCGGGGCACAACTTCTTCAATTATTTGGCAAACACATCGAATCGGGAAAGTTTCGAAGAATTCAGTTCCAGGGATCGAGTAGGAGATTTTAAT